>JAQFVV010000247.1:0-431814 GCA_028023455.1 Epiperipatus broadwayi
CTTTATGATATCAGTCTTAATAAACATTTTAGCAATAAAGTGGTATATTTTATTTAAAGAACATTTAAAGACTATTCAGATCGATTAAAAACAAGAATGTCTTACTAATAATAACTTTGAGCTTCATAAATGATCTTGAATGTATCCAAATTATTTGTTTATTAATTTTACAGTTATGAAAAATATTAATGTGTAAAACAATTTTTTATGGTATTATGATTTTAGTTTTAACTAATATATTATTATGATTTTAGTTTTAAATAATATTTTGTTATTATGGGATAAAACACACACATACATAGTAATATTTTATATGTGTATAATTGTGAGTGAATGTGAAATAATAGGTGGTGTTAAAATATTAAATTATTTTGTCTTGAGAAAGTATAGCATTTCAGAGGTAGAAGAGAGGGGGGAGATAATGATTTAAAACTCTTTTCTAAAACTTGCTCTTTCAATTCTACTAACATTTTTTTTTTACATTCTATTTACATGTTAGATTTTTAAAGTATGTGTGCTAATGAGCAGATCATATTTTTTTTTTTGAAATACTTTTCTCATGGAGTGAAAATCATGGTCAATGTGACATCCAACTTAATACAAAATACATTTGAAGGGAAAGGGGGAAGAACTTAAAATTAATCTGAGGATTGTTATATAATCAATTATTATTATTATTATTCATGTCCATTTTCATATTTATCTAGAAATTTTTATGTATATGTTAGAAATGTAGTAATAAATATTAGTTTGTTTTATTAAATGAGGCGTATATATTTCATTAAGTGTAGTCTTTGTTAAGTGTGATTATTCATCATCATCAATGGTTGAATATTAGTTATTTAAGATATAAGTAAATATGCTAAAATTAAGCAATAATTATGAATTTCTGTATAAAAATTAGTTTTATGTTTAGGCTTAGTCCTAGAGCTGTAGTTGAAACCATTGTCATTATCGTTATTATTATCATCATCATCATCGTCATCAATGTTTTAATTAATGAGCTGTTTACCGGTTTAAAGGCCATAAATAAATATTGATTTTATAATATTTAGTGATCTCTTAGTATTATTATAACCATATCCAGTCATCTATTTTATGCAAGGATGAGTGAATTGCCATCCTAAATTAGTTATATATAATCTGAGCTAGTAAACTTATAAAAATATTGAAACACATTTGTTATGTTAAGATCTGAGAAATGATTTATGTCTAGTATACTCCACTTTGGTTTATAGATGTTTTACTTTTACCTAAATATTAGTGCATATAGTGATATGGCTCAAAAAGCAAAATCTCCCATTTTATTAGAAATAAAGTACCAAGAAGGGATTCAAACCTGGTACATGTGAAAGGTTATCAGATATAACCGTGTCTAGATTCAGATAATCTAGTGGCGCCCTGCTAGACCATATTCACTTAGTATTTGTTTAAACATGCACTTAACATCAAACCAAGAAATGAAAGTGGATAAAACCTACTGTCTGATACCTAAGTTGTATTTTATTGAATTACTAGTGTACTCACCTCATGTGATTTCATATACCTGAGTTATAATACTTGTTATTAATAATTTGCTTATAATTATTGATATTGTTATATTTTGAGAAATCTTGATATTTGGACTCCTTTAAATATTTCTTTGAGTAACTTTAATTATGTTACAATGGACACCCATCTGGGGCTTGATATTTTACCATATACCTGAAAAAGGGAGTCTATAGAATGATAGGAGATGTGTGGTTAAAAATAGAGAAATTTTTTTAGTAAATTTTTTTTTTTCAGTAAAAATTTTTTTTTTGTCTTACAAAATTTTCTTGGCCATACAGTCTTATTTTACATTTGTATATGATGATGTTTAATATGATCTAATTTTTCATTGATGATGATAAAATGGGTACAGCCATAAAACAGCTTAGTTTTTTTTTTTTTATAAATTTTGAAAATAGAGATGAATATCACAACTTAAGACAAAGGTACAATACATAATAGAATTTTTTTTTGTGGAACATTAAAATGATTTATTGCCAGATAGGATAGGCACAGTAATAGTGATGAATTATGGAATAGTAGTCTCATGTGTGTTTGGGGAGTTCATTTTGTAAAAAGTCTATGATTTTAGAGGTTTGATTGGATGGTTGATCATTGGAGTTTGGTTGGTTAGATTGCAGTTTTGATGATGAGTGGAGAGTTTTGTCATTGCCTTGAGAATGCTATGTATTTCGTGTAACTTATGAATGATCAAACCCATTCACTGCTCCAACCCAATTTATATGTTATCTTTATTTTATCATGAAGCAGTTAACAGCAGACCTGCCATGATACCAGCCTATAAGTCTCCAAGAGGAGAGAGCATGGCATAGTTTTCCAATCCAGTTATATGTTATTCTTATGTTATCATTATGCAGTTAACAGCAGTCTTGCCATGATACCAGCCTATAAGTCTCCAAGAGAGAGAGCAAGGTTTAGTTTTTGTAGTCTATAATAAGCAGGGCATTCCTTGATACTTGCCACATAAGACTCCAAGAGAGAGAGCAAGGCATAATTTATCTACTTTAGCCCCTAAGACTTAAAATACTTCTTTTATTGCAACAGAGTTTGTTTCATTCAATGAAGGGTTGTGGTAGTTAATAGTGATCGAATTGGGATGATTTTCTGAGTGCTCGTGATGCATTGTGTGATTATAGTGCTGTGAATAAATTATTTTATTTGTCTCAAGATTGTGAACTGCTAGTCATTCTGTGGACTGTCAATATCTGTCGGATTTCTAGGAGAATGGATGAATGTATAATTTGGGCTATTACAGACAGACATGCACTATATAGATTGTTGTTGTGTAGTTCATTAAATAAGGATATTAAATTTTTTTTTGTATTTGTAATGCATAATAAGGTAAAAATCAAATCAGTCAGTTGGTCAGAATAGGTGTCAGACAGGGAGAAGATGTGTGGATTTTTGATGGTCAGGGAAGTACAGATGGGATATATATAGTTTTATAACATGAGTGAACTAAATTATAGTATGGAAGAGGCTCAGATAGCAAAGATGGCACCATAAGACATGGACATGATAATGCAGATGTTCAAAATGTTCAGAGAAGATGTAAGAGAAGATAGGAAGCAGTTAATAGAAAGTTTAAAAGAAGATAGGAAGCAGTTCATAGAAAGTTTAAGAGATGATAAAAAAGGCATAGAAAGTGTAGAAAGTTTAAAAGAAGAGGATAAGAGGAGTGAAGATGAATTAAAAGAAAATATCAATAGCTCTGTTGAAAACAACAGTAAAATTCCTATAGCTTTGGGAAATAAAATAGAGAAACATGGGAAAAGTGCCACAATTCCTGGAGTTGATAATCTTTATAAAGAAGAGGATGGAGAGGTTATCATGGGATTAGAAGTTACTGTAAAAATAAAGGGGATAGTAACAAGTACTGAAGTGTTTCAGATTTGAATAAAGAAGGAAGCACTATCATGTATAAAATTGACCAGACTGATGGAAGATTGTATGTATCAAAACATACAAGAAGATTATAACAATTCCAAAAGAAATAAGGAAAGTCTGGAACAAAAGATTTGTCGTTCTGTGAAAAGATGGATAGAAAGTCTAAGAGAGGATAGCAAAAAGAGTGCAGAAAGTATAGTAGAAGGTAGTCAGATATTAGAAGATAATGCTGAAACTTCTTTAGAAGATAGAGCAGGAGAGATGGGTGAATATGTTAGAATTGTAAAACGGAAAGGTAGTCAAAGATAATCTGGATAGTCTGACCACTGATAATAAAGAAAATAATGTAAAGTTAGATACACTGATAGAGAATAGGCTTCAAGAAGTAGAAAGGCCAATAGTAGCCATAATACCAAATCTCCCAGTAAAGAAAGTAAATGAGATGATGACCAAAGAGCAGATTGGGATAGATCATGAAGTGAAAAGAAGGAAAAGAGAGTTGGAGGAAAAACTTCATGCATCCGATAAGATGATTGATTTAAGAGAGGCAATAAGGGAGATAAAACCAGTTATTTTAGAAAGAGAGCAAAAGTTTCAACAGTCTGTAGTTCTCAATCTAGTAACTAACCAGCATGTGTGGTTTCAAAAATCTGTCTTCTTAAATAGATTGGAGATGTTTTATATATGGTACAGAGAGGCAATCTCTCTGAAAAATGTAAATGTCCAGTGTGAATCAGACAGAGAATCAATGTCTCTGAAAAATTGAAATGCTCTGTTAAATTTAAGTGTGCCTTATATTTGGTACAAAGAGTCAACCTTTTTAGAGAGTTTAAAAATAAATTATACATGGCACAGAGAATCAACCTCTCTGGAAGATGTAATGAATTATATCTGGTACAGAGAGTCAATCTCTCTGAAGAGTGTAAATTTCCATTATATATGGGACAGAGAATCTATCTCTCTGAAAAATGTAAATGCTCTGGAAAATTTAAATGTGCCTTATATATGGTACAAAGAGTCAACCTTTCTAGAAAATTTAAAAATAAATTATACGTGGCCCAGAGAATCAATCTCTCTGGAAGATTTAAGGATGAATTATATATGGTACAGAGAGTCAATCTTTCTGGAAAGTTTAAAAATAAAGTATGTATGGTATAGAGAGTCAATCTCTCTGAAAAACTTCAAGGCATATTACGTATGGTACCAAGAGTCCATATTTCTAAATGGGGTCTGTAATAGGAGGTTATATAAAATAAATCCTCCGGATATGTTTTATAAATATCCAGTCAAGATGAAAAATGGAAATATTAAAAAGGGACTGGATGTACAGGTGCATTTTTATGCAGACCACAATATGATTTGAAAAGAAAAGGCCATTCCAAATTACCAAGAAAATAGGAGAGAATGCCTTTATGCTTGCTGCTCTTGATGGGAATAAGGAAACCTATAATGCTAGGAGTTTGATCCCTTATACTTCAGCAGAGTAGTTTGGCAAAGATCTCCAAATAAATTACTTTAAGTTTTCTAATGAAAAATATATTTACCAGTAGTTAATTTTTTTATATATATATTATTAGTGTTTATTATTATTAGTGTATTTATTAGTTAGGATTTTTTTTTTAAATATAGTTAAAACAAAAGTGCTGATGATTTTATCCGAAGGGGGAGAAAGTTGTGCCATTACAATTTAGTCACTAGCTAAATTTATAGTAATGTGCATGTAGAAAAGGTAAACCGAAAATCATCATCATATTTTATATAACCATAAAGGAAGTTGTAGGGCATCCAAGTTTAAACCCTACAAGGTCCAGTTCTAAAAGCTTTAAACAGAGAAAGAGTGGGACAACAATTATATGCTTTATTTGTTTGTGTATTGATAGAAAGGTAATACACACATTTAAACTATTTAATATTTAAATTTTCTGTTAAAAAGCAGTTATAATGCATACGTATAGGGAATGTATGTGTAAGCTATTTAATTGTTTTATATTTCAAATATTCAACATTTTAACTTTCTTTAAAACTAACCTATGCTTGATCAACTTTAATGTCTTGTTCTATGCTTCTATTTTGCTTTTCTTTAATTGTAATTGGGATTTAATAGTTACAGATTTAATTAAATAATAGGGTTATAATTACTAAGCTAGCAATTATATTATTTAATGCTAGTTTATGAATGATTTGAAAGAATGAAGGATATGTGTACATTACATACAGAAATTTACATTTACTAAATATTGAAAGAAAAGGAAGGATTAAATCTGTCAAATTATTTTTTTTGTACAATTTTTTGTTAAAAGAGGAAATCTGTTTAATCACATATCGATCTTTGTAGCAATTTTTTTTGTAAATAATTGTTTTTCACTTTGGGAGCTTATAATGGGTGAGAGCTCTAATTTTGAAATTGTCTTATCTTAAGATCTAAAGAAGGAAGCTCAAAAATTTGAAATGTTACCTAAAAAAAAAAGGAAAAAAAATAAGGATTAAGTCTTTTTTTTTTTTAAACAAAAGTGTCTGGAAAAAGGATTAAACTTTTCAGTTGAAAAATAATTTAGTTGAAAATAAATTAGAGATCTAATTAAAACAAATTTGTCCAAAAATAGCAAGTGATGCTATCTCTGATTGGTTAAGTTAGCTAAAAATTGTATATAAAAAGTTTCTGGAATTATTATTTTTATAGTGTGATTGATTCAGATTATTAAACTATTAAATTGAATGTTGAAAATATAAGAAATGGCTGGCTAGAAAAATTATATGTATGTCCCATCTTTTCTGGACAATCTGGGGGAAGCTGCACATCACATAGGAAAGAAAAGATGTTGTGTCTAAAATAATATTCTACACCTTTCAACTGACCAGAGAAATAAGATGTTTTTAATAGAAGGAAGAAAGCATCCACCTGCATTCAAAGAAGATGAATTAATCTACTGATAAATATTAATCATCAAGTCCAATTAATTGTTACAACAACTGATTTTAAACTCAAGAAAATTTATAAATGTGAAAACAACTGCTGTATTTCATCCACATGCTTGACAGGAAGAGATGAAAAATTAATATAATGATTTCCAAATTATCCACTAAAGCAAATAACCTCCATAAAGTCATCATCACCAAATAGTTATACACCTCAAGAAAGAGATTGTTCCCACGTAAAACGGAAATGGTAGCTGCAGAAATATAGACATTATACAAGACAAGTTTGAACCCTTGGAAATTCACCACAAACAAAAGATCGGTAATATGACTTTTTATATCTATTTTCTTTATGATATCAGTCTTAATAAACATTTTAGCAATAAAGTGGTATATTTTATTTAAAGAACTTTTAAAGACTATTCAGATTGATTAAAAACAAGAATGTCTTACTAATAATAACTTTGAGCTTCATAAATGATCTTGAATGTATCCAAATTATTTGTTTATTAATTTTACAGTTATGAAAAATATTAATGTGTAAAACAATTTTTTTATGGTATTATGATTTTAGTTTTAACTAATATATTATTATGATTTTAGTTTTAAATAATATTTTGTTATTATGGGATAAAACATGCACATACATAGTAATATTTTATATGTGTATAATTGCGAGTGAATGTGAAATAATAGGTGGTGTTAAAATATTAAATTATTTTGTCTTGAGAAAGTATAGCATTTCAGAGGTAGAAGAGAGGGGGGAGATAATGATTTAAAACTCTTTTCTAAAACTTGCTCTTTCAATTCTACTAACATTTTTTTTTTACATTCTATTTACATGTTAGATTTTTAAAGTATGTGTGCTAATGAGCAGATAATATTTTTTTTTTTTTTTTTTTAAATACTTTTCTCATGGAGTGAAAATCATGGTCAATGTGACGTCCAACTTAATACAAAATACATTTGAAGGGAAAGGGGGAAGAACTTAAAATTAATCTGAGGATTGTTATATAATCAATTATTATTATTATTATTCATGTCAATTTTCATATTTATCTAGAAATTTTTATGTATATGTTAAAAATGTAGTAATAAATATTAGTTTGTTTTATTAAACGAGGCATATATATTTCATTAAGTGTAGTCTTTGTTAAGTGTGATTATTCATCATCATCAATGGTTGAATATTAGTTATTTAAGATATAAGTAAATATGCTAAAATTAAGCAATAATTATGAATTTCTGTATAAAAATTAGTTTTATGTTTAGGCTTAGTCCTAGAGCTGTAGTTGAAACCATTGTCATTATCGTTATTATTATCATCATCATCATCGTCATCAACATTTTAATTAATGAGCTGTTTAACTGTTTAAAGGCCATAAATAAATATGGATTTTATAATATTTAGTGATCTCTTAGTATTATTATAACCACATCCCATCATCTATTTCATGCAAGGATGAGTGAATTGCCATCCTAAATTAGTTATATATAATCTGAGCTAGTAAACTTATAAAAATATTGAAACACATTTGTTATGTTAAAATCTGAGAAATGATTTATGTCTAGTATACTCCACTTTGGTTTATAGATGTTTTATTTTTACCTAAATATTAGTGCATATAGTGATATGGCTCAAAAAGAAAATCTCCCATTTTATTAGAAATAAAGTACCAAGAAGGGATTCAAACCCGGTACATGTGAAAGGTTATCAGATATAACCGTGTCTAGATTCAGATAATCTAGTGGCGCCCTGCTAGACCATGTTCACTTAGTATTTGTTTAAACATGCACTTAACATCAAACCATTGCAAGAAAGACCTCAAAGGTACATTTATGAAAAACAAAAAACACAAGTTAAAAACTTGCATACGCTTGTATTTATGACAATAGATGGTGTTATACCAAAAACACCTTCAAGCATTTGTTTAAATAAACGTCAGAGTGAGTATTTCATTATCTCTAACTTAATTTCCACCTTCAGATCATGATTTCAAGCTATTTGCTATCATCAGTGAAGGACAGGATTAAGAAACTAGATCTAAAACACAAACTCTGAGCGTTTAAGAAACAGTTTCTATTCAGCTTGCAAGCGTGAATCTTTTAGACACGTAATAGCTACATGGGTCTGATATCAGTTCAGCATCACCACATAGTAGAAGCCCCTACAATATATATCATTGCAAGAAAGACCTCAAAGGTACATTTATGAAAAACAAAAAACACAAGTTAAAAACTTGCATACGCTTGTATTTATGAAAATAGATGGCGTTATACCAAAAACACCTTCAAGCGTTTGTTTACATAAATGTCAGAGTGAGTATTTCACTATCTCTAACTTAATTTCCACCTTCAGATCATGATTTCAAGCTATTTGCTATCGTCAGTGAAGGACAGGATTAAGAAACTAGATCTAAAGCACAAACTCTGAGCGTTTAAGAAACAGTTTCTATTCAGCTTGCAAGTGTGAATCTTTTAGACACATAATGTCTTCAAACTCAGCATAGCATGCCAGATAGCTACATGGGTCTGATATCAGTTCAGCATCACCACATAGTAGAAGCCTCTGCAATATATATCATTGCAAGAAAGACCTCAAAGGTACATTTATGAAAAACAAAAAACACAAGTTAAAAACTTGCATACGCTTCGCTTGTATTTATGACAATAGATGGCATTATACTAAAAACACCTTCAAGCGTTTGTTTATATAAACGTCAGAGCGAGTATTTCACTATCTCTAACTTAATTTCCACCTTCAGATCATGATTTCAAGCTATTTGCTATTGTCAGTGAAGGACAGGATTAAGAAAATAGATCTAAAACACAAACTCTGAGCGTTTAAAAAACAGATTCTATTCAGCTTGCAAGCATGAATCTTTTAGACACATAATGTCTTCAAACTCAGCATAGCATGCCAGATAGCTACATGGGTCTGATATCAGTTCAGCATCACGACATGGTAGAAGCCTCTGCAATATATATCATTGCAAGAAATACCTAAAAGATACATTTATGAAAAACAAAAAACACAAGTTAAAAACTTGCATATGCTTGTATTTATGACAATAGATGGCGTTATACCAAAAACACCTTCAAGCGTTTGGTATAACGCCATCTATTGTCATAAATACAAGCGTATGCAAGTTTTTAACTTGTGTTTTTTGTTTTTCATAAATGTACCTTTGAGGTCTTTCTTGCAATGATATATATTGCAGAGGCTTCTACTATGTGGTGATGCTGAACTGATATCAGACCCATGTAGCTATCTGGCATGCTATGCTGAGTTTGAAGACATTACGGGTCTAAAAGATTCACGCTTGCAAGCTGAATAGAAACTTTCTTAAATGCTCAGAGTTTGTGTTTTAGATCTAGTTTCTTAATCCTGTCCTTCACTGACGATAGCAAATAGCTTGAAATCATGATCTGAAGGTGGAAATTAAGTTAGAGATAGTGAAATACTCACTCTGATGTCTATATAAACAAACTTTGAAGGTGTTTTTGGTATAACGCCATCTATTGTCATAAATACAAGCGTATGCAAGTTTTTAACTTGTGTTTATTGTTTTTCATAAATGTACCTTTGAGGTCTTTCTTGCAATGATATATATTGCAGAGGCTTCTACTATGTGGTGATGCTGAACTGATATCAGACCCATGTAGCTATCTGGCATGCTATGCTGAGTTTGAAGACATTATGTGTCTAAAAGATTCACGTTTGCAAGCTGAATAGAAACTGTTTCTTAAATGCTCAGAGTTTGTGTTTTAGATCTAGTTTCTTAATCCTGTCCTTCACTGATGATAGCAAATAGCTTGAAATCATGATCTGAGAGTGGAAATTAAGTTAGAGATAGTGAAATACTCGCTCTGACATTTATGTAAACAAACGTGTGAAGGTGTTTTTGGTATAATGCCATCTATTGTCATATATATATATATATATTCACACACTTATTAAGGTATATGTTAAAAATATTGAAATGAGCCTGTTGAAACTTCATGTTATATGTTTAGCTATATGGTTGTAGAGATTTATGTTGGCTTTTGGATATTGAGGTGGTAACTCTGGATGGCACAAAAGTATCATCTTAAAGTCCATTCACTGCATAATGTTTTTATTAAAAATTAAGTTATAGTTGGCCTGAATATTAATGATACTACATGATGATCAGCATGTTTCAGTATCTCAGCATTATTTTTTATTATTATAAGTGACGGATTCACATTTAAGTATGTGTTTCCATATTATTGTTACATTTTGCCCTAGGTTTAGCACTGGCAAGATAAGTAGAGTATTTATAATATATTTCTCATAAACCAGTTACAGTGTTGATTGTTGATAATTGATTTTATAACTGATAATTGCTGGTGATTTCATTATTTTGGATAATATTACTTATGAGTTTTTGATTGATTAGTTAATTATTCTTGTCTATTGCTGGGTAATATGTGGGTTAGAGATTAGAATTGGTGTAACTATTTATATATTGTTTTATTGTTTGCTGACTCTCATGCTCATTGTTTATTGTTTTGATTCAATGCAAATGGTGATGATTTCCCATAACACCCCCTTACATTCTGTATCATGCTCACTGAAATGAAATGTAAAAAAGGAAAATGTCTCTGGGGTAATCTGTAACACAAACTTTGTCTTTAGCCAAGAGTATGAGTGTCTCAATGTTTTATCCTGACCTGAAAAATTTATTGAAAAGAAAAGTGGATAAATCCTGATTGTTTGTTATTCTAACATAAACTACAGTTAAGTAGAAAGAATTGTCTGGAAGTGAAAAACTTTCAAGAAGAAAACCTTTATGGAAAAGCTAAAAATTATAAATGCAAAGAAGAACTTTGAAAAAAATTGAAATATAAGACATTTTTAAATATGCCATTAATCATAATTATTATTTCAGTTTTATTAGTATGTTTTTTCAAATGAATCATGATTTTTATTTATGTGATTTTTTACTTTTCAAAATTATAGTTTTTATAAATATTTTAATTTTTATTAAATTTGACATGCTTTTGTTTATTTATTTATTCTTCCCCTTTCAGTTATACAAAAGATTAAGATAATTTAACTCTATATATCTGATTAAAAATTCATTTTTGTTTTTCAACTTTTATTTTGAAAAAAAAATATTTCAATGATAGAAAAGATTAATTCAATTAATGAATGAAAATCAAATGGTTAGTTTTGTTTTTAATATAAAACTATACTTTTAATAAGAATGTATAAATTTCAATTTTAATATTAATTATCATGTCATTTTTTATTTTTAATTATTGATTAGTTAGATTATTAAATAATGGTTTAAATTATATTTTAGTGTTAAAGTCTTTATTCCTCCAGCTACTTGTTACATGAATTGGAAATGTGTGTGACTTGATTTTATTATAGCTCAGGGTTTTAAGGATCTTTAAATTATCACAGTACAATTATGTTAAAATAAATTAAAGTACCATTATATTTAATTATCTATTGTTCCTGATCACAGTTCTTAAAGTTCTTTCTTCCTGAGCTAGTTTATAGCATAAAGATTAGTTTTATGGATGTAAGAGTTTTATGTTGGTGTTCAACATCCAGATGATAACTTTGGATGGTGCAAAGGTATTACCTTTAAAATTCATTCACTGCATTTTTAATTAGAAATTAATTTCTAGTTGGCCTGTACACTAATGATGCTATATGGCCAGAGCATTGATAATTATTAGCATATCCTAGCATATTTTTTGTTTTTAAGAATGATGGATTGGCACTTAAGTATGTGTATCCAAATAACTATATCATAATTTGCTCTAAGTTTGTCAGTGGCTAGATATCTAGTCTGTTTTCCAATGTACCTTTTTAAGATCCAGTCAGGATTCTTGATTGATGATTTTGACTGTCCTTGGTTGATTGCTAATTAGTTTTAATTTAATTATTTTATGTAATGCTGGAGATGCACCTTATGGTTTTATTCATGCTGACTGTGCTCATATTTATTGTATTATCTATTCTGCATTCCTTTTATAGTTAAATTTATATTTGTAATCAATGGGAATGATGATGTATTTGCCATCACCCCATGTGTACCCCATCCATTCATACCATTACAATATTTATGTGGGTGTATAAAATAAAGGAACCCTATGATCCAAGTATTCACATACATTAGTTTAATTTACTTCCCAATAGTCACATTATTAATAGTAGTAAATTTCCAGAAAAGTATTAATTGTGGAGAACTTCATCATGGTTTTTGTAAGAGAGATAAACATCTTTTACTTATTATTTCAAAAAATAAATAGATATTCTTAAAATAAAATACAATGGAGAGCTACAGTTAAAAATAAAAGTTTAAGTCTCTCAAAAAAATAGCATTTGCTACAGATAGAATTAAAAAACAGCACCGCATGATGTCAAATATATAGATAAAAGGAGAACAAGTAATGTATGTAGATGTATATATTTATGTTTTACAAGTTGGTTTGTAATGCGAATGGGGAAACTATTTTTTAACATTTTATTGTTCAACTTTTAATTTTAGTCGATGTTTATTGGGTTTTTTCCCATTAAAATAGCCTTGCTCACTACTGACTTCAAATAAATGACTACATCCTTTAGTACTATAAAAAAATATTGTGTATTTTATTAAAGGGTAACAAAAATATATACTGCATTTTTCCTATTTAAGTATGTTGCTTTCTTATATACAAAAAAATAATCAATCTTCATTATTATTATAATAATTTCTTCATTTCTAAAATTTTAATACAAGTAATTTCAGTTATCTGCAATTCAAAAACTATTAATTAAAAAAACAAAACAATAAAAATGAAGCCAACTTTTTATTTTTTTAATTTACAAAGCATATATTATATGCTTATTTATATACACTTATAAAATTCATATACTTTAAAAAATCTTCTACTATCCATGAATTTTACAACTATTTAGAAATTTTTATATTTATTCCAAGACATAAAAGAAAATTGCAAAAAATAAACTGGACATTTTCATAACTGAATGATATTTTAAAATGTTGGTACTGATCCTAAATGAGATCACTGGAACTCAATGGTTTCATTATTAATTGATCAAATGAAGATTTTATTTTATATTGCTTTCTGGGAATAGATTAATCAATCTTTAGTCATTCTGTGCCTGGGCTAACTACTCAGGATTGGTATACATTGAATAATTATCATTGTCATGGGTTTCTTTATTGATACTTAGTCTGTGAATGTTTAAAATATATTTAAAGAGATTTTTTTTACTTTTAAAAAAATTCACCTAAATAAATTTAATTATAAAACTGCAGTGAACTACTTTAAAATTATATTAAAACGTAATCACTTCAATGGAAACCTTTTTATGTAATTTAAAGATTATATTTTGCACTTCCTGCTCAAAATATTAAAGAAAGGCTAATAATGTAATAAAATTCTAATTTTAACATCAAAAATAGTTTTATGAATTTTAAAATAAAAGATTAATTTTTCCTAAATTTGAATTGAAATCAAATATCAAATTGTTTTCCTTTTTTAAAAAAAATAAGATGATTAAATGTCAACTATTTTTATATTTAAAGTTTTACACACACAAATTTTGTGAAAGCCTGTGCGAGCACTGTTAATTTATATATTCGTTGATTTTCTGCTTCTCTCTATTTTTTTACTACAAAACTTTCTATATATCTATGTTTTTTATTTTTACTTGAATTTTAATTTTATTCCCAATTGTAGTTTGTAAATAATTTTGCGACTAAAAAAATTAAAAACATGTTTTATTTATTTATTATATATGTTTTCCATTATATAATTATAATTTATAATTTTAAAACACATTAATTTGTTATGCCATATAAATATTAGTAAATATAATGCACTAATAATACTACAGATAATGTCATAGTTTTGAATTGTTTCTCATTTAAGAGGTCATATGGCATGTGAACACATAACGGGCCTTGATCTATAAAATATATGTCTCAAAAGTATTTCTCTGCCATTCTACCACACCAACCAGGATATATTATTCTTAGTAAATGTAACGAAGACTAATTTTTTTTGATTACATTTATTATTTTATATCAATTAAAATTTACTTTATATAAAACCGATTTCACTAATTGCATTTATTTGAGTCTCTGCGCACAATTTAAAAGCTTAAAAATGTATTTTACACTCACAAAAAAATCAACAATTATTTGGTGACAATTTATTGCATTCAGAATGTAAGAATTATGCAAAATAATTAAAGCAGTGGTGATGTAATATAGATTTTTAATAAGAATCTAATGTTTTTAAAATTTTATTTTTATTTCAAAAATTAATTACAATACATTTATTTATTATTAGGCAAATACCAGATACTATTGCGTACAATCACACATACACTTATCTCATGATTTGAATTGAGTTTAAACATTTTTTTAGATAGTCAACAGTATTTAAAGAAGGTTCAAAATATTTTAAGATAACCATACATACCCTCCTTTAAATACGCAATATTAGTTAAAATGAATATCTAACAATTTATTTGCTGAAAGTCAAGATAGCATGGAATTCTCAGATGACTGTTAATATGTTGGTCATAAGAACTTTTACTATTGAAATATGATGTGGATTTGTTATAAAGTAAAAAGAGATGTTATACTCTCAAATGTTTTAATCCTGTCATTTACTCATTCCCTTTAAATTTTTGACTGCTAATAAAAACTAAGACAATGTTGTTTTTTTGTCTTTTAAATAAATGAATACACAAAATTATTATAAAAGTACTGATGACTTCTAAATGAGAGAGTTTATTTTTTTATTTAAGTCATTTGTAAGTTACAGTTATTGCTTCTTGATCTAGTTCAAATAATATGTAAATAAACAATATTTTTTTTTTCCTTTGATTGTCAACATTTGCTTTAAATCACTCAGTCTTCCAAACAAAGAAAAAAATACATAATAACCTAAATTATCATTATTTTATAAATTGCTAAATATTAAAAATTCTACTTATTGAGTTGTAAATTTGGGCATGGCAAATCAAATGTTTCTTAGCTTACCTGACAAGCAAAAGTTGTTTGCAAAATACATAGTAAGAAAATTGTCTGAGTTTTATGCTGATAGTTGGTCACAAAACGGAAAAGATAAATATTATTGATAAAAAAGAAATTAAAAATATCTCTATTATTTATTTATAAATAAATTTATTTATAATTGACTTGCTTAATTGTTTAATAATTCTTAATGCATCTTTTTTTTTATTCACAAAACTCTAAACATTTCTGCATTCTATTGGCTATCTTACTACATATCTGAGCACTTATAGCATATATGTGTAGAGATGGTAATCTGGACCAACTGATGATCGCTGGTTTAGCATGAAATACGTATATTGGTGATTATTTATCTTTTCAGAATATATTTGTTCAAGTGTATCAGTGTTATAAATAGTGTGGAGAGTGGTGGGTCCTGGGAAAGTCTGTGCTCATATACCCTATATATTACATATATAGACACAGGTATATATATAATAAGCCTGTGTGTTTCAGTTATCATAAATATTGTATAATAATTTCTCTCATTAGTGATAGAAACTGTATAAAAACCTACTTGAAAATAATATAATTGACATTTGATTATTTCAATGTTATGCTTAAAGTTCATAAAAGATTTATGCTTCTGCTTTGAGAGAGAAACAAATATTAATTCATACGTTATGCTAGCAATAAGATCCATGTTTTATCTAAGTAAAATAAGGAATGTGTGAATAGAGATATATAATAGAGAAGTTTGTTACACTATGAAACGATTATATGATACTTTATACCTATAGATATGCAAATGTCTATGATTTTGAGTCAAAAACTAAAATTGCATGCTGAGGTAAAGTTCACACTCTATCATACTGCTACTGCCTGTAATAATTCAAAGATAAGGTATTTCTTATTAGTTATATAAAGTACTTCAATTGAATTAGCTATAAAATTTATTGTATGTAGATAAAATATTGATTACCTATTGATTTAACGTAAAGATGTTGATAATATTTTATTTATTAAGGTTATTGTGTAATGTTCTGAAATTATGATTGCATGATCATAAGATGAATTAATTGTTCTTCAATTTGCTGGATATAAATATATTGAATCAATTATTTTAATACGTTTGTGTATTATTGGACATGTTAAATAATTAAATAGAAACAGATTTTAGAAAAGTGTTTTACGATGAACTTGAACGTACTTTTTGCTGGAGAGACATATTTCGTTTGCCTTGTAAAGATTTTTTTTCAAAGACAGTTGAAAGAGATGGAATGTTAATTGATTTCATTGAAAATAAAATAAAAAATGTTTTTATGTTTTTCAGAAGAAAAGCATTTGGTGCAAAAAAAGTTAAAATCAGCATGGGAAAATGTTAAAGAAAATGTGTATATGACTTTCATGGACTTAATCGCATTTCATAGTTTGTTGTTATTTCAAGAATTACCTTTAACTCCAAATATCTTTTCTTTTTTCCACTTAGAAATTAGAATGAACAAAATTATTTAAATGGACTTTTCGAGAGGTCAGCGACAGCCGCTTTACAAGCAATTGTCCCGGGATATCGGGTTCGCTTCCTGGCTGATGGTATGATACATGAAAAAAATGCATGTTTTCAAATATGTGCCCTTTTAAAAATAGTTTCAAAACTAAATAAAATAAAATTAGTGATTCATTTGCAAATTATAAAATTCCGAAAGCGTATTTAAAATAAAAATAATTCGGATTTAACTAGAGAATTTTAATTACAATTGTTATTTTTATTCAATGTATTTTAATGATTAAAATCATAGGCAAAATGTTATGGTTGCTAATATAAATTATATTAAAAAAATAGCAAGCAATAGCAAAGGTGTTATATTTTGAACATATGTATTTTGAACATATGTTATTTTGTAATTAACTTAACTTGCCTTTGGGCAAACAGCACACATGCACACACGTATATATTTCTGTCTAATTTAAGCAGAATAAAGCTTCTCTAGCAGTTATAATTAATTAGACTTTGAGTAATTTTACATCTTTGCTTATGTTTTAGCAAAAATTAAATATACTCCAATTCCTAACTGTCCTTGAATTATTATTAAGATTGTCTATATGGCAGCTATGCAAAAAAAATTTTTTTTCTAATTGAAACCTATATAAATTTCAAGATTCACCCAGCTTAGGTTCAAACCCAGATCATGGCATCACAATGAAATATACTTTTGCCACAGAAAATTGATCCTATCAGTGTGCATACGTATGTGTGTATTGCTTAACTGCCGTTTAATGTAAACTGATTAATAATTAAATAACAGATACATAAAGGACTTTTCAAATAATATTCGTAATATGAGAGGTTAAAATAATTGTAAAAATAATTGCTGGAAAATAAACTCTATCCAACTAGAAATGTTTACTCTCTTATAATTACTGCTTATTTTTTTATATTAAAAATAAGCATTATATTATTAAGAATATGAGGAATAATTGCCATTTTACTTTCTTTAAGATCATATACATATTATGATGAGCATTAATTAGTTTCTGAAAACATATTACACAAAAGTCATCACACATTACCAATCATCCCAGCATTTGCTAAAATTCAAAACAAGTATGAGAAAAACTTGTTTTCATATAATTGTTTTATTCTATTAGTAAAACAGGCAAAACTCTCCATACAGTAGTACCACTCAGTGCAAGCCTGAGTAATCAATGGATGCCAGATGGCTTGTGCATAAAATCCCTATCTAGTGCTTACCTATTCAATATCCCCAGACTAGTTTCTGGCTTGTGGCATTCATCAGTGAAGAGCCTTGGATCTGAGAGCACTGCACCTACATCTTAAGATCTAATGCAACTCTCCAGCAGCCACTTTTTATCTCTACTTAACTACAAAACTATGAGAATAAAATTGAAAACATGATAATATTTTCAATATAAGCTCATTTGCTTATATAATCATATAGGTCTAAATTCAGTTCAGTATCCATACATTTTGGTGTCTTGGGTTCTTTAATAACCACAGGCACCACTATCCTATTAGGCAGGATCGGTATTAAACCACTAAACATCACATGATCACCATTTCTTATGCTTGCTCATAGCTATTATTAAAACAGGCAAAACTCTCCATGCAGTAGTGCCACTCAGTGCAAGCCAGAGTAATCAATGATTTCCAGAAGGTTTGTGCATAAAATCCCTATCTAGTGCCTACTCATCCAATATGCCCAGAAGTTTTTGGCTTGTGGCCTTTGTCAGTGAGAGCCTTGATAGTTGTGGCTATGGTTATTAAAAAAACCAAGAAGACTAAAATGTATGGATACTGAATTGAGTTTCAGACCTATATGACTATATAAGCTAATGAGCTTAGACTGAAAATATTGTGTTTTTGATTTTATTCTCATAGTTTTGTAGTTAAGTAGAGATAAAATAAGACTGCTGGAGAGGTTGCATTAGATCCTAAGATCTAGGTGCAGTGCTTTCAGATCCAAGACTCACTGACCAAGGCTACCAGCCAGAAACTAGTCTGGGGATATTGGATGAGTAGGCACTAGATAGGGATTTTATGCACAAGCCCTCTGGCATCCATTGGTTACTCTGACTTGCACTGAGTGGCATTATTGTATGGAGAGTTTTGCCTGTTTTAATAACAGTTATGAGCAAACATAAAAAATGGTAATCATGTGATGTTATTTTATTATAATAGAAGCTATGGAATATATGATCTTAAGATAGTACATGAATAAACCCAATTAAATTATAGAATGATGTATTTATGAATTATTATATGTACTTTTCTGAGATATCAGAATTTAGATTAATTAATATGAGACTATCAATACTGGAAAAATTTTATCTTGCTCCAATAAAAATTAGCATGATGATTCAGGAAGTTATGTTTTTTTTCCCTGTTTTTTTCTTATATTTATTTCCATGATTAGTAGTTCAACAATTGCTAATTGGACCATCATATAGCCAATGCTGTTTTTCATGGATATTTGATTATTATTATTTATAGATAATATTTTGATATATGTAAACTATCATTTTTCATATTTTTCTGTTATGTCAGATGAAACATTGTGACATGATCTATTCAAGTCATTTATTTATTTATGATTGGTATATTGTTCTGATTAATGTATTCTTGTTTATCAGATTAAAATTCTGACTAGGTACCATGTGTTTCCAAAAATAAGGTCAAATCTTATATTAATTTTTACTCCATAAGAATGCAGTAGGGCTTATTTTCAGAGGATATCTTTTTTTCCATGTACAAAATTCTATCAAACACAAAAATGTATATTTATCTCTTTATGGAGGCTATAAGATTCTTACCTTTGGACCCACCACAATTTTTTTTTGTATTTTCTGGAATAGTTTTTTTTCTTCTTATCTGGTGATCAGAATATTATTTCATTTAAATTTATCATTAAATCAAGCGCTAGTTGAGGACTTGTGAGACATGAATTGTAACAAAAATGATTACAGTTAAGAATAGTTTGTCCATACAAAACCAACAAAAATTGCACGCACAAAAATTCAGAAAATGGTTCAGTATTTCATACATGCTCATTAAATATATGTTATAACATACAGCATAAATTATATCAATTCATATATGAAATGACTACATCCATTTGTTCTAGAGTGTGAACATTGTAACACATTCCAAATTACTTGTAATAGCTTTGCTTGGGTATTCTTTTTAAAAACCTTTCTCTAGGAGAAACATTGATGATTTAACTTAAGTTAAACTTTGATTATTAAAATCATTGCCATTATTTTAATAAACTGTGTTAGGAGGCAAAAAAATCTTTTAAGAAATCAAACTAATTTTTTCTATATCATGAATATTTAAAAGCTATCATATAATAAAACTAAAACTAAATCAATATCTTAACTCTAAGTATTAAATATAAATAATGTAAATATCTATAAATATTAAAATCAAATTATAAATTGTCTGATATACTGACTTGTGATAAATAAATTGTTTCTCTATATAGGTACAATTATGTTTGTTGAAAATACAAATGAACCATAGACTTTATATTATTATTTATTTAAAACATTAACATTAACAAAATTGTTTATTTATACATTTATTACTATATAATTTAATATGGCCATTTACCATCTATGTGGTTGACAATCCAAACTAAGGCTTATATTTGAGGTAGGGCTTATATTATAAACTTCCTAAAAAAATCATGTTATGGCTTATTTTTTGGTTAGGTCTTATTTTCAGGGAAACATGGTAATCAATAAATTGGTTATATAGCTAAAATAAATTCTAGTTCAATAGAAATTTCATCTATTAAATATAATACAGATATTTTCAACATAAATATTTATCTTGTTGAGTTTATAAAGTGCAAAATTATATGCATAACAAGCACTTTAGCAGAATCCAACTCTTGAATATTAACTGAGGCACCATAATGATGTCTTCTCTATCAATGAATAATCACTTGAGTCCTTCATCTTTCTTTTATTATACTATATAACCAACAAAAACACATCTTTATAATTATGTTAGAGCTATCTCATTTAATATAATTTTTTTCACCGAATTGATATCCAATAGTTTGTTTTTAACTTCAGAAAAAATATCTATCAGCAAAATGAGATGGAATATGAGGTATTTGAACTGAATTGTCTTGCAGTTCTATAATCTAGGAAAACTAAATACTTAAGTTTTAAAATTAGAAAAGCTGGAAAAAATCAGACACACATTAGCAAATTATCTTATTTTGTTATAGAATTAAATCAATTTGAATAGATTTAATAAGTTGTATTTTCATTTTTCACTGGGATTCTGAATCTTTATTCAATAAAAA
This sequence comes from Epiperipatus broadwayi, assembly GCA_028023455.1. Taxonomy (NCBI): domain Eukaryota; kingdom Metazoa; phylum Onychophora; class Udeonychophora; order Euonychophora; family Peripatidae; genus Epiperipatus; species Epiperipatus broadwayi. Next base: position 21,206 of record JAQFVV010000247.1, read on the forward strand.
TAAAAAAAGTTTGTCATAAATGATGTAATAATTCAGCATAGAATGTGCAAAAAGCCAGGTATTGAATAATAATAAATAAAAACAATTTTTGACAAAAGTCTCTCCAGTACCCCTAATAGGTAATAAAGCAGTACTGATCAGCTTTCCAATTATTAAGTGATAACGGTTTTAATAGTTTATTATCCCTGTCTCATCTAAAACTAACTATATATCAATTTACTGTTCAACACTGGATGTTTAGATAAATTGGATACAGATCACTGAATGAAAAGAAAAATTCCAAGTTTGTTAAACAATTTTTGTTAATTTGGCTTGGATTATGATAAGAATATATGTTATAGTATAGCTTAAGATACTATTAAGAAATGATATATATAAATCTAAATCTGTTTTAAATCAGTTGCTTAAATTATCCTACTTATTGCTAATTTTCAAATAAAACTGGCATTGAACTTTTGTTGCTTTAAATAAAAACTACATTCTAATTAATTTATAATCAGGCGGTATAGCTTTTTTTTATTGTTTGATTGGCTGAAAAATCCAATAGTTTTCTTTCTATTACAAAATGGTTTTAGATATAGAATTATTTTTAATATAGCCTGTTTTAAAATATAACTTTTTGAATATTTCAGTACGTTTTTTTTTTAAAAAAAAAAAAGAAAAATGAATCATAAAGACTTTGTTCATTCTTGATTATGGTAACTTCATTAGAAATATGATAGATGTATTGTATTAAAATAACATCATAGTTATTCTATTACTCATTTGACCAATGCAGATTAATCTGGAATATTCATCCTGTCAAAAGTTCACTTACTGTCCATAATGGTTAACTGGCTACAAGGTTGTACCCCAAAATAATGGAATCATTCTCTGGAAGACAATCACATTGTAGTACATGCCTCTACTGCTAGATGTCTTATGTAAGTATTCTCTTGCATCAGGCTGCAACTCTCATCATTGAGAGAAGTCAGTATGTGGCATTGTAAGTATTTTTTCTTAAGTATGTCTTGCTTATTTGTTAATTTTTATAATGACTGAAAATTGGGAACAATGTGGAATTCTGTTTTCATTAGAAATACAGCAGAGAAAACATTTATAATGCTCATTAGATTACAAACAAGCTGCTCTGGAAAAACACAAGTTTGTGAGTAATTTAATGGAAATGTCAAATTCATTATGTCCAATAAAATGGTGGAGAGTAAAATTCAGCAACAAGATGATGCTGATTGTGTTATACAAATTGCATTGTTCATTCAGAATTTTTTGTAATAATCAAGAATTTAAAACCTATAAGTTCTAAAACATTTGCATGTTGCTGTAAAATGTAAACATTCCATTTTGTTGCAAAGTTAAAGTGCAAGCTTTACCATAACAGTGCTCTAGCACATAAAACCTTGAGTGTCAAATTAAATTTAGTATGACCCAGCTTATCCATCAGCCATATTCACTCAATTTTCTTCATTGTACTTCTTTTTATTCTTTTAAGTGAAGAAAATTGTCAATTGTTTTTTTTTTGCAGACTTAAACAAAACAATGCAGGCATAAAGACATCTCTTTGTAAAGGTTTTTGCACTAATTTGAAATGTGAAAAACACATTTATACCAGTATGTTGCATTAAATGTGCTCTACTCTAAAAGGGATTCAATTTGTAATTCCTAAAAATAAATGTATCAATTTTTTTATTACAAAATTCTAGTCATTTTTGAATTCCTTCACATATGTTGTATATAGAATGGCTTTCTGAAAAAACCTTATATCCAAAGATTCAAATCCCATATTATAGACAGTTTGAGAAGCTACCCATTATGCAATATAATTCTTCATTTTTGTTTTTAATTGTTTTAATGTGCTTTTTTTAATTATTTGATGAGCATGTCAGTGGCACTTAATAGGAAAAAGATGTGATGGGTCATAGTGATAACTACTTCAGTTAGTATTTTAATTTTGTTGGATTAATTTCTCCCTTATGGTTTTAATATAGAATTTTGTTTTTCTACAGATTTTGTCAAGGCAATAATTTATCAAGTTCATTCTTTACAAAGTCACTTTCAGACAATAACTGTTTTATATATATTGACATTAATTTTCATCACTTGAGATGTAAGTATAGGAATACATTTTTCTAGCATATTTAAAATATCCATTATATATATATATATATATATGGATTATTATTATAATAAATATAAATAAGGAATTATAAAAATCAATAAAATAAATCATATATAACCTGACATTGCTTTTTTTTTTTTTTAAGTGTCATAGCATCGGCCAGGAAACCCAGCAACTGCCTGCAAGTGCAAGGCAGTCACGCTGACCTCTCAACCACCAATACAAGACAACGTGGCATTGCTTTTATAAGCTTGTATTTACAAAAATGTAATACAGAGAGCATATCAATAGCTCAAACAAACTCTTAAGGAATTATATTCATAAACACAGAGATAACTTTTAACTTTGTATATTCTTAGGTTGAACTTTTTTTTTTATCTTTAACATATGCAATAGCTATTTTCTATGGTTATATTATCATTTTTTTCTTCTTACTTTATTTCAAATTTTATATAAGGTTCTCACTTAGTTTACTGAGAATGATGCATCAAACTACTAGTGGAAACACAATTTTTTATATTTTGTTTTTCTTTTATAGGTAGTAAAAGTCACGGTATTGTTTGGAAATCATGATTACAATTTGACAATCATGATTATATTTGGGGAGTTTACTAAACTAATAGAAATAATATTAAAAAGGAGAGGTCAGCGACGGCTACTTTACAAGCAGTTGTCCCGGATTAGCGGGTTCGCTTCCCGGCTGATGCTATGACACATGAGAAAAAAAAAACAAAAATAAATTATCTGGTATATTCAGAAATATATTTTAAAAAGACAAGACTCATTAGGAAGGACAAAGATTATGTGATAAGTTTAGAGAGTTTTTTTTTGTTGTTGTTTTTTCATCCTATATCTAAGAAACGTCAAGTAATCATTTACTATCCAATAATTAGGTAGCTTGGATATATTGCGATTACTTAAAAAAAATCTAAACTTGTTTGGAAAATGAAATATTTCTCTTACTATTTTTGAATTTTCAATAAACTTCAATAAATGGATCTATAAAAAGAAAGTTTATATAAAGATAAATATTTGAGAACAAAAGTCTTTTTAATAGTCACCAATAGAGAAGCTGTAAAAAAAAGAAAGATATTATATCCAAGACTTATCGCTTGCCAAAGTATTGAGGATTTTAACATTTTTCTATTTGTTTTTTTTTTAACTAATAATAGTAAGATATCCATTTACTAACCAATAGTAATACATTAAAGATCAGCCTTTCAAGCTATTGGGCATGTGCTTTTTTACGAGTGTTAATAATAAATGAATACTTTCATTCCCAACACAAGATATAGTATTTATGAAACCCGTAGTAGATGGTTAGCAATGTTGGCTATGGGTTAATTTTATGAAATAAAATTAAAACAGGCAAAACTCAGTCACAAGCTAGAAACTAGTCTGGGGATATTGGATGAATAGGCACTAGATAGAAATTTTATGTACCAACCTTCTGGCAACCATTGATTACTCTGATTGCACTGAGTGGCACTTCTGTATGGAGAGTTTTGCCTGTTTTAATAACAGTTATGAACAAGCATAAGAAATGGTGGTCATGTGATGAAATAAAATTATAAGTTTTATTGAAACTTGAAAAAAAATTCATGTTTCACCTGGCCAATTATCCACATTAAGGTTATAGACAAGGAGCAGTAGATTCATCCACACACACATTTTCTTTGTGAATGTAGATATATGAGACCCACAAGTATTCTCAACAGCAATCAATTATTGGTTTTCTCAGCTTAAAAAAATAACTGAGTTTTAATTAATAAGATTTTAATATATTTTTCTTATCAAAATTAATATTTTAGATTAAAAATTATTGATTTTGATTTATTCACCAAATGCGTAAGAAAAGACAATGATTGGAAAAATTTGTTAGAAAAACTTAAATTTTTCTTTCTTTTTTTTTTTGCCAAAAAGAAAAAAGCAATATTTTAAACAAAGTATTAACACTTTAGAGAGGTTAGGAAACTAGTTAACAAAGCCTGCAGGGATTATAAATTAGTCAAGAAAACGAGCTTAGAACAAGTTGAAAATGCAATTAAATTTAACAATAAACAGATAGTAAAATAAAATACAAGAAAGGGTTTAAAAAAGTGTCCAGACTAATTTGTTGAATGCGATGATTCAATTAAATAAGAACAGCAAATGAGATATTATTAAAAAGAAAGAAAAATGATTTAACAAATGTCATTAAAACTGCATCAAGTAAACAACTTTAAAATACATCATAGTGGATAGACTGATTAACACAAACATATTGTACGGTTTCTAAATAACCTTCTAGAAAGAACTACAATAACATTACTAACAAAGGTTACGGTGATTAGATAATATATAGAACTGTATTACGACACATAAATGTTATAATTGGTGGCTGTTAACCTCCCCCTCCCAAATTGTGTACATCTTGAAAGTTCATTTTCATAAACTCTACTATTTACTTTAACAAAATGCTTGCAATTAATGTAGAAATCTTTATTTTAAATTTATGTGTCGTCTGTTATAAATAAATATGGAAATAATAGGTTTAAAAAATAATGTAAGAATAAAGTAAACAGATAGTTCTACTTATTTACATCCAGAATTGAATAAACACACTGAATTCAACTAAATGCATTGCAGATTACATTTAAAAATCTATATTATTTATAAGTGTTTTTCTTCTATTATTTAACATTTGCATAGTTTCTACTTCTAAAGTTGTTCACATCCCAAAGTGGAAAGCACTGTTATAGTTGTTGTTTTGTTTACTTATTTTTTGACATCACCTTTAACAAAAAATTGTCTAATAATTAAGACACATTGAGTGAGACAACTCTAACACTAAACGAAATCTATAAGATTTAATGAGATGATAGATTAATTGATTTTGGAGGCTAGTGTTTATATAAATCATTATGTCAACTTTGTAACATTTGTTGTCCAAACTTCTTATATAATCCTGAAAAATAAATCATTTGATTACTTTTTATTAGGTGATAAATTTTTGGACTTTTCAAACGAATCAACTAAATCATTTGATTACTTTTTATTAGGTGATAAATTTTTGGACTTTTCAAACGAATCAACTACATATTTAATGTGAATAATCACTTTGCTAATTATTTTGTATTTAGAATATATTTTTACAAATTAGGTAACTTGAGTGGAATTAAGCCTCTTAAAAGTTAATCATAAAAATTGGAAATAGAAAGTTCATACTGTAAATTAAAATTGACCAGTGAAGTAATATTATATATATATATATATATATATATATATATATATATATATATATATATATATATATATATATATATATATATATATATATTATAATAGTTGCATATGCATGGGGTCCTCATTTATCATATTTGCTTTAACCATGATTAACATGATGACAAGATTAGTAATTATAGATTGATGATTAAAAGTTTTGCAGGTTCACAAATAAAATTTCACAAACAAAACTCAAAAAACAACAACAAAATTAAATCAAATATTATAAAATATAATGATTATTTTCAATATTAACATATTAGGCATTTCTATGCAGTTTTTTTTAAATATGTTATTTGTAATTATACAGTGATATCAATTATTCTTTAACATGTGATTATTTTTGTCAGTTTAACTAATAAATATTAACAAAATTTCACAAAGTAACAATGTAGATATTTAAACTATGGAGATGGGTTCACCAATGATTTTATTAAGTCCTTCAATTGTACCTTTGCATCCATAGATTTAATATTTATAAATTATATAGTTCATGGTTTATGTTTCTTTACATTTAAATGGATTAATGGTTATAAAATTCTACTTTGGATGCAAATAAGTGCAATGACCATAAGTCATCATGAATCTGATGAGACTCCAGTTGCAATTAAAAAGATCAAATCCAACTCTGGAATTACTATTGGATTGGGAAAAATAAATCTGCTTAAAATCTCAAAAGAATTCCTATTTCATAATTTCTTGCCTTCAGATTCTTCATAATTCAAGTAAGACCATCTATTTGCCAAGGAAGTTATTTATTGAAACTAATTTTTCCTAATTTTAAATAAATTAAGACAATAAGTTAGAATGCAATCCAAAGCTCCTTTTAAATAGTATAAATATTGTAAAAAATAATATTCAAATTACAAAATGATTTCCTGATGTTTAGATAAAAACATACTGTTTATATTGGATTAAGAATGAGACTCCTGTCCAAAAGATTTCCAATCATTTAGAATATTTATTATGAGATATTTTTGTTTCAGAAAAGAATCTTTTTTGAAAAGTCAAAGCAATATTATATGCAAAACAATAGAGATAATAAATGTAAAACTCTCAAATTTTACATATTTTCCCATGACGCTTGATATATATTGATTCTATAGACCAATTCTTCCACATACCATTTCAGTATAATTTTACCAATATTAGATTGGATCATGTTATTTTACATCTTTAAATCATCCAAATCATTTAATAAATGCAGAATACACAAATCATTCCTGATATGCTTTTTTTAGAATAAAGTAATTAGGTATCAGATTTAAAGAAAAAGAAGGTCAGTATAAAAAATAGTGTATTATGTAAGTCTTAATATATTTCTATTTCATTTCAATAAAAATTTTATTAACAATAAATAGTGATTACATACTAATAAAGGATACATAAATGAATAAATTGTACAATAATATGATTATATAATGTTCTATATGTCATCTGGCTAGATTATGTTATGAGAGCACAATGTTATACTCTTATGTTGTTAGGTATAGTGAAGAGATTCTAAGAACTTGTTTAATGGTATTAGCATTTTTAATATAGACATGAATATTTTCTTTTATAAATGACTATTCTATAATGCTGGGTAGGTGGGAATTGATAATCAGGAAAAGGAAAAAGCAATTAAAGACCAGGTGTCAGCAAAGACTTTACTGGAGGCAAGGAGCTGGTCACGTTTCTTGATTTTTTTGAGCGTTTGATAAAAAAATGGTATGATTTGTGGGGGGGGGGTAATTCCATGAGACTTTTGCATCTCACTATCCATATGGAATAAAGGACAAAGGTAGAAAGCCTTATTATTGAAAAAAAACCATTATGAATGGCATTTTCAAGTGAGAAAATCATATCAGGTCTTATGTTGGAATTGATTATAATTATATCTTTCAGAGTTTTAAGTCTTGGGCACCGGTGTATAATATGGTCTATGGTTTCATCTTCACGAGCACACAGACCACATATAGGGTCAATGCTGGTAAAACCTCTTCGGTGATAAAGAAACCAATTTGTGGATAGCGCATTAAGATTTATTTTAATGATGAAGTCAAGGAATTTGGGTTCCAGACTCCATCTTTTGAAGTGTGTAATGAGTCTTTGATTGGTTACTTTTAGGCTGGTTTTAATGGGTTGTTGATTATAGTTGATTATATTGTATGCTTCCCATAAAGTGATTTTTTGGTTAAGGTTAAAGGGTATTATCAGGTTAAAAAGTTGTAGTTGTTGTATTAGGGATGCTATCCATGAACTGGAAGAGGGTGGAGGACGATCTGTCGGTGTAATTTTTTTAATAATGTTAGAGTATCCGCAGGAGAGGATCAGATTATATAGAGTGTTGTGGGTTTTCTGTAAAATGATCGCTTGTATTGAGTGGAATGACAGTCCATTGAACCTGCATGGTCATTGGATACCTCGCAAGCTAATAGCAACTGTCCTTCCTCTCCAGAGAAGTTTGGTGCATAATCGGTTAATTTTATTTTGAAACTGTTTAGACATTTTAACGAATGGAAGATAATATGAGATTTTTGGCATTATGATCATGTTGAGGAGGCCAACCTTTCCATATAATGAAAGGTATACTCTAGAGAATGAAGTGGTGATGGCTTCAGTTGAATGGAGGATTGCATCTTGAATCTCTCTTGCCATTGCAGTTGGAGTTTTGTAGATTGGAAAACCTAGGTATCTTTGGGGTTTTGCAGAAAAGGGAGAGTTAATTTGTTTACCAGACATTATCTTCCAGATGGAAGATTTGTTAAAATTTATTTGTAGGCCAAGTTTCGCTGTATTTCTGTATAATATGTTCATGAGATGAGGAAGGTATTTAATGGTGGGAAGCACAACCATGATGTCATCTATATATGCAAATACATTGAAGTTTTTATTGAGAGAGGGAAGGAAAATTCCAGGGAGATTTTTTTCTATATCCATCAGAAGAGGTTGATGTATGCTGTGAAGAAAAGGGCACTGAGCGGGGATCCTTGAGGGATCGACTTGTATGGCTTGAAGCCTGGTGTGATCTTGCCATCAAGAGAGAGAAAAATTAAATGTATACAATATTGCAACTTTTTTAGTGAACAATTGTTTTTTTTTATATTTCACATCTCTACCTTTCATTAGCTATTTGCTAAATAATTATGCAATTATCTAGATCTTTTAAAAACACATCAAGACACTCTTGGTAAATGCATGTATGTACTTATTTCATTATTTTCTTTATTTCTTTAATATAAATTTTATAATTATTGCTAAATTAAATTTGAAATTTTTTTATTTGCAGTTTTTATTTTGACATCTAAATATCATAACTATTAGCTAGAACTCACCTTAGGAAATAATGCATGAAAAACTTCTTTATTAAAAAGCAAAAGAAATGAATTGATATTGTAACAGACAGATTTGTACACTCACTTAACAAAACCTAGAATCCTGGCAAAACACACTAAACTTGATTAAAATGGAATACAAAGGTCCCAGGTCCAACTATGCTTCAATATATTTGCCAGTGCTCTTTGATTTAACACCCTATGAATGACATTTCTGAGGTTACCCACAGGCCGTATTTACTTTGTAAACCATCTCCAAACAGGAAGAAAAATGAGACTCATAATGCATGCAATACAGAAATGGGTTAATAAACTACTAATAAGCTGAACTTAGGGCAATATTAATATCATAATTAGAATCCATATTAGACATTTAATCAATAATTTAATTGGATTGAAATATGGCAAAAATGATAATGGAGATGAGGCAAATTTAAATAATAAAAACAAAACAAAAAAGGTTACACTCAATTAGAAATCAAAATATAACTAATATAATACATTCAGGCATTATACGATGAAATGAGATTAATTGAAAATAATACAGTGCATGATCTCATCTAAGTGCATCAAACAGCTCTCACGCACAGTAAATAATTTATGCCTATGATAATTTAATATGCCAAATAATATTTATTCCTATATCATGGTTTTCCAACTGATGAAATAATAATGCTAACCAGAGACACACATTAATTTACTACAGCATTAATATTGTGGTGTTTACGTTAGGCTGAATATGAATCAAACAAAATCATAAAGCTCAACAATGATGGAAATCACAATCCATCAAACCAGAGATTTTTATGGTTTCAGATAAGTCACAAAAATATATTATACTAAGGAAGAACTGGATAAAATAGCATTACCTATGGTTCACTATAGGCATGCACTAAACTTTACTAAAGATGTGGCAGTATTGATGAGCAGTTATTTCCCCATATAGAATGTGTGGCATCTTTAAACTGAGAGGCTTGCTAATGAACTAATTAATAAAAATACAAAAATTTCAGAACTCAAATAGGCTAATCAACAATCATGAATCCTTACCCCAGTAATGTACTTGATGCTCTTACCCAAATAATATGGCACCTGAATGTGACTTTATGTCCACCATTATAAAAGTAACCAGCACATGGGTCAGCATCCACCATTGCCCCATGCATATTAGTAAGAGAGGGATATATATGTGCATATATTATAAATATGCATCCACCATTCATAAAGGCAATATAAAAAATAAATTAAAAATAATTAATTGTGCCTTAAAATAGATAGCTAATATCTGCATTGCCAACAAGAGCCAATTCATATATTAATCATCTAAACTTAATGCTATAATAAAAAGGAGCTAAATTAGTAAATTAATAATCCCATTTAATAAATAATTAATTTGCATCACTAATCAGGTCTCAATAGTGGGAAGTATATTTTAAGGGGTTATAATTAATTATGAGCTACAAAAAATAAATCTCTATGGCCAGAGGTCCACCATTAGGTAAAGTTACTTTTAAAATCATAATTTACAATTATAATATTTAATATAGGTGGGATTCAAACTCAGACTTTTACATGACCCACTACTCTCAGTGCCATCTCATACTGCTGACCCACCCGATCACACACATGTTAAAAAGATAAATAATCACCAATATAAGTATTTCATGCTAAACCAGCAATCATCAGTTGGTCTAGATTACTATCCTCACACATTTATATAATCAGTGCTCAGCTTTATATTAAGATAGCCAATCTTCATACTTTAATGGACAGGTTTCAAACTATTCCAACTCACAACTCTTCAGCCTTTCATTTCATTGAAAATCTGATGATGGAACATTCAAAGCCCTTGTTAGTGCCAAGGTTGACATCTTACCCATGTCCAAGGGTAAGATGTCAACCTTGGCACTAACAAGGGCTTTGAATGTTCCATCAACAGATTTTCAATGAAATAGAAGGCTGAAGAGTTGTGAGTTGGAATAGTTTGAAACCTGTCCATTAAAGTATGAAGATTGGCTATCTTAATATAAAGCTGAGCACTGATTATATAAATGTGTGAGGATAGTAATCTAGACCAACTGATGATTGCTGGTTTAGCATAAAATACTTGTATTGGTGATTATTTATTTTTTCAACATGTGTGTGATCAGGTGGTACAGCAGTATGAGATGGAACTGAGAGTAGTGGGTCATGTGAAAGTCTGAGTTTGAATCCTGCTTATATTACATATATAAATGCAGGTGTAAGCCTGCATAATGTAGTAATTATAATATTTGCAAATCAGAATAACTAAATAGAAAAAATAAAATTTAAAGTTTATTTGAATTATGATCAAATATTATTCTTAATTAATCTAGTTTTGAAAGAGTAAGTCAGATTAAGATAACTAAGCATTATCCTATATTTATTAGATGGAAGATAGAAATAATGATATCTTCAGTACAAAATTATTAAAATTAATACAGTACAAAATTATTAAAATTAATACACTCTGTTTCAAGAGATATTTGGCATATTATAACATATATAAGAAAATGAAATTTTAGTAATTAAAAGGTATAGAATAGTGTAGATATCACTGCAAGCATAAAAGTAAAAGACAAATTACAACTAATAATAGAGTCACTAGTTTTATCTTTCAGTAGCCATAAAATCAAAGGTTTTACAGGTATTAAAATTTACAGAGAATAAGGCATGTATTATGTGAAGAATCTACATTTTAATTAAATAAAGTTTTAGAAATTAAACTTCACATTGAATGTTTATTTAAATTTATATGATAGCTATAGCTTTATATTAGGGAATTAAAGTTCTTGATCTTGCAGTGGTCTGAGAATTTTAACTACAACTTGTCATTGGAAGTATACCTGTTAGTAGCATCATTCTACAATAGCAGCAATTGTTCTTCGAATGTTGAAACATCAATGCAGCAGCCCTGTAACAGGAACATCTTCCATCACTAAAATAGCTAGGTGCCCTCAGCATATAGGATGGATATGGAGTTTATTATCTTCTGAGTTTGGATAACAGCAACTCCTGCCTGTCCTACTCAGCCATATTAAAAATCAAACTGGCATGGTTCTGTTAGCAAAGGCTTAAAGGATTTTAGTGAGTATATTTCAAATGGAAATGTTAGCCTATTTATATTCACCTTCCATTAATTATATTTTTAATAACAAGTTTTCTTGCAGTGAAACAAGCAATTAGCACCTTTAAATTTGATATTTTTTGAGTATCAAAATAACTCCTGTCTTTTGTATTATTCTTTGAACAGGATGTTTTTTAAGATCTGATCATTTACTTTCTTATAATATTTTAGCAATTGATACCAGTTGGTTAAAATTTTATTTACAAGATAAAATATATTTTAGACAAACATTTATTGTCTTAATAACTTTTAAATTTCATCATCACACCATTCCAAACAGATTTGAATTGCATGATTTTATTTTTCAGATTATTTTAAAATAAATTTATAAAATATAGTAAATAACCAAATAACAAGACAGCTCCATATAGCTATCTGTTTTGTGAGGCTGGATTTGAAGACATTTACATGACTGAAAAATTCAGGCTTTCAAATTGATAGAAACGTGTTTTATAAGTGCTGACTTTTGAGTTAGTATTTTAGATCTAATTTCTAGAGTCCCAGCGCTCCATTGAGGTGAGCCACAAGCTTAAAACCAATTGGTCTGGAGATAGGGACTTTCTCATAGAGATTTTGAATTATTTCTCTTTCGGCACTTATAAAAAAAAGCTTGATTAGAACTATTGGTAAGCTCCATCTAGTGATCATTAAATGCAAGCTTAAAAGCATGTTACGAAATTTATGATTTGTTTTATTAATTATTATAAGTCTACCTTTGAAGGCTTTTGTGATGCTATATTGCAGAGGCTATTATTATATGGTGAAATTGAGCTGAATTCAAACCCATATACTATCTGGTTTGTAAGGGCATATTTGAAGACATTTACCTGTTTGAAAAGTTCAGGCTTTCAAATTGATAGAAACGTGTTTTATAACTGCCGACTTTTGAGTTAATGTTTTAGATCTAGTTCCTAGAGTTCCAGTGCTCCATTAAGGTGAGCCACAATCTCAAAACCAATTGGTCTGGAGATAGGGACCTTCCTATAAAGATTTTGAATTTCTTTCTCTTTCGGCACTTATAAAAAAAAGCTTGATTAGAACTATTGGTAAGCTCCATCTAGTGATCATTAAGTGCAAGCTTAAAAGCAAGTTATAAAATTTATGACTTGTTTTATTAATTATTGTTATATATATAAATCCTGTGAAAGAAAATGATTCTTCAAACATGCTATTAGATTTGTACATGCACTCATCCATCAATAAGTATTTTGAAAGCATATATGAATCACTTATGCATAGTCCTCTATCTTATACAAACCAACATTTACTGATCATGTTTAAATAAGAATTTGATTGTATTATGAACCTGATATTTTGATTGGCAAATTCTTTGTACAAATTTAGTTTATATATTGCAGGAAAAAGAAAGATTTTTATTTTTAACTGCATACAACTTAGAATTATATTAGTGTAAACAAATGCAAATAAAAAATTTAGCATGGCCAATAGGTGTTGATTTTATTGATGGGTAAGTGCATATAAAGTTAATATATCAATTTAGTAGGCATGTGTGAAAATTGTATATAATTGTCTAATTATATAAATCTATGTAGTAGTATAAACAACATTAATTGGATTAAAAAAATATTAAAGATATTTATTGATTAATTAATTAATTAATTTTAAAAAAGAAAAGTCAACAAAGGTAATGAAGGGTAAAAATTGAACATTACATAATGGAAGAATATAATCAGGTATCTATTTTTTTAAAAGCAAAGCTAACATGTTTGACAAGTTACTAATTAAATCTATGGCAGATTCATCACAAAGCATAAACTAACCATGACCAACCATTATAAATAAAAAGAGAACTAAGAGTCATAAAAGAATATCAGAATTTTGAAGATTGAAAAACCTTATAAAAAATTGCTTGTTTCACAGTTTGAGTTTTTAAATACAGGTAGCACTGTTGAAATATTCTAGCATTAGTTTGCATTTATTTAATATATACACCTTTACCCCACTTAGTGATGGCAATTGGTCTTCCAAAACTCATCGTTAAGCAAGAATATTGTATACAGAATACATATTTATAATGGAGGTCTATGGGGGAAAAAATGGTCGGTTCCAGTCGAGTAAATTATCCACATTGGTTTCCAAGCTCAAAGATTTTCTTTATTTTTTCATGACAATGATGACTAAATATGGTATTAAAAAAAAGTTTTATATCACTAGAAAAAAAATGCATATTTTCACTATTTAAAAAGTACAGTACAGCAAAAAAAAAGAAAAAGTGAAGCTAAATTTGAATTTAAGAGTTTTTATATTCTTCCGCAGAAGTTTTTCATCGTAATGAAAAAAAAATCCATACTGAAGTGCATTTTTTTAAAATTTGTATTACAGTACATATTACTGTACATTTATGTTTATTACTTATGTGAAATTATTCAAATTAAAAAACAATGTTTAATTATAAATTATTTAAAACATAAAGACTTATTATTGTACACCAGAATAACCAAATGCTTAATGTGTGTCATAAATCAGTCAACTTTATAAAAAAAAGTTTAACTTATTTTAAAAGAAAAAAAGCCCAATTGTACTAATTTTCTAAAACATATGCAAAGTTTATTTTTCTTTTATTTTATATTTGCTATAAGTCGATTGTTGGAATCTTAATAAATACCGTACTATATTTTTAGTAATGTAATAGTGCCCTCCCCCCATTCATGTAGAAAAAAATTCATTAACATTTATTTTAATTACAATCTGTTTTTCTTTTTAAACTTTTCTAATTCGACATTTGCATTTTAAAATGTTGTTTTTCTTTTGATTTGAAACAATTTGAGTGTAAACAACATGTCTATTAAGGAAGTTACAAAATCAATAACTATTTTTACATAATTAGTTGTTCTAAAAATAATATACCGTAAGTGTTTTCCTGAAAGTTTGTGATGATAGTATTTAAGTTGTCCTGTACCGTATTTATATATTGGACTATTTCATCATCTAACATAAGTATTGAATGTCTTTAGAAAAATTAAACTTTATTTAAATAATCCAAATACAATACCTTATATTTAAATAAAGTTTAATTTTTCTAAAGACATTCAACACTTATATGTACAGTATACAGTATTATAGATTCAGTAATTATAGATATTTTAAGTTTATATGTTCTATATTCAAAATACTGAATGTAGCGCTAACATTGTGTTTTATGAATAAAATATTGTATGTGTATACAATTACAGATAAGTCATTACCTGTATACGTATTACAATAATATACTTTTGCTTTTGGGTAAAATGAATTTAAAATACCTATTCTCTGACATCATCAGTGACGCAAAATTTAAGATGGCTGGCAAAAATTTTTTTTTAATTGTTTCCCGATCGTTATAGTGAAAAATCGATTGTAAATCAAAGTAGTGGGTACAAATTGATGATTATTGCTATTGTGAAATATCACTAAATAGGCAATCACTAAGCGTGGTAAAGGTATATATATTTTAACCAAAAGTTTCACCTGGAACATAATAGACAAAATTAATATAACACAAGACTGTTACTTTATAATCTGATCATAGCCAGGATACACCATGAAGACCCATTGCAAAATTACATGAAAGTATATTAAATTACCCCAACATCAATTATGTGACTATTCATTTAATAACTATTCTCCCTAATGACTGTACCTCAAAACTACATTTTAAAATCTTAAACTGAGATTTTATTTACATGAGCCTTTACAGCTGACCATGAACTTGATGATATGATCTACAAAACTACTAAAGATTATTTTTCTAGAATCAAATATATGATCCATTACATCAATATTAACTATTACATGGTGAATACAGGCTATTTAATAAGACAATAATAATTATAATCAGCATTGTAACATAATTGGTCACAGCTCAGATATACTCAGAATTTTTATACAGCAATGTTACGTAGTATATTTGCTTTGAAATAAAAGGGTAAGCAATGTGAACATTAGGTTCTTTCCTCATTATTTTAAATTGTCAAATCAAATCAGTAGCAATGATACTCATTGTTATATGTAAAGTATAAGTTACAATATTAAGAAATAGGTTTAATTATAATATTGGCTAGAAACTTATTTACTAATTTTGGTTCCAATATCTCAAACATTAATAAAGGTAACAAATTCTGGATTATATTCTATAGGTAGCAAAGCAAAGCTAAAATGATGAAGGAGGTTAATGGGATTTTATTATACCCAGTATATTTTACCCAAGAATAAAATCATTAAGATATTCTCCTAGAATTTCAGTAAACCTTGTATGCATTATCAGTGACAATATGCGATCTAATAACTGACTTATTTAATATGATGGATTTTCTGGTTCTATTTGCAACAAATGGCAATGATATAGTTAGGTTAAATTATAAAATTAACATTTATTTACAATTCAGTCAATGTCAATATATAATTGATTAATACAATGATCAAAAATAAATAAATAAATAAACAAAATAAAATACCATCACATGTACTTGTTTTTATACATGGATAATGTACATAAGCTCAAAACAAGCACAATATATGATTTTCTCACAAATGGGTTTGATTTAAGCCCTTATAAAGGAGAGAATGGGTTCAAACACCTAGTCAATAACATCTCCAATATGTCCATACAGAATCCATGCAACTGGGCCCCATATTTAAAATAATAATAATAATAATAATAATAATAATAATAATAATAATAATAATAATAATAATAATAATAATAATAATAATAATAATAATAATAATAATAATAACAACAACAACAACAACAACAACAACTGCTATTGGTAAACACGCAAAAGCTGGCCATGGAAAAATAATTTATCGAAGAGAAAATCTGAATCTCAACTCAGCTTGTAATATCATACAAATTGATATGTAATAAATTATAGAAATAATTTATCAAACACTCTTTTAATAGCTGATAACTGAATATGCTGGATCAATCTAAAAATATAGGAAACAACATGGACATAATAATGTATGGAGATTCTGCCCATGCACATTTATACAACAAATAGAAGTAGTATTCTTGCAGATGTATTCATCCATGCAAAAGAATAATGAAGCATTAAATGTCCTGTGGGTTTTCTAACCATCATCAGAGCAACAAGCACCATTACAGAATGTTCTGTGGATTAACCATTATTGCAGATACAAATATAAGGAATATAATAAAAAAATGGCATACAAGTATTCTGTAGATTAACCACCAGCACAGAATAATGCCATATAACATTATAAAATACTGTTAACATTTACTTCCCAAATAAAAGAGACATAAAATTATTCTCATCAATAATCTGCCAAATTAGGGCGCATGTGTAGTCTTACTAGTGTGAATTAAAACATAAAATAAAATAAAAACTTTATTATAGGAAATAACTGAGATAACAGCTGACTCTGCCTAAAGCATGGCCAGAATAATAATACATAATAAATATAATATGAGTATAGGCACAGAACCCTGGAAAGACATACAGGATTAAGCCATGTGGTGTTGAAGCATGTTATAGATTCACTAAATAATCATTAAACCTCTACACAAGCACTGTTCCCTAATAATTGATTCTCTTCAATCTCTATATGATATGTTCAATCCCATGAATTTAAATCGATAAATAATTATTTTCAGCAAAATAGAATGTATACCATGAACTTCACACATGTATAAGATAATACGAGAATATAAATAAAAATAAAAATACATACTCGTTTAAATAACTACACTAAATTAAAATACATAATTTTTCAAGGATATTGAAATATTCACCAATGAAATCAATAACACATTTTTTTTTTATAACTTAATGTATATTATATAAATTGAATACTTTTTCAATTACAACATATAGAATTTTATGAGTTTGATTGTATTCCTTTTTGTTTTTACCCATAATGAATATTGCATAATTAACTGATTTACACATAGGCTCTCTGAATATGTGGGATATTTAAAAATAGGACATGTATAATGCAGACACATGTGAAAATATATCAACTCCATCTAAATAATCTAAGGTTGATCCTTCTCTTTTTAATACATTATCACACAAATATAGAGCATCCCTCCACATTAACCAATTTCATTATTTATAATTAGAGTTTCCTCAAAAGATAATAAACTTCATTACTACTGTGTAGGTGTTACTTCAAAGTTAAAAATATTTCATTACTTTTAATTTAGTGAGTGAGTGTTGAAGACTAGGGATGATTGTGCATGCAAACTGTTATTCCATAATTGTCACAACAGTTATAAAATAATTTTCTGGTTAGCTGTTATTTTCTTTCAACAGCTATAATATTATTTTAGCAATAAAATGATAACTCAGGGAGAGGAAATACTATCTCTAATATAAGTTCAAAGTGAGATATAGGTAAATCTTTATCATTCAGACATTTTAAAAGTGTTATAACATTCCACTCCACACATATATTGTGTAATTATATAATTTAAAATCATAAAAGTAAAATATTATATCCAAAGTTAATATAGTCTGTAAGCAATAAAAAATATTTCCAAGTAGACTGATCTTTAAAGTCTGTTATTTCTATTGTTGCAGTTGATAATATCAGTACATTTTAATTATAGACATTTTGGAAAATAATCAGCAGTTAGATTATCAGTTATTCAGATTCAAGCAGACTTGTTTAAGTTTAGCTACTCATATTGTTATTAACACACAATAACATCAGCAACATGAAATATATAAGAAAAATCTTAAATATAATTTCTTTATCCTTAATTTTAAGGAATAGCTTACATATTTGTTACATTTTTTTTAATAGTAGAATTTTTTTACATTCTTGTTGTCTCTATTCTAGTTTTAAAGAATCTTGGAACATTCTCTTTCCCTTTTATCCAATTACATTTCCCATTTACATATTTCTGTTAAAAATGAAAGAAAAAAAATGTGTTTATTGTATTCAATTGACTATCTCAAGATAATTAAATAAATCATCTTAATTAAACTAAAATTATTTTTTTTAGGATTGGTCAAAGAGAAATAAGTAATAATTGTTATTATTATTTACACCTTACTACATTTGATATAATATGCTGTTGGTTTTTCAGGTTAAACACAGCTTGTCTAACTCAGCAATTGAAAAAAAGCAAAACCAATATATGGCAAAAAAATAAGCAAAAAAAAATGAAGTTACATAATCTCATCATTGAGTCAAATTGAATACAAGTGTCATGTATATACAAAATGTTAACTATGACAATAAAGTCATCTAGAGGAAAATACATTTTAAATCAGTTACACCAAGCTATATATTTTATACCAAATATAAGGTTACAATATATATAGAATTTGAGAATGAGAAGAAAACAAAGAAAAAAATAATGCTTTAAATCTCATCACACACATTTTTATGATTTGAGAAAGAAAAAGCTTGGAGGAAAGTATTTGTTATTGTACTGAAATGTCAAATATTTAGCTATTATATTTTTATTAATCAGAAGCTCCCAGAAATATTACTATGAATTTATCTTTTATTTATGAGAATACTAGAACTAACATATATATATAAATCCTGTGTGTTCATATATATATATATATATATATATATGTATATATATATATGATCACTAGATGGAGCTTTACCAATAGCTCCAACAAGCTTTGTTTACATAAGCAGCTAATAGAGATAGAATTCAAAATATCTATCTGTTCTCCCTACTTCCATGAGCCATTTAGCTCAAACCAGCTGGTCTAGAAGCAGAGAGAATAGATAGAGATGTTGAATTCTATCTCTATCAGCTGCTTATTTAAACAAAGCTTGTTGGAGCTATTGGTAAAGCTCCATCTAGTGATCATAAAATGCAAGCTTAAAAGCAAGTTACAAAGTTTACAACTTGTTTTATTTATCATATATATATATATATAATGGAAATTTATATAACACTACAATATTAGCCAAAATTTTACTAAAATTCTTCCCCAACCATGGTTTAATTCTATTAACAAATAGATATTCTCAAGAGGAAACCATGGTTGTGTAAGCATTTTAGTAAATTTGTAGTGATATATAAATTTTTATTTTATTTTTAATTGCTAATATAGCATTAGGCAGTATTTAATGTATATATATATGAAAAGAAAGTTACTGTTAACACTAACTGAAATAATTATAGAAAATATACAAACCATTACACAATTACAAATATCCAGTAACGCCCTCTGTTTAAAGATCTATATCTCAATAATAGCAAACCTTAAAATGATACCTCTAAGGTGATACCACTTTAAGGTTGTATGCTAAACGATGTTAAATATTGAAATACAGATCTACTCAAACAAAGAGCATGAAATTTTTAAATAAGCAAACGATCTTAAATTTTGCTAATAAACTAACAAGTTTACAAAGTTATTAAAGACAAACTAAACATTAGATTTTAATCTTTAAATTCCTCCCAAACTATAAATGAAAAGGTTTGCTATGATTGAGATATAGATCTTTAAACAGAGGGCGTTACTGGATATTTGTAATTGTGTAATGGTTTGTATATTATATATATATATATTATAATGGTATGCGAAAAGGGGTGATATGGAGTGATGGCAAATACCCACATCACTTCATAATTAATAAAGTCAGTATGAGCAGAGAGACAGAATTTAAGTTGTAATCAAATAATAAACAAGTTATAAACACAACAATACCACAAGTATTAATCAAATCAACATTAATTCTTTATGATTTGTTTTTAAAAAGGTATGTCATAAATAGGCTACTTATCTAGCCAATGCTAAAACTTAAAACATGATCTACAAACAATTATCAGCAAATGCATACATACTTAAGAGTTAAAGTATCTACCATAAAAATAATGTAGGAATTCTGCTACATACTAGTCATCATTAAGACCCTGGTCATAATGCTCATGTGTGTACATTCCAACTATAAAATATTTTTTCAAAAAGCATAAAAATCAGTGAATAGCTTTGAAAATGATTTTGACCTTTCCACAATCAGTAAAAAATTATCTGGCTGACCAAACATCAGCCTAAGCCAACATATATAAATAAATTAACCATTATTCCTCTAGAGCTGGTTCAAGAACAACTGTATAAAAATACTCTACTTTAATATGAACACTTTTATAGGTATAATTTACATATCTTTAAAACACTATGCTATAATGAAATCTAATCACATGCATTGCAAGTTCAGTGAACAGATAGCTGGAGGAATTAAAAAACATTACCACTATTGTTTTTATTAATTACTTAATAAATTACTAATAAATTAATTAAAAAAATTGAGAAAAGCTACATGTGTATCAATAAAATATAATTTCATATAGCAAGTAATATTAACTTATTGATTCTAAATATAAATTATCATTTATTTTCTGGCGTATTTCCCCCTTTTTAAAAATGTAATATAAAAGCAATATCTCACAAATAAGAGATAAAAGAACTTTAAATTAGATAAAACACTTCTTTACAATGTTGGACACAAAATTAAATGACTAAAAACATTTTAAAAAATTGATAAAAATTATTCATTACTACCAATTATGATTCATAAATTGCATGACTGGATGGATTGTTTTTTTTTATAATATTAAAACTTATTTGTAAATGTCTTTTCAAACCCATTTCTAAAACATTTTTTTCCTTTTTCTTTTATTTCCTTGAAATTAAAATGATCATACTCATTTATGAGTGGCTGCCATTTATATATAAATTTATAATTACAAAAAATTGTTGAAAAGTTTTATATAAACTAAGTAAATAAACTTATGAAATCTAACCTATACATATAAAGTCATAATTGAAATGAATTTAGAAACAACTGAAGCAGTTCATACATTATTATAAAAAGTGTCATAATTATTTTAACTCTGGCCCAATTAAATATATGTTAGAGAAAAATCAAGAAAAAAAAATAAAATTACCTTTTATGAAATAGTAAATGGGAACTTATTTAATGCAGCAAAAATAGTACATAATTTTGCAAGTAATTTATATATATATATATATATATATCACCAAAACTGTCTAACACTATACTAGCAAAAATAAAAATGCAAAACCATAAAACAATACAATACTAGATTAAATTTTAAAAATTTTACCAAAATCCTTACACAACCATGGTTTCATCTACTACAAATAGACCTTCTCAAGTGAAAGGTCTATTTGTAGTAGATGAAACCATGGTTGTGTAAGGATTTTGGTAAAATTTTTAAAATTTAATCTAGTATTGTATTGTTTTATGGTTTTGCATATATATATATATATATATGGTTATTGTTTTATAGACATCCATGCCATGTGATGGCATGATTTATGTGCTAAAACACATAAAAATGCTACTTATGTGGGCTAACATATTTTTGCAGCCATGTGTTACATGTATACAACAGTTCTGTTGTACTACACATTTCAGGCTGCATTGTCACATTGCAGTAAATTATTTTAGCTAATTCACACACTTGACACTTTTTTACAATGTTGTGTGAGGGTATGTGTCTTACAATTATGTATAAATCATTAATTGTAAATAAAGTTTTTTTTTTTCATTGAAATCACAGAATTTGATGAATCAATAATTATCACAGGGTTTAACACTTCTGTAGTCAAGTTTTAAAGTGCAAAACCTTGTCAAAGGGTATATTTGAACAATACTTTGAAGGAGGTAATGCGTCAAATAATGTTTTCTCCATAACCTCAATGAGACAAAGAACATGGATAACCTAGACATTGTTCGATTCTAGCAATTAATGACCACTTTATTCAAGTTATACATCTGATATATTACTGTAGCCACAAACAGCTTGTTTTTTTTAAATTTATTTATACCAAAAAAAATGTAATAAATGTGAAATTTGTTGATTCATACATTAATAATTAACACTAGTATTAAGTAATTTAACTAACATTTGGAATGGACTATGAATGATATGCAACACATTGTTTATAATTTAATATATTTTAAATCTTAAATATAGATTAAATAAACATAAGTGCATTGATTAGCAAGCAATAGAATAATAACTGAATAAGTTATTATTTAACAAGCATTTAGAGTTTTAGAATTGGTAAATTTCTATTCCCTGGTGTTAGCCATGGGATGGTGTTGATTCTAATCAAAAACATATACATATAATGATTCTGGGCTGGGTATGTGATTGATTTTATATAAAAAGATCTGATTTTGATTTCTAATAAAATATAATAGTAACTAATACTATATGATGTTAATCTTTCATTTTTGTAAATGTTTATTACTCTTTTCTTTTTTTTAGTTTGTATGGATGTCTTTAAAGTTACTGTGTTTTTCTAATTTTTTTGTTACTTTATGTGTCTTTTTAAAGTTACAGTATTTTTTTCAAGAGTAAATAAATAATTTTATTAAAAAGCAATAAGTAATTATAAATCTACAAAAAGTAATGTAATTTATATACTACAATTTATAATTGATACCTGACTACTATAGTTTTTTTTTTAACAGTAATTAAAACTCACAAATATAAAAAGCAATGTGATTTAAATAGTACAATTTAAAAATATTCTCCATGAACTTTTCTTTTTTTTAAGTTCAAAGTAGTGGGTTGTTTTTAATAGTGTGAATCTGTTAAAAATAACCTTAAATTTATTTTCTACATTTAGATTTAGTATACGAATAATTTTCTTTCTTTTTTTTTTTTTCTGACAGTAATTAATACTCAGAAACTGTGTTGTTTTCGTTTGTGTATATATTTCTATAACGGATATAACTTCATTGTTTTAATGCAAAATAATGCTGTTTATATAAAAGAGTAAAACATTTGGATAAAATATATTCCTAAATCATTAAATAAATTAATAGTTAATATACAAATTAAAAAAAAACTCACCTACATGTTCTTCTTTCTTGGTCTATTTGGGGGGGGGGGGAACAACAACAACATTGTCCATGGCGAGAAAATTGGTCAAAAACACATGTTTGAGCGAAGAAACATCAATAACAAAAATAACACTAGAACTGGTTATTGAACTATGTGAACATATTAACAAACAACAAAAAATTGAACTACTTTGTAATGAGTTGCATCTCAAACAAGATCGCACTCAAAACATCTTCTCCCTTGTGAAGATATCACCAAAGGTACTCATACAAGTGATCATCCATGCTTTGCCTGGGTGTCCCATGATGTTTTCTGTTTTGGGATTTGAGGCAGCCCCATAAATTCTCAATGTTTTGGGTATGCACACCTGTGGTAGAATCCACAAAGTTGTAGTGGTGGTTTACACACAGATGTTTAAATCCTTCTGCCTCCAGACCAGATGTTTTAACTGATCAAATCCAGAAAATCAGAACTGGTGAAATGAGTGAAAGTGTAAAGCATCAAGCACTTACAACTGGGAGTTCTACTGATGCAGATGAACTGTGAAAGGCATTGAATGTCACTTATTTAGCACAGTAGCCCCAGAGTGGGACTGCTGGCCTCCAAATGCCCAAGAGTCAGCATAGGGACTATAAAGTAGGTTATATAGATCTTTATTATTATTTTGGTATACGTTTGGGTTTGCTGATATAAATATATAATGATTGTTTTAATGAATTCATGTAAATATGTATATATTAGTGTATTGTAATTAAATCTGCTTTTCTAATTCTACTGGCATTAGTCTCTGTGATTATGATTATTGTATGTATATATAGGCAGGGCAAGATTGGCTTACTGCATAGATTGTTCACCTGCAAGTATTATAACTGGTGGACATAACAGATCTTTATTAGCATGAATTCACATTTTCTCACCACAAAGACACATCTTCTGTTTCAACAGTATATTTTCATTTTGTAAAAATGCCACAGCACTGGCTTCAGCTGATGGCAATTGCCACAGCTTCAAATACTCTGAGTTAGAGATGGTGGCCATCTTACTTGTTATTGAACGAATTCTCATGAGAACATTATGTGTCGCGTGATTGTCAAATAACCGCTGTCATGTAACCTTTAAAATTTCTTTTTGAGAGTTACACATTCATAATGGAAGCTTCACATCATTATTAAAAATCTTACAACACTAAACTAAGTTACAGCACATTAAAAAAAATATGTCTAATCAAATTTTAAAAAACTATGACTGGCTCAAATACACACACTCTCACACGAAACTACAGAGAAAATAAATATTCAAATAATACAATGAAATAAAATCAACTACAGCAGACAATAAAGGCATTTCTCTTTGCTTTTAGCATAGAAAAAGGCCATAACCAGCAGCCATCAGGAACTATTTCTGTGTTTTATCATAGAAAAAAGTATTTTTGTGTTGGCTTCTGTCACTGCCCAACATAACGTGAGGACTCTTTTTTGCATTTTAGCATAGAAAATTTCCTCTTTTGTTGGGTGAATGCCAGTGAAATGGTATATCTCTAGGAATTGACCTAGAAATAGCAACATCTCAAGGCTAACACCAGGGAATAGAAAATTATCTTAGAATTTAATTTAAAAAATAGGCAAGTTTTTATTATTAAAATACAGTTAAAATTTTAATCCCAAGTTTCATTAATTGCTGTCTTAAGAAATTTATTGTTTTCTAATTGTTGTTCAAAGGTTGCAATGAATATACTAAATAGGGAATACATAAGTGGGGCCAATGGCTATAAGACCCTAAGGATAGGTTGATTTTGGATATTGCTGATTGCTTACAGATGGTTTCCCAAGAAGTGACAACTTTTGTTTTTATAAAAACAGATAACTTTTTTTTAAAAGAGTTGTAAACATTATATTATATATGTGTGTGTGACTATCCCAGGAATTGAAATTGATATTATATATGTGTGTGAGACTATCCCAGGAATTGAAATTGATATTATATATGTGTGTGAGACTATCCCAGGAATTGAAATTGATATACCAATGCATTTAAATAAAGAGATTTTAACTGATAATATTTCAAATTTATATTATTAATTTAAAAGAATTGTAATGCTTCTTTAAATGTATTGCATTATGGCTTCTCTTGCATATATATGTAAGTAGTTACACACATATAATAATGTTTACACAACTTCATTTAATTATATCATTTTATTAATTTTAAATTTATAACTGCATATACATTATACACATACAGACATTAATATATATTAAATGTGCACACATATCCACACATACATGTAAATATATGCTATTACATATCAAAATAAATTATTCTGATTATATACATGGACTGTGAGAGTTTGGACTGTTGGAAAAGATACTAACTACGATGGAACATAGTAGGTGAAATGGGATGATGGCTAAATAATACCATTTCAAGTGGAACCAAAAAAAAAAAACTAATAAGTTTTAATTTTTTTGATGTTTTAAAAACAAACAAAGTAAAAACAAAAAAATAATCGTAATAAGTTTTAAATTTGTTTATGTTATTTAAAAAAAAAAAGTGAACCCCCCAAAAAAAGCTTACTAATTTTAGTATTTATTTTTTAAACAAAAATAGGAAAACAAAAATACAACTGTAATAAGCGTATTAAGTTTTACATTTAAAAAACAGAAAGAACCCCCCCTCCCCAAAAAAAAAAACCGAAAAATGTTGATTTTATTTTATATTTAATTATTTTGTTGATGTTAATAAAAATAAATGTTTACAAAAAAATAAAATAAAATTTGTTTTTAATTTATTTGTAAATAAAAAAAAAAAAAGTAAAAAAAACAAGGAATTCAAATAAAAAAGAGGCCTGGGAATGTTCATAAATTATATTTTTTCAAGAAAAACAATGCCCTCATGTGGCATGGATGTCTATAAAACAACTGCCATATAGTGTAAACATAACTTGCAGAATTTCTTTCAAAATTTCCTTAAATTAAATATTTTTCTAAAATCTTTATGTAGGTATTTGAAGTAATGGTTTTATGTAATGCATTAAATCATCATTCAAAATTGGAAAAGGCTTAAGATATTTGAATATTTCAGTGTGTATTTTGCCTCATGCAAATGGGTCTGAAAATATCATGGGCCTTAGCTCCTAGTAATAATGTAATTAGTAAGATGAATTAAAAAATATTTTGTGTATTTATATAATTAATTAATTAAAAAAACAATGAAGATATTAAATGGTAATACATCAAGCAAAAAAAAAGTCCGTTAACCAACTGCATTAAAAAATTAAAAGAAAAAAAAGCAAGCTAAAAAGTTAAATCAGTTATGAATTAAATCTGCCAATCAAAGAGCAGAGTTACGATAAGCCATGAGCAACCATTATAGAAGAAAACAGACTCAGTAGCAAGAATAATACAATGGCAGAAATGGTAAAGACTAAAAATACTACTTAAAAAACTACTAGTGAAAGTTTATTATAATTTCTAAAAAGTCATGGTAGATTCTGAACTTAGAAGCATTCTAAATACTGCTAGAGTTGTTTATTCATGTCGCAAACAGTAGTATATTATCCAGATGACTTTAGATAAAGAGCATGTCTTTGATGAAGCATTGAATTCCAATAATGAAAAATTTCCCATTTAATTGATTTCCTCTTTGAATAACAGCAGGAAAATCAGTAAATAGAATCTTTACAAGTTTAAATTATGGTTAAAAAGAAAAAACTACCAAAAACTTAGAACATTGGTAATAATAATAATAACAACAATAATAATAATAGTGATTGTAATAATAATAATAATAATTTAATTAAAACTAATTACATAAAGGTATATGTACATATTTTTATAAAATCATACGGGAAATTACTTACTTATTATAATAATTTAAAATATGCAGAATATTTATTTTCTATGTATTCTGTAATTTCATGTTCTTTTTATTATTATTTTGTTTGTATTTTATTTAATCACACATATATGTCATATTTCTTGAGTAATATATATATATAGTGTTAGAACGAAAGCAGAAATTTACAATTTTATTCTCGAGTTTTTTTTTCATATCTCATAACATCGGCCGGGACGCGAACTCACAACCGTCTGCAACCAACTACTTGCTTGGAAGACGGCTGCGATAACACCTCGGCTAACAGCTTATTTTCTTACGTGGACATTATAAGTTTGATGATGAATAACGAAATTTAATAACAACAACAGTAATAATTACTTAGATCTCCATACTGTCCATTTTTGGACCTAGAATAAATCAACTGAATAAATGCTAGGTCATTTAGTATATACTAATTCATTTGTTGATCTTTAGCTTTCAAACGATTATTTATTTTACTTACATCCTTGATAATATATGTTTATTATAATTATTGGACATAAAAGTATTTGAATATTGCATATATAATAATTGTATAATTCTTAATTGCTGAAACAAAGGAAAAACAAAATTTTTTTTTAATAAATAATTTTTATAAAACAATAAATATAATTTTAAAAGTAAACAACAAATTTATAAATAATAATATTAATGTCATTTATAATTATAATAAAAATTTTCCAATGAATAAATTCCCTAACTATTCATCCGTATAAATGTTTGTGAATGCTAAATATTTTTTGTAATTAAGAAATGTTTTTCAATTACTTGGTCTTCATGTCATTTTAAGATGAGGGTATATATTATAAATTAGATTAACTAATCAACTTTAGAAAATTATATGCTTCATAAATAAAATATATACTTATATTGTTTTATTTAAATATTACAATATATCTAGATTGTTATTACCAATATAAAAATAAATAGATTATTACCTATGTGTAATTATATATATATATATTAAACATGGCATATAACATAAATAGCGTAGTACATGTTTTTAAAATATACTTATTGATATACTGTTTTTATTTTTAAAAAAATGAACGAAGTTATTCACGAATATATATTTTAACTTTAACTATTTTAATTAAAACAAACATTTACAAAATCATAATACCCCCTCTAATACTTAATGTGAATTTAAAAAAAAAAAAACACATGTGGTTTTATTGGTCGGGAGTCCGTAAGAAGATAAGAATTGAACCTGTGACCTCCCAATCCCAAGTCAATGCTGTACCAACTGCGCCAAACTGCACAGAGTATAATATGAATTATAGTCTCTGACCAAGCTTAATTTAGGCAATGACGTTAAAATCTTTGTTTTAATTGCACAAGTAAAGTAAATAAAATATAGGCAATAATCGTTTTAATTATAACTCCTATATAACTATACAATAAAAAATTAAGAGGATACTTATTTCCAATATATCTTTAATTAATCCACGTCAAATGTAATATAAATATATATATATTCACATCCTACCTTTATACTGTATTTTCTTTATCAGTGCTTCCTAGTAAACAAAGATAAAGTCTTAATATAACGACATAAGCAGTGTGATTTTTGTTTACAAGATAGTGCTACTAAAAGGAATACATTGATGGAGAGTGATAGATATTTTATATTTGAACTTTTAGTTAGCGACATGCACTGATTTTATTTCATATATATATATATGAGGACTTGGAAGATTTGGCGGACTTACATTTGGATGCTACTTATATTTTAAATTCATTTATATGGAAAGTGCTGTAACTATGGGTAAAAGATTGCTGTTAGCAATTAAATAATTGTATATTAAAAATGTATTACATATTTTATATTTGTATGGACATTATTGAAAAAATTAAAAGACTGAAGTGGAGTTGGGCTGGACATATTGCTAGAAGATATGATAATAAATGGACAATTGAAATCTTAAACAGGATTCCAAGAGATTGTAAAAGAGCCAGAAAGAGACCACATGTGAGATGGAAGGATGAAATAAAAAAGTGTGCAGAGATGATGTGGAGAAGAGAAGCTAAAGATCAGAGAAGATGGATTGAACTTGGACAGACCTTCATACTGCCATGGATTGATAATAGTTGATGATGATGGTATATCTATTTATAATCTATCATTTTAAAACGTACTTGTCTTACATTTATTTCATTTATATAGCTGTGACTATGGTACACATTGTACTGAAAGCATGCTCAGAATGAATAAAACCAATTTTTAAACTAACACATCTACCTTTTTTTCTATAAGTGTCTGAACATTTATATATTTAAAATTAAATGTAACTTTATAAAGACGGGGGGGGGGTGTTGACACGATCAAAACAATACAAAAATTTTAATTTTATTTTTTATCTATACTAAATATTTTTATATTATAAAATTCAAACTTATTCTCTTATACAAATATGTTGCAAAAAGAAATATGATGTTGACTACAACATATATTATTTGTCATTGTTATTCAGATTACACAAACACTATATTTAAAAAAATATTTAGTGAGATATAAATTATATTTAATAAATTGTCATTGTTTATTTTTTGTGATTGAGACTCATATAATACTACGTATGCACCAATAATTCCAAAGAGTATGTATTTATAATATATTCTTTCATAATTATTTTTTATTAAAGTTAACTTATCAAATGGTAATCATAACACTCAGATATTTGTATACCTTTTTGTTTTAATACAAAATAACTGTATTATATATATATATTCTATGACAATCCCTTTATTACATCGATCTATATATATATGTTTCAAATTAACATATAAATAAAGTATATTATTTACATATAAACAAATTTTGCATAAACGTTTTAATGTCTACGATGGAATCGTTTTTAATTTTTCTGGTGATTCTAATAAACTTCATTGAAAGTGAATTCATCTGATTCTACATCATTAAAGAAAAAATAAAAATCTTTTTGTAAATTTTGAATTACAACCATAAATGAAATATAGGGTATATGAGCACAGACTTTCAGATGACCCATCACTCTCCACTCTATCTAATAACACCGATACACTCAAGCACATATATGCTGAAAAGATAAATAATCACCAATATACGTATTTCATGCTAAACCAGCAATCATCAGTTGGTCCAGATTATCATCTCCTACACATATATACTATAAGTGCTCAGATATATATTAAGATAGACAATCTTCATACTTTAATGGACAGGCTCCAATCTACCACACACTCCAACTCTTCAACCATCCATCCAAATGAAAATCTGATGATGGAATGCTCAAAGGCCACCCTGAGGCCGAGACTCTTGTCACACCCATGTTGACCCAAGGTCACTCTGAACCCCACATGTACAGGATATAATCCATTTAATACATATGCAAGGATGGGCAGACATCTCTACAATGTAATAACTGAAACACAGGCTTATTATATACCTGTGTCTATATATGTAATATAGGGTATATGAGCACAGACTTTCAGATAGAGTGGAGAGTGATGGGTCATCTGAAAGTCTGTGCTCATATACCCTATATTACATATATAGACACAGGTATATAATAAACCATAAATGAAATAACTGAAACACACAGGCTTACTATATACCTGTGTTGTATCAGTGTTATGAAATAGTGTGGAGAGTGGTGGGGCATGTGAAAGTCTGTGCTCATATACTCTATATCAGTGGTCTTCAACCACCGGGCTGCAGCCCAGTACCGGGTTACAGAGGTTGTCTGTCGGTCTGCAGCTAGACTGCAAGAAAGCTTATAATAACAAAATAATAAGATTTTAAACTTTTAATTAATATGAACAATTTTTATTTATTTTTTCATCACATTTATTAAAAAAAAAAGAAAGAGAACAAAAATACCACAAAATCTAATCAATCATACATAAATTAATTTGTTTTTCTATTTATCACAGATGTTTATGGGGGGGGGGGTGTAGAAAGTTTTTTATTACACAAATTCCAGTTGTCTTTTGATAGTCAATCATGGCTGCTTGTCAGCGTTGTTAAAACAATAAAATGTAACTTGACTTTTTTTGATCTCTTAAATTTTTTCTACTCTCTCTTTTAATATTTTATTTTTAGTGGGTTTTTTTTTTGGCTATAAGGCTTATTACCTTTTTTAAAAAATAAAAACCAAAAAATAAGTTCTGTTTCTAACTTTTGCAAAGTATTTCTCAATACACCCCCACCACCCCAAAATATAGTAAGATCAAAACTTTTGACTTTTTCAAGTTTCATTTTCTTTTTTTTTTTTGTTTAAAAATTCGCCCACTTTTTTTTGGCCTATAAGGCAATATTTTTTTTAGGCTTTATTTGTATACTGTTAAAATACTAAAACTTTTATTTTTAAAATCAATTTCTGTTACCTTTTTTTAAAAATAAAAACAAACAAAAAATAACTTTGGTGTCTATCTTTTGTCTCAGTGTTGACAATGTATTTCTCAACCCCCGCCCCCCCAAATAAAAATTTATCTGTAAACTTCTGCTGGTCCACAAAATCTTATCCTTACTTTTACCGGTCCACAGATGTGAAAAGGTTGAAGACCACTGCTCTATATAATACATATATAAACACAGGTATATAATAAGACAAACAGAGCAAAACTCTCCATACAGTATTGCCACCTGTGCTAAACAGAGTAATCAATGGATGCCAGAAGGCTTGTGCATAAAATCCCTATCTAATGCCTACTCATCCAATATCCCCAGACTAGTTTCTGGCTTGTGGCCTTCGTCAATTAATGTGCTAGTATAGGAAATGTGATCATGTGATGCTTAATGGTATATAATAAGCCTGTGTGTTTCAGTTATTATATAGTAGAGATGTCTGCCCATCCCTTGTATATGTGTATTAAGTGGATTGTCCTGTACATGAGGAGTCAGATTGACCTTAGGTCAACATGGATGTGACAAAGAATATCGCCTCAGGGTGGCCTTTGAGCATTTCATCATCAGATTTTCAATTGGATGGACGGTTGAAGAGTTGGAGTGTGAGTAGATTGAAGCCTGTCCATTAGAGTATAAGGATTGGATATCTTAATATATATCTGAACACTTACAGCATATATGTGTGGAGACGGTGATCTGGACCAACTGATGATTGCTGGTTTAGCATGAAATATGTATATTGGTGATTATTTACTTTTTCAACATATATGTGTTCAAGTGTATCAGTGTTATGAGATAGTGTGGAGAGTGATGGGGCATGTGAAAGTTTGTGCTCATATACTCTATATAAAACATAAATGAAAGGAAATTCAATATTATATACACAAATTAATAGTATGAGTGACTAATAATTATTTTGCTAAGGATTAGCTTACCAGTAAGATTACTTATGTTTAGAAATTTGATTTAATAACTCTTCTTCTTTTTCATCTTCTGTTACTTTTTTCTTCTTGTTTTTCTTCATTCTTATTCTACTTCTTCTTTTTCTCTTTTTCCTCCTCCTTCTTTTTATTATTTAAATATTGTGATATAATTTTCATTTATTATTTTTTTAGACTTGGATAGTTGAAGCAACATTTTTCACATGGTTATTTACAATCTTGTTTAGCAGACTCATATAGTGTCAGATTCTGGAAGATAAAGTCCTTGGATCAATCTCACTTCTGGTATTGCCAGAGCACAGACATTTTATAAATATTCATGCAATATAGCCATTCTATTGTTTCATTTTATTTATATAACTTTCATTTTTGGTTTGGTAGTGATAAAGGATTGATGATTTTGGTTTATTTCAAGGAAGGGAGTATTGGAGTTTAGCCAATCATTTCTCAAATAATCATAACATTTTTCAATGAATTCGTTTTAATTGGAACCAAGGTAATTTATAATTATAATGTGTAGACTGGCAAAAGTTTTTCATGATATTTCAAATTATTCATCTTAATATGGATTGATCATGAAGAAATGAATTTCTGTGAATTATCGTTTGTCTCAAAAATGAATACAAGAACAAATTTTATTTCTAATAATATGCTATCATCAAATTGTTTCAATTAGCTGGTGGGGGAGGGGCTTAGTTAGTTTTCATTTATTTTGGGGCAATTTTAAGATCAACAAATGGTGCCAACTAGTGACAATCTTTCACATAGATTAATATTAAAAACATAAATTATAAGTGTTTTCTCAAACTTTTCCCATTTTGAATGGTGAAGGCCAGAAGGTAAGCTTTTTTTTTGTATTTTAGTAATAAATATACAAAATGAGCAAAGGTATTGATCACTTTGATTGGGTAACACAGCATGCAAGCCCAATTACAAGATCGCCTAGCGATTCTAACATAAGGAAAGCTCTAAGTAAGCTTTACACAGGCCCTCAAACATAAGGAATGGAAAGCATTCACACCAATATTAAACTTAGTTTAAATGATCAGGATGGTCTAAATAATAATAAACATTCAGTTAAAGTCTCTCAAAAGCAAAAAGACTCGGATATAGATCATAAACAAAAAAACACAATACCAACAAATTCCAATCAAAAGGTCGATACAATCGAGTCGACAACATTTCTCAGAAAATCAGGGAAAAACACTGATTCCCAAACTAAAACAACTAAAACTAAGTCCTTCCATGAAATCAAAGCAAAAAATGATTAAAATCAAAGTGAAATATCTAAAATAAAATTATCTCAAACAAAAAATCAAACATTTACTTTCGAAACTGAAAATTCAAAAAATACTAAAAATGCAGTGGCGTTTCTCTGGAAGCAGCCATGTTTCACTGTAAAAAAAACATTAAATAAAAAAAAAGTGATAAAGAATTATTATTTGAGCTCCACAGTGGAGAAACAGATGAAAGAATGAGGTCTAAAACCCATACTCACAAAGGTCCTCCTCCAAATCAAAGATTGAACAAAAACTATGAATCCAATCACAATACAGATAACCACGAGTTTACACACAGTTGCTCAATAAATTGAACACAAATCCAAAACCCACAAATCGAGCAAAATACATTCAGTTCGAACTTTTCTTGCCTTGTGCCTAGTTTAAAAACAAACAATATACAATCAGGAAGCAATGCAATAACAAATCAAGCAGTAACCCATTGTGGCCAAGTACAAGCCACAAAAAATGTCTCAAACCAAACAAATAATTAAACTTTTGCTACAGCACTCTGCAAGAATAGAGTCAAAACACAAAATATAAAATCAGTTGAACAGACATCTCAAGTCCAAACACTTGTTTTTGTAGATGATGAAAACTGCACACATACCAATAAAGAACTGATATCTCAGGACATTCAAACATCCTTAAATAACTACGACACAATTAGCAATGAATTCAATTCACATATACCCCCACATCTATTTAACTTCTTTCTAAATTACCATAGTGAACACACCTTAATACTTACTACCACCAATGACAACTGCAATCTGTTTACTTTCTCTATGGATGATCTCTTTGAGCTTTTAAAAAATCACCAATTAGGAGAAGCAATAAAAGGAATTTACCATCATCCAAACAGAAGGTACTTCATAATAGAATTTAACAACATATTACAAAAAGAGATATTCAAATGGAATCAACTCTTCTTAAAGAATAGATACCTTATCAAAATAGAAATGAATAGACCCAGAATTATCCATGGCCTAGCATGCAATTGCTACTTAAATTTCAATGAATTAGATCTACAAAGACTACTTGCCAAGTATGGTACAATCACAACCTTTAAGTATCTCAATGAAAAGAGGGCAGACTTTGAATGCCTTTACTCTCAAAATTAATAAAGATTACTCTCCACTGGATATACCATTAACACTTGAGGAAAAAAATGTCCCATATATATCTCAATCAGAGGAGTACAGCCACAATGCTTCTCCTGTGGAGATCATAACCACCTTACGAAATCATGTCCAAACCAGATGTGTGAAGATTGCAACACAAGGAAAACTAGAAACCACAAATGCAATCTAAGCTCTCAAAACTTACCACACACTTCATATTGAAGCAGTAAATCTTAGCTTAAGATTGTGCTTCATGTTTCCATCTACTAACCTATGTTTAAATCCCTATTTCCCATCCCGCACCTTTTGTCATGTATATATATTTCGTGTATATATTTGAGATGCGCGCCTAAATTATAAAATTTAATGTTTCAATAACATGTTTTAAAATTATTATTAATTCTTTTTATTAATTATTAGTTCTTTTTTATTAAAGTATTATAGATGCGGTTCAAATATATACATAGGAGCAAAACTTACTAACAAAATATTGATGTTTTAAATATTTCTTATATGTCATTTTTAGCTTTTTCTTTTTAAATTGCTTGTTTTTTTATTAAACTATATATTTTTTATAAAATCCAATATGGAAGATGTGACTGTTGTAATTGTCCAAAAATAATTAAAGGGAGGTATTTTTTAATTAAAGTTTTACTTAAAATAAATGGGATTAAGTAGATTAAAGATTTACTTGTGTTAAAAACATGTTGTCAAATCTATTTTTAATCTGAAAATAGATTTGAATTTATTTTTGGATGTTATCTTACAATTGCATCTTCAAAAACAACTGATAAAAGAAAAGGTATAAAATGACTGAATTTTCAATCACAGGGGAGATGAGATACTTTTAGAGAGAGGTATTATAAACATATTTCATTTTGCTTGAAACTTACAAATGATGTAGCAGTAAATCCGCCACTCTTCTCTACCCTATGGGTCAGGGTCATCATCTGCCACTACCATAATATCCTGCTGCCATGAAATGAAGAAAGGTCTAAAAAGAACTTTAAAATGCTAATAGAAGTTTCCTGCCACAGAAGTACTTGCATTTCAATCGTCGTGCACATGCCATACTTTAAAATGGATTCTTAAAAATGCAAGGTAAATTTCCAAGCCGCCACCTAATAGTCAATTTAGTCTAAATAATCTATCAAGATCTCTTCTCATGTATTCTTTAACTTTGTTTTTTATATATATATCTGTAAATGTAATTTTGCTCTCAAATAATTTCTTTATATCTAATCCTATCTCATATGCTCTTATATTTTCTTAACTTTAGTGCGGTCATTTATTTATATGTATTTATTATTCAATTTATGTATCTGCTTGCTTATTATTAAAATGTCAATCTCACAACCTGGTGAGCTTAATTTCTAAAAATCTTTTCTGTCATTTTTTCTTTTTAAGTAAGCCTTCATGAATCAAGTTTATTAACGTCCCCTTAATATATATATATAATGCATTGTAAATTAATATGTTCACCAGATTGTTTTATGAATCAACATTTCAGGTTCGTTTTTAATATAAAAAATTGATTTGTTTAACCCTGTGTAAATCCAGAACTTAAGCTAATTAACGCTTTGAAATCTTTTAAAATGTTTTGTTTTTATAAGAGTGACCCATTAATTATTTTCTATAACTGCCGGTCTTCTTATATTTTCCATACTCTTAAAATTTCAAATCTTGTATTTAAATATTTCAGTTATTATAAAAAAATCACGAAAGTGTGATTGATTTATTTAAAAATAGCAGAAAAGGGATGGGGGTAAATCTTGTTTCTTTTACTAGGTAAAATCTTAACGTATATTTTATTAAATGAAATCTAAATTTCTCTATATATATTATAATTGCATGGTGTATTATAGTATTCAAACAAGGGTCATTTATTTAAAGCAGTAAAATTTATTCAATGTTGTTAGTGGCATTCATTCGTACTGCGTTTCTGTCATTTAGCCTATCTTCGTCTATATATATATTATGTGCTTCTAGTCTTCTAATCTGGGGGTTACGACAGGTTCGAACCCATAGATTTCTTTTCAAGTCTTTGTATAAAAATGCCTCTGGTAGTGATCCCCTAAGTCTGGCACATGCTATGCATATTCTTTCTTTGTATAAAAATGCCTCTGGTGGTGATCCTGTAAGTTTGGCACACGCTATGCTTCTTCACTTCGTATAGATAAAAGGCCTCTCACGTCGGTTATACCAGAAAAAGTCTGGGCCATGCCATGCCTATCTACTTTTTTCTAAGCACTACCCAAGAAGGGGGTGTGAGATTTCATTTTTCATCCAGAAGCATGACCTTTTCCTCTTAGTATTTTTAGGCTATTATGTCAGCACCACAAACTTCGTATAATTATTATTTCTTTTGCTTCGTGAATGCTCTAATATTAAAATTAAGCTTTGCTTAAAATATATATAAATGCCAACTACTTCTATTTTATTAATTAAGATTATTTCAATCATATACAGTCCCACCATCATGATTTATATATCTATTTAAGAGTATCTATGTGCCTTGGGAAAAATAAAGCGTTCGTCTTACTATTGTTAAATGATTTTCTTTAAATATTTTGTCATAGATTCAAATATAATCAAATGTTTTCAAATGTATTTTATTTATTTTCACGACCTCAATGGCATGAAAATAATTTATATCATATGTATGATGAATCCCAGAATGCTCCCTGAAATAATGCTAGTCACCATGTTTCAGAACCGTAATCCAATGCGTTAATAGCAATATTATGTAATTCCTTTTATTAACTGATTGGCATCTTAATATTGGACCCACCAAAGATGTGTGTTTATTTGTAATATATTATTTAGCTAATAAAGAGCATATGAGAAATAATAGCGTGAATGACACTATGTAATTATCTATTGCTTGCTCATTCACGCACACACTAATGTCTATAATTTATTTATAAATGTATAATAATTTGTCAGTCTATTAAAATATATTTTATTGTCTAACTTATTTGAGTAGTTCAAATTCCTTCTTTTGCTCCACTTCCAAATGTACAGCCTAGTTGATATATATGTTAGTTTAGTCATAGTCAATAGATGTCTCATTGTCTTCTCCGCTCTCCTAGTCGGCCGGATTTAAAATTAATTCTCATGTGCCATCACTATTATGTTATTCATTAGGTGTTAGATCTGGGGCTTAGAGAGTGGGTTCGAATTCAGGCTGGTCCCTGATCTAAATCTCAGGCTTGACTGGGTTTGAAGTACATTTTGTGAGTTCCAGCTCATGTTAGATGGATAAACAAGTTTTGACCGGTACAATATTCATCAGCACATGAAGTTCTAGAGGAGGAGAAATATCTGTCTATTGAAGTTGAGATAGGCACTTCACAAACAACAGAACATGATATTACTGCTGAATCCACAGAAGCCTCCAAGGAGGTGTGTAACACCGTTCAACAAACTTCATCACTTTTGCCAAACTAGCTATCCAAAACCACTTTTGGAACATCAAGGTTGGAAACACAGCAATCGCAACATGTAACAAATAAACAACAGGAGTCTAAACAAATACACTCGATGCATGAAACACAAATGGAATTTCAAATTCCAAACAATAAAAGAAAAACTCAAGACTCTTCCGGATCGCAGTCAGACAAATGAAATAATTTAACCACTCAATCAGAATACAAATCAAATCACTCTCAACATACCACAAACATAGCATCCATTCAAAGAAGAAAAAAAGAAAAAAGATCCAAACTAATTGAAACTCAAATCATCCAAGAACAAAGCACACCAGAGGATACATTAATCACAAAATGCCAATTTCAAAACACCACTACCTCAAATCAAAGCAAGCAAGACAACCAGTGCACTAGACCAAACATGGTCAAATACAAAGTCTCCAGCCTCTGATAGCTTTCCTCAAAAAACTCAAGATCCGATTGAACAACATATCCTAAAGGATGAGTTTCTTACAGATGAATAACCTCAATTCATATCACATCATTTATTACTCAAATATGCATCATTTATTACTCAAATATGCAACTAAAAATAGGGAGAATTAATGTAAGGGGGCTCAACTCCCTTGAGCATGTCCATGCAATAAGAAAATGGCTTGAAAAAACAAACCTCCACATAGTATGTTTATCCGAGACAAAATTACACTTACAATATGATTACCAAATCCAACAAATCATGCAACAATATGGCCTGTTTCAATATCTTCCCTAAACTACAGCCTCATCTGGAGTTTCTATATTAATCAACAAAAATTTGTCTTATCAAAAACTTAGAATTCTGTACCTCAGCAAAGAGCTATTAATAATCAATATACATATTGCCAATAACACAATTAACATCATCTATCTCTACCTCAAGAAAGATAATGACTTAATTCACTCAGTAATAACCAAAATCAATTCTATACTTTCATCTGATGCTTCACCTATAATTTGCTTTGGTGATTTTAACATGTCATATCATCAATTTACAATGAAACACCTTCATCTCTTTAGCAGAGTCTTCCTTTGTGGGGAGGGTTGATTTCCACCTGATTATTTCTCATTCTACACAAAACATAAAAAATCCCTGATAGATCTGCTCTACTATTCATCTAAACTCCACTTTAATCTAAATGCAAAACTACAACTAGTACCTTTCTCTGACCACCTGGCCATGTTAATCTCACTACACTTAGACTCCTCTACCATAACACAATCAAAATTATAATAGCACCATAAGACTCTTAAATAAAGCAGCAACTCCAGAATGGATTTTCTCTGAGGCTTACATCCTCTTCAATAAAATCAAAATTCTCACACTTCCACCTCTTTAAGCATGGTCAACATTTGTAGGAATATTGAGTTCATTCATTGACCACCATACTAAGAAGACTACAGGGCCTAGTCAACTATTAAAAGAATTGGACACCATCAATCATAGGTTAAGTATGCTCTCCCTCACAGACACCAACATATGAGACATCTTGGATCTCAAAATCCATTACCACAACACTCAAAAGATACTTACACAATATATAGCCACAAAAAGATCCAAGATTTTTCTAGCAAACAAGAATTGGACTCGCAGTTATATCAGATGGGCACTGGGAGCAACAAGGTGGCCTACACCACTGATGATCTCAGTAGATCAAAACTGTTACAGTGGTCCAGCAATGCTCTCCAAAATCCATAATCACTTCAAACAAAAACTACAAAATCATAACTTTAAAACAGGTAACATTTGGAAAGACATAGGCAACTTTTCCAACCACAACATTACAGAAAATGAAATACTCCAAAAGCTACTTGCATACCCAGAAAGCACACATCCCAGACTCCATGGAATACCCAGATTTGTACTTCTCCACCTCAGCCACTTCACCATACCAATACTGAGGATGATGATTAACATGCTTGCTGGCAACTTCCAAAATATTCCAGATTTGTATCCAGTGGCATTGGTTTCCTTTTTGAAAAAACTAGCAAACCCATCCTGTCTTACTAACCTACGTCCCATTTTAATGATTCCTCTGCTTATAAAAACAATTGAATCCTTAGACAAGGATCAAATACAGGACCAGCTTTACACACACATATCAACATATCAATATGCATGCAAAGGCTCATCAACCATCAAAGCCGTGCAACACTTCCTCCTGATAATTGAACATGTTAGGCAAAGCAGAAAGTCAAGGCCACTAGCTATCCAATTAGACTTCTCCTCAGCATTCGACACAGTAATCCCTTCAATCCTCTTTCAAACACTGCAAGAGTACCAAGTGCCTCAAGTGTATATCAGAATAATTGCCAACTTGTTTTTAAATAGATTGATATTTACTTCTCTAGATGGAAAGTTGTCTACTGGGTTCAGACCACATCTCTCAATCCCCCAGGGCTTGCCTCTGGCTTTACTCTGTTTCATAACATATAGAAATCTAATGCTAAAGGATATTAAACACAACACTCTGTTTCATAACATATAGAAATCTAATGCTAAAAGATATTAAACACAACACATGCCTGGCATATACGTGTCAGCATTAAAACAACAAATTAATCACATCTCATATGTTGATGCTGTCACTATCTTCCTTCCTGATAAATCACATCTGCAAACACTACTGAAAATCATCAATAAACATAGAAAAAATTAAACCTTCAAATCAACAACAGTAAATCATCAATATGGAAAATTAAATCTGGAACTATAATTTAATCAATATTCACATCAAAACCTCAACACTTCTAAGGCTTTCCTATAGCCAAAACTAAATTCACCATGAGCAAAGAAATTCAAAACACAATCCTTGAAAAAGCAAAAAAAATAGTGAATCACTTTCTGGGATCTCACTGTCACTTCCAGGCAAAGCTACATTGCTCAATATGCTAGTGTTCTCCAGACTAAACTATTATCTACCAATTATTAAACTCACAAAAACCTTTGAAAAGGCAGTCGACTCACTATGTTCTAAATTACTATTGAAATGAAAGGTTGTCACCATAAGCATTGCAAAAACACAAATGCCCAAAGAACTTAATGGTGTGGCCTTCACTCAGTTTCCACAATATACTTACAAAAATCATTAGCAGCGCTGCATGTCTTCTCACTGAAATCTGCCCACCTTAATATAACACTAACAATTCCCCCTATGGACACAGCGCCACCTAAATGCAGCATATGGATGACACAAATATGGAATCATATCAACAACTGCATTAGCCTAGCGCAAAACACACTTGATAACAAAAAGACATATTGGGATGTATACAAACTCAAGATCAACACTTCTACTGCACTCCCAAGTGCTCTTGGCTTAAACAACAGAATAATGATTAAGAATGCAAAATATTGGTTCTTAGAACCGAAATATATAGACTTTATTATAAAACTAAATCTGTGCTCATTACCCACCAGTCACTTTCTAGTGTGGAAAAGGGGATTTACCAAAATTAACTCGCGATGTCACTTATGTGCTATGGAGGATGAAATGATTCAACACATCTTTCATAACTGTCCGATACTCAGCTCACTAAATAAAGACAAAAAACAAAATGAAGACTTGTTTTCAATTCAACATTCAATCAAAAATGGAAAATTCTCAAACATCAGACTCGCAATCTTTCTCTCCTTTGCAATCTGGCTAACCAGATGCAAACGTAATTAGTAATACGACAACCAATATCCTGGATACCTTCAAAACATTGATTAAGAGCATCAGCATTAGAGACAGAATGTTAGCTCCAGACTGGCTGCATAAAGAAACATGATCCAAAGTCATCCTAATAGAAGAAGAATCATAGAACCTACTCCATCATCTCAAGCCTCCACTCTACAGCAATACAGAGTAAAGTTATTCAAGATGTGTTAAAAATGTAGTTCATATATAAACAAAGTTAATAAATTTCTTTTTAAAATAAAAAAACAAAAAAAAAAAAAAAACAATTATTTGATAAATTAACAATTGATTTCAATTCAATTTTTAAAAAGTTTTTATACAGTGAACACAAAAGCAACTTTTCATTTTTTATTCAACGTTTTTTCAAATAATAAAAGTTACTAATTAATATTTTTTAAAAATTGATTGCCAGGAACTATAATGTAAAATTGAATCATAATTGTAAATATATAAATATGAATAATAAGGTATATATAAAATTATTTAATTTTAATTTCTCTTTTATATATGAATATTTTATTTGCCATGATTTGGTCTTCCTGAATGCCAGAGAATATTTAGCAAAACCAAATTCTTTTCAATTACTATTTTTTTATATATAATTTTGATGTATAATATATATATGTGTGTGTGTGTGTGTGTGTGTGTGAAAGTATATCTTTGTAGATTTTTAGTATCTGTTAATTTATTTTGTATAAAAGATCATAATGTTATTTTTATCTTCTTTAAGTTTGCATTACCAAATTACCATCTTAGCTATAATTGTACAGTTAGAAAATTTTTTGAAATATTATTTTTTTAATGTTTTTGTAATGTTTTGTATTTTTATCTTAAGATAAATGAATTGCAGAAACGGCTGTTAACTAAAAGTAGAGACTTTGGTTCTTCTTTCATACCTTAAAAAACTGAGCAGTGCAAATTTCTAATGACCATTCTATATGCCCTTGTCATTGCACTGTTATTAGTATGTGATTATTTACGTAGTCAATAAACATGGATTGGGTGCTCCCCACCAATGTATCAAACAAAGAACTTCATGGTCTTTCTTCTCTGATGCTTGAAAGCATTTAAGAGAACAATCAGTGAGTTTTCATTTGAAGGCGTGATTAGAGGGTTAATGATATTTTATACTTATTTAAAATAATGACAGAAAAAAAATATGACTTAAAATTCCTGGAGACTGTAAATGCACCAGCTAAAGAAACATTTGGGGGCAGAGGTAGATTGTGCTAAAAATGCTCTGATTTTGAAGCCAGCTTGCCATTCAGTGATGAGATTATATTTATGTACCTACAATTACAGATCATTTTCAAATGAAGAAAATTACTCACATTGGAAGGAATGGGTAGTGTTAAATGGGTTATTATTGGATTTTAGAATATTAGATAAAAAGTTGAAGAGATAATTGATTTTAAAAGTTGGCATTTTTTTTTCTACAAAGGTTAAAATGTTAAAAATGTACACCGAAAATATTTTTTTATAATTAGAAAGTGGAAGAACAAACTTTTAGAGGTAAAGAATATCAAGATTAATTATTCAAATTAATAAGATATGCCAATTGCAGGTAATAAATGTTTACACCCAAAAATTCTAACTGTGGTAAAGAAAATGAGGATATTTATATGGATGTAAATATTTTTGATCTACCAAACTA
The DNA here is from genome assembly GCA_028023455.1 of Epiperipatus broadwayi. Taxonomy (NCBI): domain Eukaryota; kingdom Metazoa; phylum Onychophora; class Udeonychophora; order Euonychophora; family Peripatidae; genus Epiperipatus; species Epiperipatus broadwayi. Next base: position 65,293 of record JAQFVV010000247.1, read on the forward strand.
TCTTTTAAAATTGTCATAAGAGAGCATATTGCTAGAATTGGTGAATGATTGAAAGATAAAAGCATTGTGGGTAAATATTATTATTTTAATAAAAATAAAAGAGGACATATACTTGTGAAGTTTGTAAAAAAAAGAAGAAGCTATCTCTGTATATTATTAATTCTTTCTTCAGAAAACATCCAAATGAAGATAACATCAGAATTAGAATAAATGCTATTAATAGAAAGTATATGTTTGAAGATTGTAATATTCTTAAATGATTCAACACAGAAAAATATTTTTAATTAGTAAAATGTAAGATACATGTTAATGCAAAACTAGAAAGAAGAAAACAATAGATTATGTTTCCAACCTTCAGAAACGCTCCAATAAATTTAAATTATAACTTGAAAATTGAATTAAAATATTAAAACATATTGAGGGTGTTTTTATTTTGATGAAAATCAAATAAAGAGAAATAATTATTTATTAAAAACTATAAGAATGATAGCCAGCAACAAAAATCAGCAATTTTATCAATAAATTTTTAATAAATCAAAAAAAGGTTTGTAAAATGGTATAAAGAAGTTAATAATGGTATACAAATTATAATTATGAATTGGCAAAAAGTTAGAAAAGAGAATAAAATCTAAAACAACATCTTGATATTGGAATGAATGTTACTTCTGCAATAAGAAGAAAAGATTGAATTATTACTAAAAAAAGATGACATCATAAAGTATGTAAAAAATATATAGTAATAATAACAAGATAAAAAACATCCTGTATAAATTATCATATTCTGAAATTTCAAAAATATTTTAAAACAAGGGCTGAGAAATGTCATTAAATTTATGAAAATGGGAAATGCTCAAGAAACAATGGAAATATTAGTGTCATTTTAAAAGAAGGTAAAAATAATATTAGCAAAGGTATATACCAAATTTATAAATGCTAAAAGTATACAAGATAAATATAAGAAAGCCATATTAATATTGATATTTAAGGAATATAATGAAGAAGATGTTAGCAATTACAGACTTATCAATATTTTATCACTTTTATACAAATTTTTTATCACTACAGAAAACTTTGTATTTTAACTTATGTACAATAACTCATTATGTTATATATAGAGCTCACAAAATAAGCTCTTAACAAGCTTTGCAAAATATCCCCAACCCCATACCAGTTTCTGCTACTGGCATCATCAGTGAGGTGCTAGGATATCTAAGCATTAGATTAAAATACCAGGACAAACCCAACACTTTATCTAATGTATAACTATTAAGTAGAAAATCTGAAATTTTCAGACATCCATATATCTTCCAATCCAGCTATCTTACTTAAATAGCCATATAGAACTGAACTAAGTTCAGATGCACAATATATTAACTTAGCAATATAAAATCACCAAAGCCTTAATAGCAAAAAATTAAATTACAAAAAAATCAAGTCAGATGTCATATGACCTAATTTAATAAGCTTGTATCTACAAATGTTATCTATAAAACTTCCAAAATAAGCTCTTATCAAGCTTTGCAGAATTTCCCCAATCCTATACTGGTTTCTGTTACTGGTGTTACCAGTGAGATGCTATATTTAACAGTGATTTCAGAACAGTGAATCACATCCAAATATTAAGAGAAATTATAAAAAAAGCAACAAATATGAGTTAACATTATACCTTGAATTTGTAAACTATGACAAGGCATTTGATTCTATAAGCATTACAGTGATTAAAGCAGTGGATCAACATATTGTCACTTCATGAAAAATATGGTGATACTAAAATTAAAATTGAGAAGGGTATATGACAGAGTGATTTCATATCTCCGAAAGATTTTACAGCAATTTTACAAAAAGTATCTTGTGGATTAAAATATAAAACTAAGAGAGTAAAAGCAAATAGAAATTATTTAAATCATCTAGATTATGCAAATAATGGTGGTACTTTTGCAAATAATATTCCAGCTTCAGAATGTATGTAAGATTTATCAGATAAAAAAAAAAAGTAAGACTGAAAGCACATGCTAAAAGGACTAAAAGATTGTTACTAATAAATTAAAACAAGCTAGCACTACAAATAGCCTGGTTAAATTATTAACACTATCAGAAACATAATGGATAAAATTAATCACAGAATAAAACTTATGAACTGTAGATTGATTGCTGTTGATAGAAATAATTCAATATTAAAAAGAAATCTTAGTATCACCATATAGTGGAATAAAATTTGTACAATGCTAAAACTAAAACAAAAACAAAATGTACAAGATTGACTTATCTAATATATGTCACATGTTAGCCAACTTATAACAATATAAAATGAAAACATATAATATTTCAACTTTAGACTTTTAACCATTAAACTTTTTGATATAAATTTTAAATATACACTAAACTTAACTTTCATTTATTTTGCATATATAAACAAATGATTAACTAACTTATAATATAGTAATCAATAATGTTAAAATATAATACAATCAAATATATAAATAAAACATTAATGTATGACCTGATACAATTCTTCTACATAAGTACCCCAAGAAACAATAGTTCAAATATCTATCCATGAATTTCAAATGATTCAATGATATCCTGTAACTGAAACAAGATAAGATATATTATAAGCAGTAATTCAAAATAAAGTATAATTGTCAAATTTCAGTATTCTCAAAGTAATATCCTTTATATTGCAAACATTTGGCATCATACTAGCATTATGAATAAGCAGACATTGATCTCCATTTACAACTTATATGATATAAAAATAAATTGGTTCAAATTGTATATTAAAATACTCCATCTGTGTTATAAAATGATAACCATAGGTAGGAATAATTTCTTATATATAGCAATATATTATCGATTTTGGTGTTTCATAATTAAAACATTTTGTTTATACATGTGAATTTTCCATTAACAGAAAAATATTAAAATTAATTTGAATGCTATAAATTCCCCTTTTCCTTCTTTTAACAAGTATTCATAGAACTGACCCAGTTTCCCAGACAAATACAATCCTTTCTACTCCATTAGTTCATAACTATAAGCAGATACTAATAAAATAAAAATGCAATATATAAAAGAATTTAAACATTAAAAACATAAAGCTAAGCTAGTCAATAAATAATCAAAATTACCCCAAATTTAGAACTCATCCAGACTAGCCAAGAAAATAAACTCTAAAACACTACCAATGGTTTTATTGCTATAAGCAGACTTCTTATGTGTAAAGAACTACACATTACCTACAATTCCATGTGCTTCCCATATACCCTTAATATTAAAAGAATGGTAGTGGTTGATTAGACATGCATGCTACCTGATGGCATTATTTAGGTGCTAAAACACATAAAAATGCCATTTATGTGGCCCAACTTTTTGTTGCAAAACAACATTATTTTCTAAAATGGAATAATTACATTATATATTTCATCGCGTGTTGACATTTTTCAAACTACTTTTAAACAATTTACAAACCAACATTATTTTCTAAAATGGAATACTTACAGTTTTAAATTACACTATAAATGTCAGTGCATAGCATTGGAATGTGCAGGACTGGGGACCAATGTTTTTGATAATACAAAAGTTCATCCAAAAGATGCACTACTCTGATCAAAGAAACATTACAATTTCCAAAAGAACATGCAATTTTAGTTGTCTCATAACCACTCTTTATCTGCAAAAAAAAGACACTATTATAAACAATATGGTCTAAAATTTTGCAGAGTATTTGTAAACAGTTTATAAACAACATTATGTTATAAAACATAAAAATTTAATTTTTCTGAAATCGAATAATTATATTTTTAAATTATATTATAAATGTCAATGTGAAGCGCTGCAATGTGCAGGGCCAGGGACCGATGTTTTTGTCAATCTGAAGGATCATCCAAACAATGCAGTACTGTGATCAAACCATGCTTCTGATTTCCAAAATAACATGCAATCTCAGCCATCTAATTTGTCTCATAGCTTTTCTCACAAAAATGTTCTTTTACATGTGAATTCTGTGAAATTATGGTTGGCACTACATTTTTGCAATTTTTTTCATATTCCATGCTGTATGGAGAAGTGTTGCTATGGGCTTACAATTATTACTATATAATACCATGTCAAGTAGGATGTATGATCATTAGTTTGAATGCAGATTACAAGAATTATGGTCAGTAGACTACCATACACTCTCATATGATATGGTAGTGATCTATGAAATGTGCATATTTGCATAGTGACATAAAGTACATCAGCAGGCTGTAATATTTGCATGCAGTGCAATATAGACCCACAGTGGCTAATATGATATAGGCCCGCAATGGCTAATATGAACATTACTGTTCAATAGGCTGTAAAATTTGGGTTGCATAAATGGCATTTTTATGTGTTTTAGCAAATAAACAATGTCATCTATTGGTATGCATGTCTAATTAACCAGTGCCAAAAGAATAATACATTAATTGCTTCAGTATCATAAAATTTTAATAATAAAAATTACTTAATTATTTTTATTTCCTTTCTCTCAAAGAAGACAATCTTATCTTCATCAAATTTAATAGTGTGGCTTGTATCTTTGTTGCAAAAATGTCAATTTTATAAAGATTATTTGAGTATTGGTTACTCTAATAAATTTGTTTAAAAAATTTTATTATATAGTAATAATAGTTGTAATGATGTAAAGGATAAAAAAAATTTGATTTTATTTCTTTGCAATTTCAATTGTCTTCTCATAATATTGTATGCAAAGTAGGAATTTGTTTGAAGTAAGAAAATTGCTTGGAAAAGGAGTATTACTTTGAATAATTTATTAAATAATACAAAGAAAATTTTTGATAGATTATTCCTGGAAGAGTGTATATTATACCTTGTTTTTGTAAGAAGGTATATACAGATCAGAGTAGTTTGAGCTTAAATGAAAGAATAAAGATGAATAAAAATAGGATTAGAAATAAATATTTTAATTCTGCTTTATATATCCATAAAAAGATACATGCCACACTATTAATTTTGATAAAGCTTAGGTTGTCTTCTTTGAAAGAAATGAAATAAAAAAAACAATTGAAGAATCTTCATTATTAAAAATTTAAGATTCTAAAGCAATTACCTTATTTAAAATGTTTTTTTAATATTAAGGGTGTATGGAAAGTGGATGTTTGGGTAATGTTTGATTTAAATATGTTGTTATTTTGTAATTCTTTTCACTTGAGAAGTCTGTTTGTAGCAGTGAAACCATTAATAGTATTTTAGAACTTATTTTCTTGGCTAGCCTGGTTGTGTTGTGAATTTGGGGTAATTTTATTAAAAGAATTTGGATTTGCTTCAATGAAAGTCAAGATGTTATAGAAAAATTCAAATTGTTTAGTCTTATTTATAACCTGCACTATTAATGCCATAATCTCATCAGATACCAAGATTATATTCATTGTTAATTCTAATATTAAATTTATTCTGCACTCCAAGACTAATTTTTTTTTACATTAATAATAAGGAATAAAAATATATAGATTTCATAATGATTATATATAAAAAAAAATATTTACACTTAAAAAAACACAAATGATATTCTTTTAACTTAACACAATCCAAAACAATTTACATTGCATTCTCACAATATTGCATTAGAAGTTTATACTTTATATACATCATTCTAGTTTTGATATTACACATAACATAAGCATAATAATATACCTACTTAGAACATTAAATATTTGTTTATAATATTTATAACTGACTACTTAGGGATGTAGTGAATGGAAATACACAGAATAAAAAAAAAAAATAATTTTATTAAGATTATAAGTTTCATTATTTACATGTGTATCTTAAACAAATAGGATTAATTTGTTAATTTATGTAACAATAATAACATACTCCTTGCTTTAATATTTCACCATCAAAGCAACCATATCAATACTTAAAAGTTAATGCAATATATATAACAATAAAAATAATAAATACAATGATAATAACTATTTTATACAAGCTTTCAATCTGCAGAAGTTCTTTCAGTTAACTGAAAGTACTTCTGAATTTAACTGAAAGTACATCTGACGATTGAAAGACTGTATATAATAGTTATTACCGTTATATTTATTATTATTGCAATAGTTTTTAATTAATAGACATTTTATTTGTATTATATATTGCAGGGTAAATGTTTTTTTTTTTTACCAATCTTCTACAAAAAAAAAGTAATGACGGAACCGATCATCTTCATAAGGCTAGTCAAATATCAGATCTTCTGTTTTATGGTTTTTTATCTAATTCTCCATTTACTAATCAATTAATTATGGGATAACTACATAAATTGACTATAGACAGTTATCTTAAAAAAATCTAAATTTTTTGAAGCCTGAGAAAATTATAAAATTCATCCATATTTAATAAGCTCTAAACTATCAAGATGTTCTACATTAAATCATAATAATCTTCTTAAAACAAACGAGTAATATATATATATATAAATAGATTTAGAAGAATTATATCATTTCTTGGAATTGTCACTTATTAAAATGTCATTCTTTAATTATTAGGTTATATATAATCATCATTATTTTCAACCATTATTGAGATTTTGCAGAATGAAAATCTTTCCAAATTCAATCCATATTTTTCCATTCCTAACTTCTCTTCTTCACATCTTACCAGAAAACTTTTATTTAATCCATACATTTATATAATGTTTCTAAGTTTTTAAAACTCGTGAAATGTAGTGTATATATTTATTTATTCATCTATTATTATCTCTTTTAAAAACATGTCCAGCTCAGCTTCCTTTTTATTTCTTATTTCTTTCAATAATATCAGTGATTTCTAATTGCTCTTTTACTCATGTATGTTTTGTTTTCAATCATTTTTTGTTACTTTCAATACATATCCCTTCATATTTTAGTAAATAGTCTACAGTTTTTTCTTGGTTTTCTGTTGTGTCTAAATTTCAGATCCAAAAATAAGAACTGGTAAAATGGACATATTAAAAAACTAACTGTTTTTAATCCTTATTTCTGCCAAAAGTACACCATTCAATTTTAATTTTTAAAACTATTTTAACCATTATGTTTTTTTTTACATTTTCTGATAACCTAATGAATTTTATAGTTGTTAATTTTTTTAACTTTATATCTATCGATTTTATTTTCTTTTTCAGTGAAAATTCATTGAATATTAGTTTAGTCTTTCTAAAATTTGCGTTTTATTCTACTTTGTTATTTTCATCTGATAATTTTTGCAACATTTCCTGAAACTCTGAACGATTAATTTAAAAATAACCACATCATCTACAAAATCAAAATAACTTGTATTCCCTTAGCTTTTCATTTTGTTTCACTATATATTTCTAGTAAAACTGTTAAAAAGTTTAGATACATGAAATCATCTTGTTATACACCCTTATCAAGGTTAATCTTTTTAAAGTTATCACATGAGATAATCATTCCTATTGCATTGGTTGTAAAAATACTTACAGAATTAAATATTCTTTTATAATCTATAAATATAAAGTTATACTGGCAACTCATATTTATTGTTCATTTCTCCAACTTCTCTTAAAATTGGGATGCAGTGCACTATTCCAAAGTCCATTTTTTAAATCTAGATTGTTCTTTTAGCTGGTTTCTGTTCACATTTCTTAAAAATGAGTTGTAATTATTTTTCTAAAGGCTTTGTAGACAATATATGGAAGATTGATAGGTCTTTGATTTCTAATACTTTTTAAATATCACTATTGCTGGGTCCTCAGCTGGGCTCTGCGATCACAAATCTGAATACTTATTTTTAAAATAAGAACAACCAACTAATTTACATTAGATCTTTATTGGTATATAGTAAATCACAACAAAACACTGTTATGAGTAATTGATTAACATATATATATATAAATCATAGTCTGATTGCATTACATTTCAAACCCCCTCTCAGTTTACAGTAATACAAATAAAACACAGTACCTTGATTGGGTGGCAAAAATAAAACCCTCAGGAAAGCTGCTTAGGGTATTTAAGAATTATATTAAGACCAGTGCTGTCTGTTTCTACAATAGTCGGCTGGATTCATCTACAGGTGCCGAGAACCTGGGATCACAGTCTGAAAAAGAACAGAACTTAGGAATAGCCACAGAAGAAAGATGTTGGTATTATTTTTTCTGCACTTCTACACTCTCATGTTTGAAGTCCCACTCTCATCTCTTTTTTCTGGAGTATTAATACATTTTTTTCCATGTGAGTAAAACGGATTCATTTGGCTACTAATTGTTTTGATAATCCAATTTGTCAAACAATGCATCTGTGATTACTTTATTTAGTTAATACAGTTTGATCTAATTACTATTTACTCCACTTTATTTACTTTGAACCCAATATATATTTATCCCCCATTTATATCTCTACTAAATATTTATTACTTAAAGTGTGTGCATTTACTAGCTCTATTTACACACACGCATATATATATATATATATGTAATAAATAAAGTTTGATATCTGTATTCGTTTCACAATATATGTAATATACAAATCAATATATATATCAAAATACAGTACAATTTATATAAATTATATTCTTTTAGAAGTACTTTCGACTATACACTTTGTAGTCTTTATCAACTATATAACGTTATATAGTTGATAAAGACTACAAAGTGTATAGTCGAAAGTACTTCTAAAAGAATATAATTTATATAAATTGTACTGTATTTTGATATATATATTGATTTGTATATTACATATATATATATATATTACTATTTGCGGGATATTCCATGTAGTGAAAAAGCTAAATGCTGACATTTCAGTATAATATCAAGTACCTTCCTCAGAGCATCCTCTTTCTCAAATCATAAGAATGCACGTGAGATTTAAAGTCATTTTTATCATTTTCTTTCTCCTCATATTTAAATTCTATTGGTTGAGAAGTTTTAAAATTTATTTTCTCTTCGAATAGCTTCTTCCAAATGTTGTTAATCTTCTTTAATTCACACCTTTTATTTATGCTCTTGGGCCTTTTAAAAATCTCTATAGCTTCTCTTAGCAATCTCTGGTCATATTGTTCAATTTTTGCTAAAATATTTGTTTTTTCAAAATTGATATCATGATTTGTTAATTTTATATGAGAATAAATAGCTGATGAATTGGATTTTTCTCTCACTGCCAGAATGTGTTCTTCCTTTCTAATATTTATTCTACAATTAGTCTGTCCTATATATGTATGTGGACAGACCCTACATGGAATTTCATGTACACCATGACACTCCAAAGCAATTTTATCTTTAGGAAGTGGAAATATTTCACTAATTTTTTTTATAAGTAGTGTAAATTGTGTGAATGTTATTATTTTTTTAAATGTTACCAATTCTATCAGTTACTCCTTTTATATATGGCAAAATTGTCTTAATTTTTGATGAATCAAAATCTTTTTTCTTTTGATATGTATAAGCCCTATTAATAATGTTGTAATTAAAACCTTTATGAAGAAGCATTTTATTAGTAGCAAAAAGGTCCCGGTGAAAATGGCTATCATCAGAAAGTCTCTTTGTTCTATCCAATAATGTCTTTGCTACTGAAAATAGTTGTGCAGGATGGTGATGAGAGAAAAAATGCAGATATCTCCCAGTGTGATTCATCAAAAATTAAGACAATTTTGCCATATATAAAAGGAGTAACTGATAGAATTGGTAACATTTTAAAAATAATAATATTCACACAATTTACACTACTTATAAAAAAAATTAGTGAAATATTTCCACTTTTTATATAAAATTTATTTGGAGTGTCATGGTGTATATGAAATTCCATGTAGGGTCTGTCCACATACATATGACTAATCATAGAATAAATATTAGAAAGGAAGAACACATTCTGGCAGTGAGAGAAAAATCCAATTTATCAGCTATTTATTCTCATATAAAATTAACAAATCATGATATCAATTTTGGAAAAACAAATATTTTAGCAAAAATTGAACAATATGACCAGAGATTGCTAAGAGAAGCTATAGAGATTTTTAAAAGGCCCAAGAGCATAAATGAAAGGTGTGAATTAAAGAAGATTAACAACATTTGGAAGAAGCTATTGGAAGAGAAAATAAATTTTAAAACTTCTCAACCAATAGAATTTAAATATGAGGAGAAAGAAAATGATAAAAACAATTTTAAATCTTACGTGCATTCTTATGATTTGAGAAAGAGAACGCTCTGAGGAAGGTACTTGATATTGTACTGAAATGTCAGCATTTAGATTTTTCACTACATGGAATATCCCGCAAATAGTAATAATAATATGACATCTTTTATCTGTGAAAATATTAGAATTAATTATATATATATATATATATATATATGTTATATTATTATTACTATTTGCGGGATATTCCGTGTAGTGAAAAAGCTAAATGCTGATGTTTCAGTACAATATCAAGTACCTTCCTCAGAGCGTAATAATAATATGACATCTTTTATCCATGAAAATATTAGAATTAAATATATATATATCAACTATTACTACTGCATTCTTTCAATAATCTGGAGCATTTTAATAATTTACATACTTGGTGTATAGTTTTTTTAACCATTTTTTATTTTCCTGCTTTTTCTTAAATATCAATAAATTATTTCATTATTTTAAGGAGATTTTATCTATGTAGATATAACTGTATATCTCATCTTTTTATTTAAAATACTTGATAATTCAGAAGATGTCATATTTTTAATGAATACTTTATTTTCTTACTTTTTTTTCTTATTTTATAATTATTTGTAGACTCTTCCAAATACTCAATGATGTTGGCTCATTATTTTAACCTTTTAACTGTGGATTATATTATTGGCCATCTGAGGTAAAAATCAAAACTTTTAATTGGCCAATTCACAAACTGAAGACAAAGTCAATTGTCAAAATATATTTACCTTTTAATATTATATTCACTTTAGTTTCATTTATAAAAAGTATATTAATAATTTGTCAGATTATGAAAGTGAACGAAAGTTTTTTCAAAAATAAATTTTGATTTATAATTTGAAAAATATTCAATAGCTGCTGAAATTAAAAGAAACATCAATTGCCAACCAAAAAGATTTGCCGATGTCATGATTTCTTCCCACTTTGCAATAAATAAATAATTCTTGCTAAAATCTTAACTATTTTTTTAAAATAATTTTTTTTAGCACTATTTTATTAAAATAATTTATAATTTGTCAAAAAATACTGTTAAAATGATCTAAAACATTCGTTTATCATTTTCGAATTAAAACAAAAACCGATCGTAACTCTTTACTTTTTGGCAGCCATTTTCTTTGTTGTCAAAATTTAAATAGCCAATAAGATTGAAGAGAAGGTGGAGCTTTGGTTTTGTTCAACATATTTGGTCATTTTTATTGATTTTTTACTTGTAAAATAATTCAAGAGAAGGTAGCATCTTACAGAACTTTTTTCCTTGTTTACAACAAGTGCAAATTTTCATACGTAGTACAAAAGGTGACCGATTTAGAGTGATGTCAAATCTCATTGTGTTTACATGAATCAAACAGGTGATTAATAATAATTTGAATTTTCTTCTTATTGCTAAAATAAGTCTTCTTTCAATATGAAGATATTATTTTATACTTCTGATACTTTAACCTTTTCTTGTTCATATTTATATTTTATATCTTTATTAATTATTTTTGTATCATTTTACAAATATTCAGATGTTCAATTGTTTTAAATGCAACATTTAAAAATAATTTTGTAACTCACTTTTTTATACATTTACTGTTGATTTTTGTAGTCTTTGTTGTAGTTTTTCATAGAATCTAATCGTATCTTTGTTGATTTTAATCAAGCATAAATTATATTTAATATATGTTAATATTATAAGTAATTGATAACACCTAATTTGAATTTATTGCCGTTTCTGAAGATTAGAAATGTCAACTGTTAATACTATGTTTCTAAATTTTATTAGTCTAGTTTTGCATTATCACGTCTTATACATCATTAATCATTAATTACATCCTGTGTTGAATCTATTAAGAATATTATAATCTTAAAACAATATATTTTGTATTAGTCAAAATATAATCCAATTCTGATGTACCATCATTGGAACATTTTATATCTATTCCTGTTTACAATTTCTTTCAAAGGAAAAACTCATAAAATATAGTTCTCCCCCCCCCATTGCCTGCTTATGAGTGTAAATTCTATCATCTTTCAATGATTTACCAACTTTTTTTTTTATTTGCAGTTGATATTTTTTATTAAATTGATTAAATAATCTTACTCTTCTTTCTGATGTTTTATCAATCTCCAAAATGTTGTTTTATCACTTTTTTATAGTGAATCTCACCTCACTTGTACTCCCAGTATTTTGTACATATCCATTTTTCAAATCAATTGTCTCTTTTCCCTTCCTTCTAACTTCATAAAATGCTGCAACATCTCATTTAATATTAGACTTCTCTTCTAGTTTATATAAAAAAATTTAACTCAAAAGTGATCTGCAGTTTATCATTGTCATCATCATTTTCAATGGTTTTGATTATTGCCAAGTGAATTTCTTTCCAAGTTTTATTTTCTCAAATCCCTAGCTTCTTTTATCCATAACATTCCAACAAAAGTTTTTCTCATATGTGTTCTATTTTTTATATCTTTTACAATCATTTGGGATCCAGTTTAAAATTTCAATGGTACATCTATTATCATCTCTTTTAGAAATATGTCCAACACACTTCAAATTTTTTTAAATCTTTTAATAATGTTTGTGATACATGTTTGATCTTAACAAATGTCTTTTATTTTTGATATTTAGTTATTACTTCAAACATGCATCTCTTTATATTTTGTTTTGAATAATCTGAATCTCTAAATTGTTTTTCTGTTACATTTCCAAGTCTCAGACTATAAGTAAAAACTGGTAAGAAAATCTACTAATGATCTTTCTATTTAAACATAGGTATATTTTCTTTTAATTTTTATTTTTGCCAACACCTTACCATCTAACTTGATTTATATGATTACTTTTATCTGTTGTGTTTCTATCTGTGTAAATGATTTGCCATAATTTGTGAATATCAAACTTTATTTCTTTTTTTTGAGAAATTCCATTGAACATTATCTTAGTTTTTTTTTGGCATTTCTAGTTCTACTTTTACACTTTCATTTGATAACTCGTGTAGCATTTTTTAAAGCTCTGACCAATATTTGCTAAAACGGCCACATTATTTGCAAAATGTAAATGAATTAAATAATCTCCATTTACTTTTATTTCTTAAATTCCCAATTTAAATTTTAAAAAAAAAAATTGTAACACGGTTATAAAAAGTTTTGAATATATAAAATCATCCTGTTATATATTATTTTCTATATAATATCATCATGCAATCTAATCATTGCTGTTTCATTTTCATTAATATTCTCCGATTATGATAGTTTTCTGGATCTATATCTTTATGATCTATTGCATGATCTGAAGTAATAGGTATCCCAAAAAATGATCAGCATTGAATGGCTATCTGGGTACACAATCAAAAGCAAACTTTTAACTACTACCTCATCTAATAACTTTACAACCTTCTGAGAATAAGAACTACAATTTAGTTTTGCTATAATTTTAAATATCTAAAAATGGCTTTATAAAAACTTAAATGAAATATTGAGAAAACTACAGTGTTTCTTTATCTTAAACTGACAGGTAAAAAGTTAATAAACATAACATATAAGCCGAGGCCTTGTCAGGAAAATCCCATCCATTAACCATTTTCTTTTATTACATGAATAATTATAAAGTAATAGCAGCTCTAATAATGAGAATATTTAGAATAAGCATTAGAAAGTTTGCCCTGCTTTGGTTTTTTTAAGTCCTCAAAGAGTTAACAAATTCCTTTCTCGTATATAAGTGTAATAATGCTCAAGTCTAAATAGCTTGTAATTAATCATTAAAAACCATTATTAAGACATGAAATTGGAATATGGATAGAACTTGGGGAAAAGTTTTTTTATAACTATCTATAGCACACCTTGATAGTTATCTTAATTACTGTTGTTTTGGTTTGATAATAATTGTCAAAAATTTTAAATATTATATATAGAGAACAAAAAACGAAAAGTTGAGAAATAAAGTTATAGATGATGTAATGCTTCTAAATATTCAGAAAATTGAATGACTAAATATATAAGTAGTGAGAACAATGATAAATACTCTAGTTATATGGGCTTTTTGAAAAGTCTAAGTAAAAAAGCTTTGAAGAGTCTAAGTAAAAGAGACTTAATATTGAGTCATGTGATGAATGACCTTGTTTTATTTAAATAGCATATCATTTAATTATTTTATTATACAAATATTTCTCTGTATAAAAATGCTTTTATTTGTACTTTATTTATTTATCCTCCTTACATAGTGCATCTAATATTACATACATATTTCTTTTTTTTTTAAATAACTTTTCAATTTGGAAGTATGGTATTATTAATAATTTACACTGAGAAGAGATTTCAACAGCTAAATCCAACTTATATTGGTTAAATAGAATCTAATGGTAAATTATTTTAACAAACAAAATTAATTTTTAGTTTTTTCAAATATGTATTAAACTGCTGAACAGTGCCTTAATTTATTTCAAATTATACTTTTGTACAGCCAGTAAATGATTTTTCTTCATTTTAACTACACGGTTGGAACTTTTTAAAATTTTATCATCACAAATGTTTTTTAAAAAATAGCTTTTTTAAAAAAGCTAAAATTTGAAAAGAAAAAGAGATATTATAAAGCGAATATTTTTTCCTCTTTAAATATATCTACATTAACAAGATAATTCAATCAAATTGTCATCACAAGAGTAAAGAGTCTATTAAAGATATTGTTTAGAATAGTTTTTAGTCGAAATTTCAGAAGTTTTATTTTGAATTAAAAATAATCAATCAATCCTCAAAAGAATTTAAGAAATTTGAGCCGCCAAATTACAGGAATAGCTTCAATTCAGAAACTAAATAGTGGCAATAAACCACAAATTGTTTTTGAAAGATTATTTAAATTCCACATATGCAGTAATATATATATTTTAAAATATTAATAAAAGTTTGTATACCATGTTGTATGATAAAGAGCTTAGTTGCAATTTTTTAACTTCTATGAGACCATAATTTTTATTTCAGTGATAAATTCAATATATCTGGTAATCACTTTAAATCTTTATCTAAATAATAGAATAATTAAAGATCTCTTTTTCATTATCTTCATATCCATATCAAATAAATTACTATCCTCTCATTTACATCTGTGGTATCAAATTCCTTTTTAAATTTTGCTACGAGTTTCACACCAATTCTAATGTCTGCTTTAATATCACTCAATATAAAATTGTTGTAAAATATCTACTTCAACCTAAATCTATACTTTTACAATTCCAGCTTACCAAAATTCCATCAAATCCATATCTTTCACAAGTTGTTTCTTTTTTGGGGAGAGTTGATAATAACTTTAAATAATGTACAAATATAAATTGTTTTACAGTATCATCTTGAGAAGCAGACAACATCAAAGAATAATGAACATACTTATATAATGAAGCAATCATCTTAGCTTAAGATTGAGCTTCATGTTTCCACCTACTAACCTGTATTTAAACCCTTTATCCCATCCTGATCCCTTTGACGTTTATATATATTTTATGTATATATTTGAGATATGCGCCTAAGTTATAAAATTTTAACGTTCCATAACTTTTTTTTAAAAATTATTATTAATTCTTTTTTATTAATTATTATTTCTTTTTTTAATTAAAGTATTATAGGTTCGGCTCTCTCTCTCTCTCTCTCTCTCTCTCTATATATATTTTTTTTTTTTTTTTTTTTTTTTTTTTTTTATATATATATATATATATATATATATATATATATATATATATATATATATATATATATATATAAGAGCAAAAACTTACTAACAAAAGATTGATGTTTTAAATATTTTATTATACATCATTTTTTAAACTTTTCTTTTTAAATTACTTGTGTTTTCTTTTAAACTGTATATTTTGTAAAATCCAATATGGAAGATGCTACAGTTAATTGTCTAAAAATAATTAAAGGGTTGGAAGCACTATTGTTTTAATCTGGGGAAGGTATTTTAATTAAATTTTTTTTACAAAAAATGGGATTAAGATTAAAGATTTTTTTTTGTTATGAACTTTTTTGTCAAATCTATTTCTAATCTGGAAATAGATTTGAATTTATTTTGGACATTATCTTACTATTGCATCTTCAAAAACAATGAACAAAGGAAACTTAAGATTTTAGATCAGAGATTAGATTTTAAGCTAAAACTATGTAATTAAAAGCATTCCAAAAATACCTGGGCAGGGTATAAAATGACTGGGTTTTAAATCAGATTAGATTAGCTACTATTGAAAGAACTGCAATGAACATAATCCAAGCTGGTTCAAAATTTAAGTACAGGAAGCTCATCATCTTTCTGACCCATGAGGGTTATTTGCCACCACCATGTCATTATGCTTCCATGAAATGAAGTAAAAGCCCAACTGGAGAATTGTGGAATGCTGAACAAAGCTTGCTGTTATTTAAGAACCAATTGCCATGCATGAGCTGGACTTTTTAATAAGGACTCTTAAAATGGTGCAAGGTAAATTATTTCAAACCACCACCATTGAAACTAAATCTAGCTTGCCTAATTAATCTTGAATTCTACTATCAAGATTTCTCATGTAGTATTTAACTTTGCTTTTTTAAATATGTAAATGTAATTTGCTCTTAAATAATTTTTATAAATTTAATCCTGTCTCATATGCTCTAACTTTCTTTAATTTTGGTGTGGTCATTTATTTATTACTTGTTTTTATATGTGTGTTTTTATTATTAATATGCCAATCTTAAGCAATCTGACTAGTTGAATTTCTAAAATCTTTTCTACTTTTTAAGTAAACCTTCATGAATTGAGATTATTAACGTTCCCTTAAGACATAATGCCTTATTAATTAATACCCTCGCCAGATTGTTTTATGAGCCAACATTTTATTTATGTTTTAGTATATATATATATATATATATATATATATATATATATATATATATATATATATATATATATATATATATATATATATATATATATATGTGTTTAAGTCTGGATTTTCTACCCGGGGAGAATCCAGAATCAAGCTAATTAATGCTCTGAAACTTACTTATTTTATAAATTGTTATTTATTCAATTCTGAAAGGGTGACTTATTATTTGTTTTCTACATAACTGCTAGTTTTATTTTTACATACTCTTAAAATATCAAATACAGTACTTATATATTCCAATTATTGAAAAATCAATGAAGGTGGGATTGATTTATTTTAAATAACAGAAAAGAGAAGGGGATAAATCTTAATGTTTCTTTTACTAAATAAAATCTTAAACATATTAGAGAAATGTTAATATTTTACTATTTTAGTTGTTAAGTAAAATCTTGTGTCTCTGTATATTATAACTGCATAGTGTATTATTTGTCTAAATTATGGCATTCAAATAAGGGTCATTCATTTTAAAGCAGTAAATCTTATTCAATGTCATTAGTAACATTTACCTGTACTGTGCTACTGACATTCAGCCTTATCTTCATGTTTATATATATTATGTTCTTCTAGTCTTCTAATCTGGGGGTTGTGACAAGTTTGAACCCATAAATATTTGTCTCAAGCCTTGTTCTGAGGATAGCCGAAACTACCCAGGACCATTTATTTTGTATAAAAAGCCCTCTGGTGGTGATCCCTAAGTCTGGCACATGCTATGCCTATCCACTTTTTTTGTATAAAAGGCCTCTGGTGGTGATTCCCTGAGTCTGGCACTCGCTATGCCTACCCACTTCATCTTTCATCCAGAAGCATGACTTCTCCTGTTATTTCTTGGCTAATTATGTTAGTAACATTTACCCATACTGTGCTACTGACATTCAGCATTATCTTCATGTTTATATATATTATGTTCTTTTAATCTTCTAGTATGGGGTTGCGACAAGTTTGAACCCATAAATTTTCTTCTCAAGCCTTGTCCTGAGGATAGTCGAAAATACCCAGGACCATTTATGTCATATAAAAAGCCCTCTGGCAGTGATCTCTAAGTCTGGCACTCGCTATGCCTATCCACTTCATCTTTCATCCAGAAGCATGACTTCTCCTGTTATTTCTTGGCTAATTATGTCAGCATCACAAACTTCTTCATATTATTTCTTTTGCTTCATGACCCAGTTTTAATGCTCTAATAATACATTGCACTCTGCTCAATATATATATATATATATATATATATATATATATATAGTTCAAAACAATACAATAATTAATACAGTAACAATATTTTAAAAAAATTTTTACAATTTATAAAGTTTTACTTTTTATGTGTTATAAAATTTTTTTAAAAAAACTTTAAAAATAAAAAAAATAATAAGTATACATCAATTTTCCCCAAATTATTATTTTTTTTGGTTTTTTATTTTTTTTTTTAATAAATTTTTTTTTTGTTTTTTTTTTAAATAGAGGAAAAAAAAGAGAAGGGTTTTTATAAAAAAAAAAAAAAAAAAAGAAAATGAAAGAAAAATATAAAAAAAAAAAAAAAAAAAAAAAAAAAAAAAAAAAAAAAGAATATATATATATATATATATATATATATATATATATATATATATATATATATATATAAATGCCAAATATTACTAGCTAGATTAATTATTAATATTATTTTAGTTTTATTATACAATCCCACCATCATAACTAATTTCTGTATTTAAGAGTATCTATATGCCTTGGGGAAAATAAAGCATTTTTCTTACCTGTGCTAATTAAAAGAATTTTCATTAAGTATTTAATCATATAATCAAATATGTTTTCAAATGTATTTTATGTATTTTCTGACTGTAATGGTGTGAAAATGCTTTATATTATATCTGTAATGAATCTCAGAATGCTCCCCGAAGTAATAATGTTAGTCATCACATTTCAGAACCGTAATCCAAAGTGTTAATAGCAATATTATGTAATTCTTTCTAATAATCGATTGGCATCTTAATATTGGATCAACCAAAGATGTGTATTTATTTATATTATTTAGATTAATAAAGAGCATATGAGAAATAGTAGTGTGAATGACACTATGTAATCATCTACCACTTGCTCATCCATGCACATACTAATGTTTGCAATTAATTTATAAATGTATGTAAATAATTTGTCATGATATTAAACTAATTTTTATTACCTAACTTATTTGAGTAGTTCAAATTTCTCTTTTCTCCACTTCCAAAAGTACAGCCATGCTGATATATATTTTAGTTTAGTGATAGTTAATAGATGTGTCATTGTCTTCTCATGTTTTGCTAGTGGGCCGGATTAAAATTAATTCTCATGTGCCATCACTATTATGTTATTCATTAGGTGTTAGATCTGGGGCTTAGAGAGTGGGTTCGAATCCAGGCTGATCTCTGACCTAAATCTCGAGCTTGACTGGGTTTGAAGTACATTTTGTGAGTTCTAGCTCATGTTAGATGGATAAACATATTTTGACCGGTACAATATTAATAAATATAGAGAAAGAAAAGGAGGATTCACTCTTCTTTTCAGCTTTGATTTTATCTAACAAAACTTTTATAGATGTTGGTGAAAGTAAGCATTAAATTTATTTATTAGCCAGATTTCAAATATAGTCTATGTTAATCTGAAATTATAATTAAGTATTACAACATAAATAAGTAATCACTTTTTAAAGGTCTTATAATATCAACATAAAGTTTATCTTATAAATATTGTAACGTTTATTTATATACGTTGCAAATATATTGGCATTTGGTAAAAGCTAAAAAATAAAAGTAAATTTAGATTTTTTTTTGACTAATTTTTTTTTTTTTAAAAAATAACGTTAAATTTTTCTTTCGTATTTTTTTTTACTTAACTGGAAATAAAAGTAGAATTAGAGAGAACAAAAGAATTCCAAAAGCAAGTAAAAGGATAAGCTAAAAGAAAAATATTTTAGCTAATTAAACATGGCTGAAAAACTTGATAAAAAAAAATGAGAACTTAGTAATTGAAAAATGATAAAGACTGTATAAGATTATAAGCACAAAACGCCATGATATTAGCATGCACAGAAGTCCGACAATGGGACCTCTAGTATAAAAAGGAGAGATTCGGTTGGAGGAATGTCTTGGTTTAGCTGATATTCTTTTGGTTGGTTTTGGATTAGAGAATCCAGACCACTCTACGATGAAAAAGTTATTCATACAAGAGTAGACCGGAGCTTTAGCTGACCCCATTACCGATGGACACCAGAGAAGCTTACGCGACTAGCCTATGGAACCAGCACCAAGATCAACTAATAATCAAAGGCCGTGAGCTCAATTCAACCCCGAAAAACTATGCATAGTTATCTACAACCTTCATGAATTCACAAAACTTACCGGTAAGTTAAGACTACTTATTCCTGATTGTGACAAAATTAAGCGTTTGCAAACAAGTCTTAAAATAATCCCGATAGAGACTTTCATTTTTTCTGTACAAGAGACTTTTGTTTATACCAGAACCTTTTAATTAATTATTTTATTTTATTGATTGCATCATATTTGAATTAATATGTGTTTTCTCTGATTTACTTGATTAGGAATTATCATTTTAACTTAAACAGATTTTTAATCTGTTATAATAATAAAAATATTTCTAATATCAGTTTTCATTTGTCCGTTATTAATAATAGTTATTATTTTTTTTTATTAAATCTATTAGTAGTTTAATAAGATTTAAAAATGTAATTTACCTTTGCCAATATGTTTGAATAAGCCCAGGAATAATAATCTTTAAAAAAATAATTCTCGTTACGGTATGATGTAATACCGATTAGTTTAAAAGTATTTTTTTTTATTTGTGAGATGTTATATGACGATTTCAGTGAATTCTTAGGAATTCTGGCACCCAGATTAAATAAATTAAAAGCTGATTTCATCAATAGCACAATTCTCAACAATTAATAGGCCGAGTTGATCAGGAAATATAGCTATGTTTTTAGAATAGAAATATAACTCTTCTTTTTTGACATAGCTTGATCAACTCACGCGCAGTTTATATTAGCGTGTAGAGGCCTAGCAAAATGGAAAACATTATAATATATTAAATACTAAATATCTTAGCTTAACAGTCAAAGCTGACAACTTCCAAAAAAACTAACAATAAAAATGCTTATAAATTAGTAAATATTAAAAAGAAAAGGATGGTCCATCTTGTCATCATCTTTGATTATATTTAAGAAAACATTTGTTAATGTTTATTATAATTTATTAATTATAAGTTTATATCATACACTATATTTTAAATCTAGCTAATAAATGAATATAATACTTAATTTCCATCAACATCATTAAATATTTATACAAATAAAATCAAAGCTGAAAAGAAGGATGGACTGCCCTTTTTGTTCTTTACATTTGTTGATATATGATAATCATTCTTATATCATAGAAGTTGTCAGATTCCATTTACTTTACATATATACTTTAAGCTAAGTGTATGGAATATTTAATATATTTATAAGACAAACTTCATGTTGATATTATAAGATCTTTAAAATGTGAATATTTATTCATTTTGTAATATTTAAATATCAGTTTTAGAATGATATATATCATATTTAAAACCTGGCTAATAAGTACATTCAATGTTTTATCTCCATCAAGTTCAAAAATGGCTTAAATAACATCAGAGCTGAAGAGAAGAGCAGACCTCCTTTTTTTCTTTATATTTATTCGTGTATGAGTATAATTATTTTTAGCTTTTGAAAATTGTCTGCATTCAATTGATTTATTTATATATACTCTAAACTATATCATTTATTTAACATATATGTGTAATAGATTGAACTTTACTATTATATAAAATTTCTAAATGTTTGTCTGTAACACTGTCATGTGATATTCATGTTAAACATTTCTTTGTTATATGGTGTATTTTTCAAAAAAAAAAAATTATTTGTTCTGCCATTATGAAATGGTTATGTTTTTATGAAGCATTTTATGCAAAGGAATTAATTCCTTCCTTCCATAGACTGGGTGTATTTGCCAGTAAGTAATTCTGCAAAGCAAAAAAAAACAAAAAAATTGTTAAAGCAACTAATGAAAAAAACTATTACAAAAACAATGGCCTTTCCATAGGCGGGTACATTTCTGGGTTCTAAAAAATATATAAAATAAAACTTTTTAAAGGATAAAACACTCAGAAAAAAATCAGTATGTACTTGAAGCTACAGTACAGAATTGAATAGGTATAGTATTTACAATGTGATTACAGTATATGTTTGAAATATGATATTTAGAGAATGAAAAACAATAGATGCTATAGTACTGTATTTACAATTACTTTTGGTTAACATCTAATTGAAGTAGTGTAGTTTGATATCACATAGTTTATGGCTGCACAGTAATACCATGCATGATTAAAATTTATTAAATCAACCAATTAAAAAATCTATTACAAAAACAAAAATCAACCAATTAAAAAAACTATTACAAAATCAATAAACTTTCCATAGGCAAGGTGCATATCTAGTTGTATATAATAAAACAACACTATAACAGAGAGTTAGCTATTAAATTAATTTCAAAAACAAGGATAATGCATTAGTGTAATTGTTATCAATAAAACATTGCATTATTACCAATTGAAATATACATTATTTAAATTTTATTTTAATGCTATTGAATCTCTGATTTATCACATTTTCCATTTTCAAACTAAATCAAGCTTTTTTGATTTTCTTTTTTCTGTAATTACTTTCTTCAAGAATTACCACAATAATACCTTGATCAAATCTATGTATTCTTTTTTATGATTGCAAGATATTGATACATTATAAAATTAATTTTAGCATTTCTGTACATACGTAAATGATGTAGCATTCTTCTTTATACTTTTGTCTTACTTTTCCCGTAGTACACTAAAAGAAAATTTAATTGGCTATATCCGACAGCATATACAACAATAGATCAACCCATATAATAAAAAGATAAACTAGATAAGATGAACTGATCTATCTCATATGAGCTGTTGTAACTAACAAATCAAATTATTCATATATTTACTATAAAATGAGTGACATAACATTTGCTTAAGTACAGAAAGGCTAAAATTAATTTTATAAGTGTATTAGTATTTTATAATCCTGAAATATAATATCCAGGTAGTGTTGAGATGATATGTGATGAAAGAATGATAGAAAGAGAAGCAAATCAAAAAATTCTTAGTTTACTGTAAACATATATTACTTTTATTAAACTTTTCAAATACATTCATCTGTTAATAGTAATATACAAGTAGCATTCATATACTATGTATGCTATTACTAACAATTAAATGTACATTTAATAATAAATACCAGGTGATGGAAATAGTCCAATATATAATTACAAGTAAAATTCATAAATCATAAACAATTTGCAAACACTATGATTGGTTCAATTGAGTTTTTGAATTCTAATTGATGAAATGTAGTTGGGTTGATAATCATAACTATAACATTAATGCATTGAAAACACATTTGTTTTGTTAAATTAAATATATGTGCTGTTACAGCCTTTTCATATTATATGTATGTTAACTTTTTTCTAGAGCAATATTTACTCTTTTTTTAAAAAATGCATTGTTGATTTCTGGAATCTAAATGTTGATGATAAATTTATCTCTCTATTTAACATACTATCGATTCATTTTATATCGTGTGTTAAATTAAACCAATACTTCTAAAAATTCTAACTTAATATCATATGATAAGGATTTTTTTCTAGCCATAATTTATTTTTTGTTTCCTTCAATTTTTGTTTTTTGCTTGCCTGTCATGCAACATTGTTTCTGCCTTTTGACTTTCAATTCAACTTTTATTTCTGCATTTTACTATTTTTATTCAAATGCTTTTTCACTTTTTGGCCCCCTTATTAAACACTTTTGCATGGTTTTATGAATGCTATTAATAGATTTTTTCATCTTTTATTATTTTCCATTACAATACTTTTCCATTCTTTCCTTTATTTTATAGCATGACATGCATTTCATTTACCTCTTCCTATAATTAATTTTATTGTGGTCTCCAGGTCAGTATTGTCTTTCTACTATGTTATTTCTTTATCTCTGTGGATAATTTTTATGGCCTTCAAACCAGGAGTTTATATTTATCAGACTTCTTTCTTTATATGTAATAAAATGATTGATTATTTACTGTTATAGAAACTTGTGCAGGAAACTAAAAATTTTATAGAAGTAAATATCTTTAAAGTCATGTGTCCATTTGTATCCAATAATCACTTATATGAGATTAACAGATGGCTCATTAATGTATATATATAAACCATTAGAAACCACTCAACACTTAGGCAATCATAATATAGATAACAATCAACAATCTCAAACTGCTGTGAAGGCAACCTCCTTTTAACAATAATTCAAAGTGATAAAATGGCTAATGTTAACAATATGTTAATGATTTATTGAAGGTGGGAAATAGTAGAAAAAATATTTTATATGCATTATATAAGTTTAGAACTAGATAGAGAAGAGATATTATGGCAATGAAAAGGTGGATAGCATTGCTTTATATAAATTATATGTGTAGTAAGATTACACCATTGGTATCTGTTGATTTTAATATTGCATTTAAAGATGGTGCAAATACTGGAAGGTTAGATATTAATGAAAAAGTTTGTACTGATAAAATCAATAAATGTAATATATATAAAGTGGTATGTCATTGTAGATATAGTTATATCAGGAAGGCTAAATGTGCATTGAAAAATAGAGTTATGGAGTATGAATTATTATATAAATTACATTGTTCTGTGGATAGGTATAAGTCTGTTTTTGAAAAACATGCAGTGATTTGTAGTGAAGAATTCTGTTTTAATAATGTTTTTATTTTGCATGTAAAAAATGATTTAAAAAAAAAAGAAAAATTAAGGAGTTATATTTTATAAATAGTACAGATAATGTGTTGAATAAACAGTGTAATTGTGTCAGTATTCACAATTTATGGAAAGTTGGACATTCATGTGAAAATGTTATTGTGTGATTTTAATGAGATTTAAATATTAACATTATATTGGTACTCAAGATGGTGGAAGAAGCCATACGCTGGCTATAGAGAAGGAATTTTTTTTTTTAATTTTATATAGGCATTTTAATTTTGTAGAGTTAGTCTAGTGTATTTTGTTTATTATATTTATATCATATGATATATATATATATATATGAAAAACAAAAAAACACAAGTTAAAACTTGCTAACGCTTGTATTTATGACAATAGATAGCGTTCTACCAAAAACACCATCAAGCATAGTTTTTTGTTTACCTAAACATCAGAGCCATGTAGCTATATGGCTTGCTATGCTGAGTTTGAAGACATTAAGTGTCTAAAAGATTCATGTTTGCAAGCTGAATAGAAACTGTTTCATAAACGCTCAGAGTTTGTGTTTAGATCTATTTTCTTATTCCTGTCCTTCACTGACGATAGCAAATAGCTTGGAATCATGATCTGAAGATGGAAATTAAAGTTAGAGATAGTGAATGCTTGCTCTGACATTTATGTAAACAAAAAACTACACTTGACGGTGTTTTTGGTAGAAGGCCATCTATTGTCATATATATATAAGTATAATAAAATAATCCACTAGAATAAAACTACAAAATTTTTAAAACATGCCTATATAAAATTGAAGACTAATATCCTTTGCTATGGCCAGCTTCGTTGTATTCCACCATCTTAAGTAGCAATACATTAATATTTAAATATTATTAAACTCTTACAGCAGTAACACTCCCACATGAATTACCTACTTTCCATAAATTGTGAATATTAACACAATTACACTGTTTATTCAATACATTATCCGTATTATTTATAAAATATGACTCCTTAATTTTTCTTTTCTTCAAATCATTTTCCATATGCAAAATAAAAACTCTATCATATAATTGTGTTAATATTCACAATTTATGGAAAGTAGTTAATTCACATGGGAGCATTACTGGTGTGAGAGTTTAATAATATTTAAATATTAATGTATTGCTACTTAATATGGTGCAATATGCCAAAGCTGGCTATAGCAAAGGATATTAGTCTTCAATTTTATATAGGCATTTTTTAAAAATTTTATAGTTTTATTCTAGTGGATTATTTTAATACATGTATATATTTATTTATTTATTTATAAACTATAGGCCAAGATGGTACATTGATTTGACTTAATCAGAATGCCAATAAATAATCTGGTGACATTATTAACCAAGTTTATATAAATAGATATCAATGAATACCCTGATATCAATATTTATGTGATAAAAATAAATATTATTTTCAACTAAAGGAAATTATTATAGTCATTTCAAATATCATTCAGATAATATATCTCAACTAATAATAACTATTCTTTCTCTTAAGAGATTTATTTATTAGTAAGATCATTACACCCATATCTAATATAGTAAAATGCTCTTTGGTAAACCTTCATAAACATAATTGTATCTACCAAAATTTATTCTCACATTGAAATATTTAATGTACAGATAATACCTTGTATTTTATCTTTGTATGCCTCATAAACATAGTAATCCAATAAATTTGCTACAAACACATAGATTTTTTTTTCTATCTACTTTCCACCAAGATCCATCTGTCTTTCTAAACCAGTTTAATCAGTTTTTGAAGCTTGAAACTAGAGTCATTGAGATTCTTGTGACATAAAAGGCAATTAAGATATGTATTGAAAAAATAAAATTGATCAGTTTTGAGAAGTAATTCTAAGGACTAAGAAAATAAATAAATGATTTTAATCTCATTTTCCTATTATTCTACAATTCATTTTCTACATTCTCCTCCTAAAAGACACATTCAACAGTCATTAAATATTTATTAAATGAATATTGATTATCAAAGAAATTTAAATAAAATACCAAACTACCTAAATAAATTTACATTTGAAAGTACTTTTATTGCTAAAAGATTTTCTATTTCATCATCAATGAATGCACACACACATTTTTTGTTTATTTTTATTCATTAATCATTTAGAGGGACACATCCCCTGTGTAACCTTTGGCACCCAAAACCTCCATTCCAGGCTCATTCCTCTTGCTCACTAACATGTATATACATTTATATGAAAAGTATAAATTAAAATCAGCAAAGTAAAAAAATCCTTGGCGAATAAAAGTAAAAATTTCATGAGAGATAAAGAAAAAGTAATTACATCCATAATCAAACAATTCCAAATTATAGATAAGATTATAGTCAAAATCTATGGAATACAAAACAAAATAAAAATTAATTAAAGTAGTGACTTCAGAGAATAATAGTGTTAGATAATATAAATTCCTTTGAAAGTCTAACACAGCAACCTGTGTTAAATGTCAGTAGTTGAAGAGGCTGGATGGAAGATTGATGAGTGAATAAAGAAGGCAATGGAAGACCTTCAGTGGAAGGGGCCAAGATTCTTGTGCAGCTCACTTCTGAAGATCCAAACAGAGCATAGAGATTTTACAGTTTGTACTGCGTTTTGATATGTCTTAGGGTTCAGTTTTGATGATTAATCACATAGGTAGTAATTTGTACATTTAAGTCTTATTTATAAGCCATAATCGTATGTTATTGATTATTTACTAACTAGTGTTACAACTGTATATAATACTGAGAATTTAATTAAAAAAATAAGTTACTAAAAGTCCCTATTTGCAGGATTGTTTAATTTATTATTTATTATTGCATGCTGTAATACATTCATTGGCCCTTTCATAATACGATTTAATTGGTTCAGTTTGAAAAGTCATTTGGATATTTGAAATATTTAAATATGTTAAAAATAATAATGGAAAATTTGTAAAACTATTGGAAAATTAGAAATTGTTTAAGTGACACCATTTTGAATCTGAATTGAGTAAATAACTGTAATGTCCCATGTTAATATTAACATATTTGATGTACAAAGGGTATTCAAATGGGCTCTTTATACAAGCCATATAGAAAAATATTTTTTAATGGACAATAATCAACAAAATAAAATAAAAATTGTTGCTTCATTGTTCTTTGTGAGCCAGGGCATAATACAAACAGCATAGCTATGTAATTCTATAAAACATGAATTCAAATATTCAGAATTAAATGATATATAATTATTTTGACTCCAAATCCACTAAACATAAAGAACACCTGTATTTTAAGAAATGCTGTCAAAACAGAGGTAAAAAAATCTGCAAATTCAGGTTAGCATTGCAAAAATTAGCAAAGGATTAACTTTTTTGGAATTGTTAAAAGAAGCATTGTTAGAACAATTTTTGTGGGGCATGCCTGATAGGATGTTCTGAAAACAGTTATTGACAGTCACTGATCATTCACACAAAACAGAAATTATAATGAGTCTCACCCATGATGCAGTGTTAGAGCAATCAAAACCACATTTTTGATTGGCACAATAGGTGTATTCTGGCAAATAAATGTTGGAAAAACATGAAGCAGATGAAAATTTAAAAAATCAGCTGTTACCATTGTAGAAATTCAGGGCATTTGGTTACAATCTGTACAGTAAAATATGAAAAATGTCAAAATTGTGGGCCGATAGGTCACTTGGCAAAAGATAGCAAAAATAACTGGAATGAGAAAAAAAATCTCTTTTTAATATACTAGTTTACTTGTATTAACTAACAAGAAAAGTTTGTTTGCAAAAACTGTAAATGATGATAAAATAATGTTATCAGTTAAAATACTTCATCTACCTGTTGCCATAAAAATTCTCAGGAGTTCAGGAATATTTTAATGTCATATAAAGATTGAAAGGCAATAATACAGTCTTAAAATAAAATTATTAAACTAGAGAAAGCAAAACTAATAGAAAAATACACAAACAGTACCAATACAGATAAATGATAAAATTACCCAACTTTGATTATACATTATTCAGATCAAAACGAATCTTATAATCAAAAGAGAATTAATATTTGTCTGAAGGTTTGTAATGATGGTATATTATAAGATGTGATATGTTGGACTATTTTCATCATTTATGAGTGAATGTTGAAGTATAGAAAATTTTAAACTTTATTTAAACTTTCCAAATACAAACAACTTGTTGTTACTAATAACACACAAATAGACAATACAGGTTAGTAATTACACAATGTTTCAAATAGTATTATTCTCCACTCTTCTTCAGATATTGTTGGCCTATATGCAATATTCGCTTAGAAGTTGAACACACCTTTAGATTCTTGAATACCAAATTTAAGGCAAATGCTCTATCAATTGAGCAATGCTGTCAAAGGCAACATATAGTAGAAATTTGATATATTTATATATGAGAGTTGGTTCAAATCCTCCTGAGTTCTTTATGCACAGTGACAATATTTGCTTAAAAGTTCAAATCCTCCTGAGCCTTTCTTTTTTTTTAAAAAAAAAGGACTTAGGAGGATTTGAACCCACCCTTATATATAAATATATTAAATTTCTACTATATGTTGCCTTTGACAAAACTCAGGAGAATTTGAACCAACCCTCATATATAAATATATCAAATTTCTACTATATATTGCCTTTGACAGAATAGCTCAGTTGGTAGAGTATTTCCCTTAAATTCAATATTCAAGAATCTAAAGGTGTGAGTTTCACTTCTAAGTGAATATTGTCACTGCATATAGGCCATAAATACCTGAAGAAGAGTGGAAAATAATAATACTCAAAGCATTGTGTAATTACAACAAATGAAGAAGAGTGGAAAATAATAATACTCGAAACATTGTGTAATTACTTACCTGTATTGTCTATTGGTGTGTTATTACTAACAAGTTGTTTGTATTTGGAAAGTTTAAATAAAATTTAAAATTTTCTATACATTCAAAATTTACTCATAAATGATAAAAATAGTCCAACCTATCACATCTTAAAAAAGACTTAAGCTTGTGGGCATTAAAATAATGATTTTAAAAAAAAATATGATCAAAAAATTACATAATACATTCTCATCATTGCTTAAAATAATAGGAAAATCATAACAAGAGCTGTTGAAATACCATTGAAGGTAGATGTAAAATCAATGCTGCATAAACTACAGATCATATCATATGCACAACAAGCAGAACTGGTTGATGCACTGAAAAAGCTCACAAATAAAGGAGTAGTAATGTCACAGAAAATCAGTAATAAGCCACATGTATAATAATCATTAAAATTAAACTGGGCAGCAATATAATATATATATATATATATAAAATTCTAATATTTTCATGGATAAAAGATGTCATATTATTATTACTATTTGCGGGATATTCCATGTAGTTAAAAAGCTAAATTCTGACGTTTCAGTACAATATCAAGTATCTCCGTCAGAGCGTTCTCTTTCTCAAATTATAATAAGAAAGTGTGTGAGATTTAAAATCATTTTTATTGTTTTCTTTCTTCTCATATATTGGTTGAGAAGTTTTAAAATTTATTTTATCTTCCAATAGCTTCTTCCAAATGTTGTTAATATTCTTTAATTCACATCTTTCATTTATTAAATTGAATAAGAATGATATTTTGGTAAGTTTTGATATTGTTTCACTTTTTACTAATGTACCTGTAAATGAAGCTATTCAAGTTTTAACAAATATTCAATTGCCTAATTTTGCTATGGTTTTGATTGAACACTGCTTATCTAATACATTTTTTTTGTTTTTGATGGGCAGATGTATAAACAAACATCAGGTCTAGCTATGGGCTCACCAATTTCTCCAGCATTAGCTTCTATTTTTATGGAGGATTTGGAAAATAAAATTTTGACTTCAGCATTTAAAAAACCATCTATATGGCTGAGGTATATTGATGATACCTTTGTTATTTGGCCTCATGGTAAGCATGCTCTTGATGACTTTTTTAATTTTTTTAAACTCTTTTCACAACAATATTAAATTTACTATGGAAATAGAAAATAATAATCAATTACCTTTTTTAGATGTTTTGATTGAAAAAAGGGAAGATGGTTCTTTATTCCATGGTATATATAAAAAACCAACACACACTGGAAGGTATCTGCATTTTTCTTCTCATCACCATCCTGCACAACTATTTTCAGTGGCAAAGACATCATTGGATAGAACAAAGAGACTCTCTGATGATAGTCATTTTCACCGGGACCTTTCTGCTACTAATAAAATGCTTCTTCATAATGGTTTTAATTACAGCATTATTAATAGGGCTTATACATATAAAAAAAGATTTTGATACATCAGAAATTAAGACAATTTTGCCATATATAAAAGGAGTAACTGATAAAATTGGTAACATTTTAAAAAATAATAATATTCACACAGTTTACACTACTTATGTGAAATATTTCCACTTCCTAAAGATAAAATTGCTTTGGAGTGTCATGGTGTATATGAAATTCCATGTAGGGTCTGTTCACATACGTATATTGGACAGACTGATTGTAGAATAAATATTAGAAAGGAAGAACGCATTCTGGCAGTCAGAGAAAAATCCAATTCATCAGCTATTTATTCTCATATAAAATTAACAAATCATGATATCAATTTTGAAAAAAAAAAAAAATATTTTAGCAAAAATTGAACAATATGACCAGAGATTGCTAAGAGAAACTATAGAGATTTTTAAAAGCCCCAAGAGCATAAATGAAAGATGTAAATTAAAGAAGATTAACAGCATTTAGAATAAGCTATTGAAAGAGAAAATAAATTTTAAAACTTCTCAACCAATATATGAGGAGAAAGAAAACAATAAAAACGATTTTAAATCTCATGTACATTCTTATTATAATTTGAGAAAGAGAACGCTCTGAGGAAGATACTTGATATTGTACTGAAACATCAGCATTTAGCTTTTTAACTACATAGAATATCCTGCAAATAGTAATAATAATATGATATATATATATATATATATATATATATATATATATATAGCTTGCATTTACAAATCTGTAATAATAAAAAGTCAGATCTTCTTTTTGACAATTAACTTTTAGATAAATGCTTAACTTGAGTTGGTTTTTTGAATCTAGTGTCCCAGATCCTCACTAAAGAGACCCATAGGTTGAAACTGGTCTGGAAATGAGGACAATCCAAAATAAAGATGATTTGAATGCTTTATCTTGTAGTAGCTTTATCATCAAAAAAATGATTACCATTAAAACAGTCAGGCCATCTTTAAATAAAAGTAATTATTTAGTACCAAATGTGCATAAAATTTTGAGTGTCCTTAAAGGAACTATTCACTATGCAAAATTACATCTCAATGTCACATTCCACCAAATATCTGTAACAAAAAAGTCAGCAGAAATTTTTGACCTGACTGCACTTTTTGGCATGTTCAAATTTAAATGGTTGTCATTCAGGATTACCACCATATCAAATATTTTTCAACTAAACATAGACCAAATATTCTAAGAGATGAATGCTGAAGTACTCTACTTTGATAATATTTGGATAATGGCCAACTCAGAAAGAATTCTACAGAGCAGAGTTCATGAAGTTTGTTAGAAGTTTGCAAATTTAAGTGATAAATTAATTGAATGTATCTGGAATATATTAAATGTATAGGGTACATAATATCCAATGGTTTTAAAAAATCAATGCCTGAAAAGATACAAGCTGTCAAAAATGCAATGACACATTGAAACATCCAAAAATGCAATTTTCACTTGGTTTTATTGATTATTTTGAATGTTTTCATAAAGAAAAAGTGTATGCAGCAAAAAATCTATATAAATTACTAATGAAAAATCACAAATGGAATTATGACAGAACCCACAAAGATGCATTCAATAAGATAAAACATTTGCCTGACATTGGATGACCTACTAGTAAAGTATAATAACAATGTACAGATAATGTTAATCCATGATGCATATGAGAATGAACTGAGAGCAGTAATAAACCACCCTACAAATGAACATGAATGGTCTATAGTTTATGTATCAAGAATATTATCAAGAGCTGAATGAAATTATGGCCAACAAAACTAAATTTTTTTAGCAATAATAATATTTGGGATTAAAAAGTTTTACTAGTATCTATACAGACAAAATTTTACAGTTATAACTACCATTACTGGAAATTTTTTAAAATCAAAACAATTACCTGATTATCTGAGCCCACACATGCTATATTGAATTGAAATATTAACTGGTATGATTATATATTTGAATATATGAAGGACAATTTTATAACCCAAGCAGATGCATTATTTACAATGCCAGGTAATAAGAAAAATATCATAACAAAGCAGATTTTCATAAATTATATAAACAGAAAGGTTCAGAATAGTGGGATTGTAGCAAAATGAACTAAAGCAGACTATGGATATAAATTACAAGATAATTTTACATGTAACGTATGACCAAACATATGACCAATGACCTTCTAGTGGCATTATAGAAATTATCAGACCAAATACCTGTAAATAAGGAATGCTTACAGATAGGTGACCAAGTGCTCATACCATTTCAAGGTTACTCAAAAAGTGTTAAAGTTGTTTCATAATAGACTCCCAGGAATGTACAAGCTAAGGTTTTAACACACACTCCTATGTATGGATTTATCCAATTTTATCTTGATTAGATTTGACATTCATTGCAACAGACTAATATATATGCAAATAGATAAATACAACCAGTTGTGGAAACAGGTGAATAAGTAATTATGATCAGTAGATTTGACTGTTCCCATTGTGGAAAGAGACTTGGTCATAAATTGGCAGTCTACGTGGAAGTAAAATTAGACAACTGTCAGTGTTGAATGGCAGTAAACATATTGTCCACAATACTGTTAAAGCAGAAAGCCAGATTCATTGAATTAAAAACCACTGTATATTAAACCTGAAACAAGGTAATCTGAGACAGTAGTGCTGAAAGTGTTACCATTTGTATACATGAGGCAAGCACCATGGTAGTGCTCAAAGTGTTAGGCATACCTGGAAGGGCACTGAAATCCTTACTTCAATAGTGACATGACAACTAGATGCTACATCTAGTCAATATATGATATAGAAGTTTATTCAATATATGTTATACATATATGTTGCATATAAGCTTAATAAATATTTAATCATATTTGTGTGTTTTTGTACTTATTCAGAATTTACATAAACATGTCGCATCTGTTATAATAAAATCAATTATTTTATATGGCAAATTCAATGAATGTGTGCCTTCATAGTAGAACATTTGACAGCATATCAAGCAGCAACCTGAAGAATATACGAATTGATTTTATATTTTCTTTGCATTTTCAGAGCATAGCAATTTCTACTTGGTGGTCGAGAGGTCAGCGCGACTGCCTTGCACTTGCAGGCAGTTGTCCGGGTTGCGGGTTCGCGTCCCGGCCGATGCTATGACACTTAAAAAAAATAATAGAACACATAAAACAATGTGTCCTATGTATTATTTGTATTGAATTATCTTTTTTCGAGAAAAGTTTAAACTTATTGACATGATATAATAAAAAAAAAACAGTTATATTTTATTTAAACTTAAGGCTTTTATATTTTCTTGAGGGACACCGAATTTATAAAATTGAGGAATTTGTGGTCCCTCTAATGTATGAATAATCATTATACGAGAGTATCTCTCATTATTATCAGAGATCTCTTTTTATAATATAGTTATTGTTTATATTATTCATTTTTCAAATACCTGATTTGACACTCATCACCAAAATAAATTAGAGAAGCTTTTCAGATTTTTAAGAGACTAGACTGCATCAATAAACCTGATGATACACCTAAGTTACTTTCCACTTGGAAAAATAATAGCTCATTAATTTAAAAAAAAATAATTAAATTTGTATAATAGTATTAATACATTATCATCTCTTCCTCCCTCATATTACAATTTTTTTAATTCAATAAACTTTTAATTTTGCCCCACATGTTTCTTGAAGCATCTCGGCAAAATTTTTAAAAGAATCTTATTTCTTACACAGATCATGGCAGATGCAATCCAGGTAAAACACCAGATAATTATATATTAACGACTGCATTTAATATATATATATATATGTGTGTGTTAACAGAAATAGCTACATATCGTTAACTGAATTTATTTCAGCAGTGTTTCCTGTGGAACACACACAGTTTGAATAAAGTAGCATAGGCAAAAAAAATAGATTATTTTACTATATTTAAATTTTCGTCTAGCATTACGTTATTGATTTATATATATATATTACATTATGTATTTTCCTTTTTTTTTTAACTGTTAAATTTTCTCTTAAGTTGGATTTTTAAAGGTTAACCAATAATGATTTTTTTTTTTATTACTTTTTATAGATATATAGTATTTTAATAGTTAATTATTATCCTTAGAAAAACTATTCTTCTTCGGTTTGTAATATTAAAAAAAAAATCATTCTAAAGACATTTTATTTGACAAAAAAAGAAAGTTTTGATTCAGATGAAATAAATTTATAAATCAATGGCCGCTGTCGATAGTTAGATTGTTAATAACTTTATTAAAAAATAATATTTAAAAAAAATATATAAGTAAAATATTAAAAAAATCTCAGAAATTTTAAACATTGTTCACATTTATAATATCATTTACAAAATAGAATTTAAATTATTTAAATATTCAATGAAAAAAGGATAAAAGAAGATACTCCTATTAAACTATTTTACAAGAGAATTTAATGATAGAAAGAGAAAAATTTCTTTTATGCTAAAATAATAAGTTTTTAAAAGAGAAAAGTTTATTAAATAAAAACGAGTTCAATAAGTCAGAATAAGGATTATTATTATTACTTTAAGCAATATAGTTTAAATATTGATTTCTAAATAGTTGCATATCTTATGCAATTTAGGTATGTATATATACATGGTTATTTGTATATTTTCACAGATAAAATATATTAGCAAGCAATTTTTTAATGAAAATGTCATATATAGAACTCCAAACTATGTTCAATAATTGTGCCATCTGCATTTTTTTAAAAAAAATATTGGTCTGCATAATTTTCATTGTATATTTTGAAATTGACAAAAGACAATTATATTAAAATTTTGATTATTTTTATATACTTGGTTAAAAAAAAATTTCAATCAGCTTCAAAATACCCAATGGATAAATACAATAGATTAATTTCTTTTTCTAAAGAAATTTCCAATTCAGATAGCATTACAAGTCTAATTTTTTTGATATATATATATGGAGTTCTAAATTTAACAATTATCTGTAAAGTATCATCAACCATTATCAATCCACTGCAGGATGAAGGTCTCTCCAAGTTCAATCCATCTTTTTCTATCTTTAGCTTCTCTTCTCTACATCACCCCTGCACACTTTCTTATTTTATCCATCCATCTCGCATGTGGTCTCTTTCTGGGTCTTTTACAATCTCTTGGAATCCAGTTTAAAATTTCAATTGTCCATCTATTATCATCTTTTCTAACAATATGTCCAACTCAACTCCACTTCAGACTTTTAATTTTTTCCAATGAGGTCAGTAACAACTGTTTGTTCTCTTACACATACATTACGTTTTCGATCCCTTCTTGTTACTCCCAACATGCATCTTTCCATACTTCTTTGAGTAGTCTGAAGTCTCTGTATTGCTCTTCTATTAAGTGTCCAAGTCTCAGATCCATAAGTAAGAACTGGCAAAACACATTTATTAAAAACCTTCCTTTTGAAACACATAGGCATATTTTCTTTTAGTATCAAGTTATTTCTATCAAAAGCACCCCAACCAAGTTTAATTCTATGATTAATTTCATCCATTATATCTCCATCTGTATTAACAATCTGACCAAGGTATCTGTAACTGTTAACTTCTTCTAATTCATCATAATCAATCTTTATTTTCATATTTTGAGAAAATCTATTAAACATTACTTTAGTCTTTTTACCATTTATCTTTAGTATATATGTTAACTATATATACATAGAATTCTTATTGTTTAAATTATTAACCAAAAATTGTGAAACTATTTATATTTTTTAATAATTACACACTTTAGTAAAATTTCAAAAAATAACCTAGTTGAAATAACATAGAATTGCACAATTGTAATCAATAATTACTCAATAATATTTTTATTGCTTTAGATTAGTTAAGTCAATAAGTTTTATTTTTTCCCTTATTTGTTTGCAATTCAATAAATAAGGAAGATTCATTACATAAAAAATATTGTAATTATTTTACAGCCTGGCATTGCTTTTGACCAGGCCAGTCATATTTATATCACAAAAACAGACAAGTGGAAGAATGGACATTTGGATTAATTAATATGAAAGCTTGCAAATTTGCATGTATCACTTGAATGATAGTGCCCAATTTCTTTTATTTATTCCATGAGTATTTTTTTGTGATAAACTATATCTTTTTGTACATATCCACACTCCTGTTACAAAAATGGGAGCTTGGTTGCCATGAGATATGTAGAGAAGGAG
This sequence comes from Epiperipatus broadwayi, assembly GCA_028023455.1. Classification (NCBI taxonomy): domain Eukaryota; kingdom Metazoa; phylum Onychophora; class Udeonychophora; order Euonychophora; family Peripatidae; genus Epiperipatus; species Epiperipatus broadwayi. The sequence goes on from JAQFVV010000247.1 coordinate 102,701, forward strand.
GATAATTAATTGTCACTCTGGCATTTACCATAAAATGTGTTGGAATGCATGCAAACCTACTGCAAAAGAGAGTTACATATTTGCATTCTAATTAATCCAAATGTTTATTCTTCCACTTACCTGGTTTTAAACCATGGATATGATTGGCCTGGTCAAAAGTAGTGCTAATCTGTAAAACAGTTACAATTGTTTAATCTTTCTCTTATAATAGATCTTCCTTATTTATTGAATTAGGATAGTTAAATATATAATAAATTATATATTTAAATAATTTTTCAACACTTATATTTAACAATTATTATATTTTGAATTGAATATTAATGTGAAGTAATTTTTGAAATAATCATGAACTCTAGAATGTCAAGCATTTGATTTTTTTTTAAATCATATTATAATTTGTTTTTTTGTTTTTTTTACAATTTTCAGTTATTTTATTTTTTTTGTAAATTTTAACTTACCTTGAAATGCTATTTTTGAATATATTTTTTTTTTTAAAAAAAAAACTACACATAAATAATGAATAGAGTGTAACTATTTAATATTTATTAACTATTAAGCTTCTATTATATGGCTTTTTATTATCTAAAGGCATGTATTATATGTAAACAAAAAAAAATCATGTAATATTTTATAATTGATAGAAATTTATCAGTTGCATGCTTCTTGGGATGTGATGTGATGTGATGTTTGAAATAAAATATAGTGGCGCCACAAGATCCACTATATTTTACTCCCTCATATACACAGTGTATCATGCATAATAGCTGATTCTGTCAATAAGTTTTAATTAAAATAAAATACATATTGTTTATTAAGTGCAAGTATACAATACTTTTCAACGCGTACATACACATTTAACACTTACGTTTTTTTAGCATATATAAATTCAAATTATAGTATTATATATATATATATATTTATATTTAGTGGTGTACCTATTACTAATAAATTGATGTAATACATTTATATACATATTGACTTTATGTGTACTTACACATTCACATTCATTCAAAAAATAAAAATAAATAAATACACTGCTCTATATTTTAACTTTTTAATTATAAATTTATTTAATGCACATTGATTAGTAAGTAATATTTACTAAGGCAATAAACCTCAAGAGTGTGCACTTGAAAATGCAAAAGTAGGGACATCTACAGGTCTTAACCAAAAAGTGTAAACTTATGGTTAAGACCTGTAGAGGTCCCTACCTTCACATTTTCAAGTGCACACTCTTGAGGTTTATTGCCTTAGTAAATATTATTTAACTTTTTAAATAAACTGAATCATAAAATTTTGACTTTCATTGCAATTAAATATGCTCTGATTAATATTTTTTCTTAAATGACTTTTTTTCTATAGAAATGTAATTCCAATCTTATTGTTAGACCATGCCCTCTCTAGTTGTTATATTGTTTTAAGTCTGTATCAACTTTATGAATGTCTTAATTTTTGTAAAACTTTTAGCATTATGCATAAAAATCATTTTATTGTGTGAATTACTGAAAATAACATTCTGAAAAAATTATAAAGAAAAGCTTTCAATATAATCTGAAGAAACATTAATAAACATAATTACATACAGTGCTCTAAGATATAAAATTGGATATTGCTTTATAGTAAAATTATTAAATTTATAAATTTTAATGTTTTGGTATTTTTACCTCTGAGTTTAAGATCAAGAAACACCATGGTCTTTCTTCTCAGTGCCTGATAAGGCAGAATGAATGTTTGTGTAAATGATAAATATTTTTCCAATACATATATACAATTATGACAGACAAAAATAAAGCATGGACCTTATTCCCAGGAGGCTGTAAAGTCACCAACCAAGGCAGCGTTTGGTGGCCAAAGGTGGAGGGTGCTAAGAATCCCCTGATTGCGGACCCAGGCTGCCATTTGATGACGACTTTTTATTTAGGTACTTACAACTGCAGATCACTTTCAAGTGAAGGAAGATTGCAAGAATTAGAAGAAGAACTGTCTTATATTAAATGGGACATTATTGGACTTTGTGAAGTTAGAAGAAAAGGAGAAGAAACAATTGATTTAAAAAGTGGACATATACTCTATTATAAAGGCACACATATTGGAAATACAAGTGGAGTAGGAAATACAAGTGGAGTAGGATTCATTATAAATAAAAAGTGGAAGAACAATATTGTGGAGATTGATGGTGTATCAGACAGAGTGGCAAGATTAGTTATACAACTTAATAGCAGATACCAAATGCAGATAATTCAGGTTTATGCCCTAACAAGTTCTCATAGTGATGAAGTAGTAGAAGATTTTTATATGGATGTACAAAAGGCTTTTGATCAGAGTAAACAACATTTTAAAATTGTTACAGGAGACTTTAATGCTAGAATTGGTAGACAAATGAAAGATGAAATTGCTGTAGGTAATTTTGATTATGGTAATAGAAATGAAAGAGGACATAGACTTGTGGAGTTTGCAGAAAAAGAAAAACTTTATATTATGAATTCATTTTTTGAGAAAAATGTTAAAAGGAAATGGACATGGAAGCATCCAAATGAAGGTACAGCAGAATTGGATTATATTTTGACTAACAGAAAATACATATTTCAAGATTGTAATGTTCTTAATAAATTTAACACAGGAAGTGATCATCAATTAGTAAGGTGTAAGTTACGTGTTAATGTAAAACTAGAGAGACAAAAATTATTAAGAAAAACAATATTTACGGTTGATATTCCTAATCTTCAGAAACATTCTAATGAATTTAAATTAGAACTTACAAATAGGTTTCAAGTGTTAGGAGATTTTGAACATGATTCAGATTTGAATGAAATTAATATGAAAATAACTGATACACTTTTAAAAACTGCAACAAACATAGCTGGTAGAAAAAAGCAGCAATTGACTAATAAAATTTCTACTGAGACTAGAGAATTTATGAAGAAAAGAAGGAATATGAAGATATACAAAAATGATGTATTAAAAAGAATTGAATATCTCGAATTTTGTAAAATGGTACAGAAAAGAGTTGAAAATGATATAAAAAAGTATAACTGTGAAATAGCAAGGAAAGCTGTAGAAGAAAATAAAAGTCTCAAAAATGTTAAACAACATTTTGGTATTGGTAGGAAATTTATATCTGCAATAAGAAAAAAAGATGGAATTATTACTAAAAAGAGAGATGACATCATGAAATTGGTAGAAGATTTTTATCAAGAATTATATAGTAATAAAGAACAAGTACCTCCTATATCTATTACATCTTCCGAATTGCCCAGAATTTTAAATGAAGAAGTGAGACATGCAATTAAGTGTATGAAGAAAGGAAAGGCTCCAGGAAATGATGGAATTATAATTGATATATTAAAAGAAGCAGGTGAAGAAATAGAAACAATTTTAGCAAAGTTATATACCAAATGTCTAAATGATAAAGATGTACCGAAAGATTGGAAGAATGCAGTAATAATATTAATATTTAAAAAAGGTGATAAAGAAGATATTAGAAATTACAGACCTATCAGCTTTTTATCAGTTTTATATAAAAATTTTACCAAGATAATTACAACTCGTCTACAGAGAACTTTGGATTTCCACAAACCAAGAGAACAAGCTGGATTTAAAAGTGGTTTTAGTACAATAGATCATATCCAGGTATTGAGAGAAGTCATAGAAATGACAAACGAATATGAGTTGTCATTATGTTTTGGATTTATAGATTATGAAAAGGCATTCGATTCTATACACATTTCTTCAGTGATTAAAGCATTGGATCATCAAGGTATAAATCCAGGATATTGTCATATTTTAAAGAATATTTATAAAAATGCAACAGCAACAATTAGATTACATAATGATACTGGAAAAATCAACATTGAGAAAGGTGTAAGACAAGGTGATTCCATATCTCCAAAACTCTTTACAGCAGTGCTGCAAGAAGTATTTTGTGGATTAAAATGGGAAACTAAAGGAGTGAAAATAAATGGAGATTATTTAAGTAATTTAGATTTCGCAGATGATGTAGTTGTTTTTGCAAATAATGCTTCAGAGCTGCAGAAAATGTTGCAGGAGTTAGCAGATCAAAGTAGAAAAGTAGGACTAAAGATAAATGTTAAAAAGACTAAAGTAATGTTTAATCGATTTGCTCAAAATATGAAAATAAAGATTGATTATGAAGAATTAGAAGAAGTTAACAGTTACAAATACCTTGGTCAGATTATTAATACAGATGGAAACATAATGGAGGAAATTAATCATAGAATTAAACTTGGTTGGAGTGCTTTTGGTAGAAATAACTTGATACTAAAAGGAAATATGCCTATGTGTTTGAAAAGAAAGGTTTTTAACAAATGTGTTTTACCAGTTCTTACTTATGGATCTGAGACTTGGACACTTAATAGAAGAGCAATACAGAGACTTCAGACCACTCAAAGGGGTATGGAGAGATGTATGTTGGGAGTAACAAGAAGAGATCGAAAACACAATGTATGGGTAAGACAACAAACAGGTGTTACTGACCTTATTGAAAAAATTAAAAGATTGAAATGGAGTTGGGCTGGACATATTGCTAGAAGAGATGATAATAGATGGACAATTGAAATTTTAAACTGGATTCCAAGAGATTGTAAAAGACCCAGAAAGAGACCACATGTGAGATGGATGGATGAAATAAGAAAATGTGCAGGGGTGTTGTGGAGAAGAGAAGCTAAAGATCGGAAAATATGGATTAAACTTGGAGAGACCTTCATCTTGCAGTGGATTGATAATGGTTGATGATGATGATGATGATGATGATTTAAATGTAATCATGTGTAGTATTCCAAAATGAAAAAATATTTATTTCTATATAAAATTTATTTTTATAAATTTTAATGCTTATTTATTTATTTACATGTTTTTATAGTTACAGTACAGAACTATACTTACATAAGAAAAAAAAATATTGTTAAGTGAATTTGCATCTGAAATTTAAGAACATTATATTTAGCAGAAAAAAGTCTGCCTCTCATCCAAGATTAATAAAATTTAATAAGTCTATGAATTTCATTGTTTTTATTTTTATTTTTTTTCCATATGTCATAACATCGGCCAGGAGGCAAACCCGCAACAACCATCTACAAACAACTGCTTGCTTTGCAAGGTTGCTGCGTTGACCTTTTGGCTAACAATGCTTCACCATTATTTGTTTGTTTACATTTTTGTTTGTTTCCATTTTTTTAATGGCCAACACATAATTAAAGAACATTTATATTGATACAGCGCATATTGTGATTTCATTGTAAAATCATTTTATTGTTGAATATCTAAATATTTATTTTCTGAAATAAAAGTAACAATTAATTAAAAACTAATTTTTAGACATTTCATACTTTTTACAAATAATGAACCTGTTGCTCATAAAAAAAATTCTTAAGAAAGGAAGTTATTTAATTTTTTTATTTATTTTAAAATTATATTGGGGGGGGGGGGTGTTATTGAATATGCTTAAAATAATTTTTTTTTAGAACACATACGCAAAACAATAGATAGAACAATAGCTTTACTTTGAGAGTTTTATTGTTTACACTATTTATATACAATAAAATCGGGAGTCTGAAAATATATATAAAAAGACAAGTTATTTTATATTTTGGCTTGCATGAATATTGGTGAATTATGTTGAGTTTTTAATTTCATTTTTTTTTATCAAATATAACCTTTTATTATGAGTATGAAAATTAATAAATATTATAAAACTGAATTTTGCCAATATTAAATTTTTAGTACAAGATGTGGAGATTAGTCTAAACACATATTGCCAGGCAATATATGATAGTGCATAAAAAAGAGAAAATTCAACTTTTTTTCTATATGGCATAGCTTCAACCGGGAGGCGAACCCACAACAACCGTCTGCAACCAACTGCACTGACCTTTCGGCTAACAACACAACGAAAAATTCACATTTAATATGAATTAATTTAAATTATTGCAGCTAATATATATATCAGTATGTTCTTAAAAATATTTTTGTGCTAGTCCTTCTACAACAAAATATTAATTATAAACAAATAAAATTATTGAGGTAATGAAATTATTTTATCTTTATTAATCTGTATTTTGATTATTTAAAAGTATGTAAAATTTAAGCATTCTGCCACAATTATTGTATTGTAATAAACTAAAAAGTGATTCTAAATTATGAGAAACATATTTTAAATATTCACATTTAAAAAACAATTTATACTTATCGTTTAAATCATATGCCAGTAGCAAAAACCGGTCTGGGATTGGGGATATTCTGAAAAGCTTGTTAGGAGTATATTTGTGAGCTCTATTATAACATTTGTACTACAAGCTTGTTAAATTGGGTCATGCGACATCTGACTTGATTTTTTTTTTGTAATTTTAAATTATTATTAACCTTCTAAAAATAAAACTTAGTTTCACTCTGATGTTTCATAAACACTTTGATTATATTGCTTTCTGTTCTCAAACATTTGATATTAACATATTGTATAATTCAGCCCATAAACTAAACCATTTTTTTTTTGAAATTTTTAATTTTATTTATGCCTGACTTTTATTTGTTTTTTAATTCAAATAAATGAGAAAGCAAAACAGTTTTTAAAAAGCAATTTCAAATTAAATGTCATTACAAATTGTTTTTCACCCATAGAAAAGCAATGGGGGAAAAAGGCATTACTAATGCAAAATTTTCCAAATTTCTGGAAGAAAGTTGATGCAATTAGCCATCAATGTATTATCTTCTATTAAAAATAATGAGATATTATTCACTGACACATAGTGGATGCTTAATTGGGTTGTGCTTAGATAGTTCCATGAAATAAATTCCTAATCCTGATTGATTTTTTTTTTAATGAGATTTTACTATTTGGACTTGAAGATCAAAGGCATAATAAAAAAGTATGCTAAAATTATACTACACCATTTACTAAATAATTACAATTAGTGCACAAGACAGATTATAAACTTTTATGGAATACAAATCTTTTTGTATATATATATGTATTTTTAAAATATATAAATGTGCATATAATATTATTTGTCAATATTTACAAACATTAAAAATAAAACTGTAAAACTATCATTTAGGAAATAGATTCACCCATGAATTCATTGAATCTTGCAATTTTCTCAGGTTATACATAGATTATACAACCATGAACTATGTGATTTATGATGTATTTGTTCAAAACTAATTGAATTCAGAGGCAATTACATTTCATTTTTGGAAGTAAATCATGATAGTCCTACATCTATTGATAAGACTTCCATAATGTTTAAAATGATCAAATCTAATTGTCTTCCTTTTTATTGGATGACAAAAAAATATATAGTATCTTGCAAAAAAATCATTTTGTAAGCATGCTGTATTTTGATTGATTGGTCAAAATAAAATTTTGATTTTAGATTTGCTTTAAATGTTTAACCTATATTTGGATATATTTAAACATTTCTGTGAGGCAATTTGTTTTCTGATATAAAACTGAACAATAAGTGAAAAAATAAGTTATTGCATGGAAGTATATTTACTTCTGTTACTTATTTGTCTTCAACTGGGTACAATATTTGCAATAAAATATACTAATCATGCTAAGAAATCTGTTTTAATGTGTGTAATATTAATACAAATATTGGCAAACATATTTCCAAAAAATTTATATATATAGATTTAGCTTTTGATCCATAAAAAATAGTAAGAATACAATCCAAAGTTATTTATACATGTCATGGGATAAGTTTGTGTTTCAGTATGTCATAAAAATTTACATTTAGTTCACAAAATGTTTCTTGCTGTTCAAATGGAAATAACATTTTGTGGAATTAGAGATGAAGCTCATCTTTGAATAACATTTTCAAACTATTAATAATCTTCTAAAAACTATTATATTTGTAGCAATGATTTGTTTAATGGTATTAAGGTATTATCATCTGCATAAATGAAATTCCTTTACTTTGATCCTGCTCCAAATCTAAATCCTGTGTTAGACAATTGTATTATATTTTGTATTGATATAATTATCATTTAAAATCATTTAAAGTTTTTATTGAAGAGAAAATAATTTGATGACTTTTTTTTTTGTATTTCATATCTTAGAAATATATAGGCTATATTTATTCGGACTCATAAGCTACGATCTGACTCAGTAAAGCCAATATTATGCTTTAGTATATTTTGAAGTCCCTTTTTAATATAAATATATAAAGAAAATTTATTTATGATGAATTCTGACATAGGTGTAACCCATTTTAAAGTTAAAAGTTTCTGTTTACATTTTAAAAATAACTTGTTAGCAACAAATAAAATTAATATTAGATGATATTTTTTCCAACTCACTCTCAGATGTATGAGATTTTAAACTGCAATAACTTTATTTTCATATCAAATTTTTGGAAGTTTTTTTTCATGTGTCAAAGCATTGGTCAGGAAGTGAACCTGCAAACCCAGGACACCTTCTTGTAAGGCAGCTGTGCTGACCACTTGACTACCAACGCTTGACGATTTTGGACGTTTTGTACAAATAATGTTGTTGAGCAGTGATGTCATTCATTCTTTCACTTTATATTAAATACTCTGAAAGTATGTTGTCTAAATGTATCTGGCTTAAGTCAATTAAGTTTATGTTACTGAATTTCATTAAATTTAGCTTATAAAAACAGTGTGGAAAAAAAACAACTTATAATTTTGTTTCCAATATTACTTTTTCTGATTCTGCTTATCTTGAAGTTAAAAGTTGGTCATACAAATCACTAATGACAAATCAATTTTTGGAGATAATTTTATATCGACCAAAACTACATAAAAAGATTAAGTGTTTTATTGCAACTTATAAATTATATTTTTGCAGAGGTTCTCTCTCTACTTTGTCAGCAATTTTCAAATTTTAGTCAAAAGACATTTACTATAAATATCATTAATGGTTACATTTCAATCTAAAAAGAATTTATTTATATAGTCTCAAGGATGGATTTGTTTGTAAATAGCTTAATGTAATATAGTAACAGGAGATAGTTAAATTTTCTTAATATTCCTTTCAATCTAGTTTTTGAAAAATTGAGATTAAGTAGCCTTCAAGTATAACGAATGAATTTCAAAACTAATAAGAGACTTATATTGGTTTTAAAAACCTGACCCTGTAGATAACAAATTTTTATTAAAACAAAACATAAATAATATATCGATTCTGTGCCTGAATATAATATTTATTTCTCTAGTCATTGTTTATTATATGCATATTATTTAAAGCCATCTATTCTATAAATTAAAAAACTTTTGAATCCCCATTGCATATTATCCACAAAGTCTACTATCAAAAATGAAATATCTTATGAATATAAAATTTACATAAAATGCTGAAAGATAATAGTAGAGTCAGTTTTTATCAAAAAATTAAAAACATTGCATACATAAAGATTGTCAGTACAAATAATAGCTTCTATATTTTTTGAATTATATTTATTAGAGATTGGTCACATTGATTAATGGTTTGACACAAACATAAACATACCTTCTTAAAAAAGTTTTTCACCAAGGACCAATATAAATCTAAAAAGTTTAAATTGATGACTTTTATTAGAGAGTTGATGAGAAGTATTATTATAACAACTTTATATTATATGATAAATTTGTAGAAGTCTACGGCTTTTGATTTTAATACATTCTCAAATATGTTTATTGTGGTTCCTTGATAAAATGATTGTTCCATAGAGTATATCTCTGGAACTTAAGAAATGCTTCACGACTAACAACATCATGTAAACATATTTATTTTTTAGAATTTAGCATTCTACACCTGATGCTATAACAAATTTTTCTTTTATAATATCTACCAGTGTTCCCATTCATATCTTTTTGTATGATTTTATAATTTTCTGTAGAAGGTCTAGTTTTTAAGTAGAAATATTTATTATACATGCAATTTGCAATTAAAATCATGGAAAAGTTATCTGCCATTTATCACACCATTTAGTATTAGGTAATTTTTACCGCTATCCATAAACTGCTTGATGCTTTTTAGAATGGTATTAATTAATTTTCTTTTTTATGTCTAAATTTGTTGAGACATGGAGTGTAATTTAATTTATATTTGACTATATCAAGACAGTGTTTATGCTTCAGAAAAGACTTTTTTCTCTATTTCTATAGAGTTAATGATCCCTTAACTATAATTTCTGTCACTAAGATTATCAAAAGGTTTAGTTTTCAATTTTAAGAAGCAATAAATCACGTAAAAGAAGTTCTTTTAAAAAGTAAAAACTTGTTTCAAAAAAAAAATATCTCTAAATATAAACTATACAAATTTGTTTTTTACCAGAGCAAAACAATGATTTAAATTTACAAAATCATTAACATCTCCACTATCAGTAATTCATAACAGAGTGCAGACATTTTAATTCTAAAAACAGAAACAACGATTTTGAATGATTATATAGACCAATACATAAAACACAAATATATTCATATATTAAGTTGGTACTTTAGTTTGCTATATATGCTTTATCAATTTTGTTTTTTTAATTTGTTTTACAGTAAATTATATTTTATCTAATTGTATCTCTATTTTGCATTTTAACTCAGAGATATCTTCTCCATGAAAGCAAAGTGTTAAGTTTTTTGAGAATGATGTGACATAATTTGTGCAATGTAAATAGGACATGCTTTTTCTATAAAAACTAAATTAAATTCACAATAAAATATGTTATAGGAAGTATAATACTATTTTATCACACTACCAAGTCAATTTGAGATGTAATTTCACTATAGTTGTTTTTATAATATTGCCTTCAGAAAACTAAATATCAAAGTAATTGGTTTAATGATTTTACTATGTAATCTTAAGAATTTATACAGGATGTATAAGTACTTTTATGTTATATTTCAGTTAGTTCACAATTCATGAAAAGTAAGTAATGATTATCTGTGTTTGTTTCTGACATTGTTTTTTGATAGTTATTCTTATATATATATATATATGGAATCGTATTTCTTTATATATATATATATATAAAGAAATACGATTCCATTCTTTTTATATCATCTAGTAAATTTTTTATTCGATATTTGAGCATCTTAGTGAAGAGTAAGTATTTTACAGTTTTATTAAATTAATCTGAATTGAATATTTTTTATTTTATTCAACTGAGAATCCATATGGGAGATCCAAGCGTTGAATCTGCCATTCTGCTCTTATGCAAAATTACATAGGTATGACATCATAGAAGACTCTCCAAATGATTAAAAATTTGATTACACTCCTGTGTGATTTAGCTTCATTGTAGATTGATAGATTCAAAAGCTGAAGGTGTCTGGGTTAAAACAACAGCCTGTCATTTCTGACACTCAAATATTTTTCGATCACCCCCCACACCTACTGTTTTTTTTAATTATATATCCAGAATAAATAGAATTTTAAAAAATGTGAACGGATCCCGAACTAAGCATAATTTACATTTATCTAGTTTGAAAATGTAAAATGGAACTATAATAAAATTATTTTATAACTCCACACTACTTTTATTTAGCTTTGTAAAAAAAAAAAAAAGAATTTTTTTTCATTAAATCTTTTATTTTTTAAACTTGCTAATAATAACAATAATAATTAAATCATAAAAGAAGCAGCTAAATATTTGTGCGGAAAATTAAAAAAAAAAAACGGTTGTACATTTTGCTGCTGCTAATTTTGAATAAAAATCAAACGATGATTTTTAAGCATTGAAGATTATTTTATTTATTTCTTAATTCATCAGAAATCTTTTCAATAAATCCATTTGATAAAAACATTTTATATTAAAAAATGCGATGAGGCATGCATATAAAAGAACCATGACTATTTTTCTTCAAATAATCACAATCAATTTAATAAATGAATTGAGAAAAATTTCAAGTCAGAAAATGCAGGAAATATGTCACATGACCTTTTGTAATTTATTAGAAAAAAAATTATCTTACAGATATTTATATAAATTAAATGTTAGATAACCCTTCCGTTACTGTTGCACAAAAATATATTCGAGAAAATATTACTTGAAAATAACTTAATAAAAATTTACACAGAAATCATTATCTTAAAATGACCAGATTGTGAAATAGGACAAATCTCTCTCTCCAAATGTTTTCCTTCTAAATAGTTATGTTGAATAAAATAGTTCATATATGAAGTATCAGGTTAATATGTTTTATAAATCAAAATGAAACAAAATTAATTTTAAAAGAAATTATGATGGAGGAACATTTGAAATGTTAATTAAATTGGATCCCAAGTTTGTAAAAGAGCTAAAAAAAAAATTATATGTAAGGTGGATGATTAAAATAAAAAAGTTATTGACATGAAATTGAGGAAAAAGACTAGGGATTGTTAAAAGTGGATTAAACATAAAGAAATCTTCATCTTGCAAGTGTAGTGAAATAGGTTGAAAATGATGATAGTATATTGAACCATAATTAAAATACATATAGTTCATGTGTGTTTTGGCATTTGGTAATATTTACAAGGCTAAAAGTAAAATTTAAAAATCATTCAAAAGACACAATTTAGTTTTTTTTAAAGTTAATATAATTTATTTTAGATACGTACAATGAAAGTCATTGTGCATTTAGTATTATCTATTCAATTAAAAATAAATGTTAAAATTGGAAGAAATAAAAATACATGCATAATGCTTATCCAGATAAACAAAAGAAATTAGAAACACCAGAGATTAGAATCAGAGAAAAACCTTTTGCATAAATAATTAAAGATGACCAAAGTAATTCATAAAAAAAAAGACTTTGCAACTAAAAAGAAAAATAAATGCACAAGATTATCAATTTGTATTCTGATAACAAAAAAAATAAAATGTTTGCACAGAAATCTAAAAACTGATTGAGGAATATAAAAAAAAAATACAACTGTGAACAAGGTCCTATCTTGTCTTGTCTGTTCTTTTGACTAGTCCTGGATGAAAAAGCATCGAGGACCACTATAGGCTGAATTAATTTATCATATGGGAATGAAAATCAGAGTATTTGTGGACACCTTCTTTCATCATAAAGAAGTCACTCCCAAAAAGCTTTCAAATTTATCCTTAAAATGGACAAAAAACATAAAAATGTCTATGGGAGTCAAAGTTAACTTACTAATGAGCTCTTTCATCTCAAAGAAATACATGCATCCTACTACAATCTACATAAACCCACATAACTTACCAGTAAGCTAAAATTCATATCATACTTGTGTCAAATTCAAAATGTTTGCAAACTAAATTTAACTATAGACGTAAACTATAAGTTTTAATACCGATAGAGACATTTGCTGTTTATTATTCAAGAGTCTATATCATTTATGGCCTAAGAAAATTGTAATAAGAATTGTTTTAATTATCTAACATTACTAACTAGATGAACATGTGTTGGTTCTTTCCATTTTTATTTATAATTTACCTTTAAATATTTTAATTGATTTTAATAAAATATTTAGCATTAATGTAACACTTTCTTTGTTGCTCTTAAATTTATTTATGTAGATTTTATTATTAAAAAGATTATTTTAAGAAATGTATAAATTACCTTTGAGGATATGCTTATTTAATAGTTAAGCTTGGGGAAATTTCATATAAAAGATTTAAGTCATAAGGAACCAAAATTAAGATATTATTTTAGTTATTTGTTTCAAAGAGATGATGTGATTTGATGGATGTCAGTGTGTCTTACATCTCTGGTACCCTTTTAAATAAATAAAAATCTGATTCTGACAACAATGAATATTGTAACAAAATGGCAGGTCAGTTAATCAGGAAATATAACTATTCCTTTTTATAGTTTGATTAACTAGCACTTTATAGTGCACAATAGAGACCTAAATCAAAATATGAAACATTACAATGTATCACATATAAAAGCATTATACATATCTAGTGATAGTTCAATAACTTTCCATGCCCATAACTACAGTTCAAAATTTAACTAAGCAAAAATTAAACTTTTTTTGGTTCCAATAAAACTTAGGATATCTTACAATTAATCAGACAATAGTTAAGGCATATACAAAGATAATATTGATCTGTAGATGGGTAACTAGATACTGGTCTGCAATGTGAATATTATATTTCAATAATATAGGGGTCATTGATTATTTTCAAGCTTGCGGTAAATGAATCCCTATGAAGTGAAGATAATTCCTTTTGAAAGCATATGAGTAAGCCAAGAAAGTCATGTAATGTTTTGATAATATTAACTAAATAATAAAATAAAGATAGAAACAACCCCTTAATTCATCACTAGTCAGTAATTGAAAAGCTTGAATCATAATGTTCTCTCCTTTACTTTTCTCCATGAAAGGTCATTAGAGATGATTATGCTATTCAGGAATATATATATATAAATACTAATTTAATTTTAAACTTATAGAACTTAAATTCAAAAGTTTTATTTATTATATTGACACAAATATCACTTTATTATTCTAAATCAAATCATCAAAAAAAATTTAAATCCTACCCTAATTATATTATACTTATTATAACATTTAATTGCTTGATAAAATTAAATTTTTGTAAACCTTAATTAAACTTACTCTTTTATTTAGGAACAATGTCAAAGTGATTAGACAATAAATAAATAAAAAGATAAATAAAAAATAATAATTAAGAAATAGTTGAATGGTTTATTGCTCTAGAATTTGTAAGAAATTCAAGTTTTGCAAGTTACAGATTGAATAGTGATCCATACTTCTTAAGATCATGAGTTTACCACTATACTCTGTACTAAACCATGTATGCCATTATAACAATAATAGGAAAATGATAAATTACATATTAATTTTAGGCCCCATGTGGCTTGATGCAGTATTAGAGTGGCAGAATCTAGATGTTAAGATTAATGAATAATTGTCAGTTCTATTACTCACAGTCAGAGCCACCACATGTGGGTTTGCAGGTTGTGCAGGAAATAAAAGTGCTTTGTTGTGGGAGCACCAAGACATCAAGGTAATTAATAAAATTTAAATGCAAATGAAAATATTTACTTTTTCTAATCACTTCATTGTTGGAATTATATTTTCATAGAAATTATTTTTTATTTAAAGATCAGAAGAATACATCGTTACTTAGTATTATTGTAATAAATGCCTAAACTTCGAATTTTAAGGTTTGATCTTGAAACATACTACATATATAATCTTATTATTGCACTGAACTGAGCAGGCCAACACCATTTTGTCATGATAATTAATAAAACTTATATGTTGTAACGGGCACATACATACGTTACATTATTTTTTATTAGTAAACATAAAAAAAAAAAGTTCGCCAATAAAAATTTCTTTTTTAAGAATTAAAAATTAAAAATTAAAAAATCATCTTAAACTCGCATATATATAAAATCACACAGATAAATAATTATTAAAATAAAACTTTATTAAAAAAAGAGTAGTTTAAAACTAAATTTTCAGAAAAGATTTAGAGATAAAAATATATATTTAAGTTTGAAAACAAATTAATTAATCTTTTGTAAAATGGAAATGATTATCTTAATTAGTAAACTAGCCTTTGGGCATTTAAATGTATAAGCATCAGTCAGATAAGAAAACAATAAAAACTTTTAGCAAATGAAAGAAATCCATCAGGAAATTGGACCTCAATGAAAAGGTTTTCACCATCATGATGTAATGTTGAGTTAATCCACAAAATTATTATAAAAGGAAAGGTTTGAAAATAAAAGAATTAGTTAGTTATTACGATGTGACTATATGTGTTAATGTGGAGTTGAAGGAGAAAGGATTGAAAAGATGCACTCTTCAATTCCTTCAGTTTTGTTAAAAAAAGAAATGACATCATTTTTTTTTCTACATTAAGGACCAGCTAAACTAAAAGACCTCCGGATAAATAAATAAAAAACAACGGCTAACTCAACCAATCTTTTTAGGATGGCATGGGAATTTATGTTCAAATGGCAAGCAACAGATAAAGATGAACTGTTTTAAACAATAAGAACTTTATAATTAATGAACATTAAATTAAAAACTTTCCGTATTTAAAATAATTAAGAAATACAATCCTATCTGACCAATGTTATTTATTAATTAGTTATAATTTTATTTAATGTACTTCTTTTGTAAAATGATTTCCATTTATTTATTTATTTGTTCTTTAAGTTTTATTATGATTTCTGTTTTTCATTAAACTAGTTATATAAATATTAAACTTAAGTCAGGCGTTAATGGCGATATAGATTTGTAAAGTTATATTAGGGGAAGGTAATCTTGGGTTATTCGTTTCGAAGTTGAATTAGGTCAACGGATTGGATATATTGGTGTAATTAGTAGATGTAGTATGAGATTCTCTATGGGCAGAATCGCTATTATATGTCACACACTTCCGTTTTGGCTATGGAAGGGATTATAAGACATAGAACGCTGTTCCTTTCGATGGAGTTTTTTTTATCGCTCTTCTTGTCTGATAGATGTAATATTCCTATCTGTCGAGAAGCAGTTTCTTCTCTTAACCTAATTGTGCTGCCATATTCGTATTACATTGAACACATTGATACATCAGATGGATGGAAGTTTGGTTTGACTGCGAATCTTTGGTCTAAGGTTAAACAAGGACTGAATTTTTTTTTTCAAATGCAAATCTATGTAGTCTATTCATACTCGACACTCTAAATAAAGATGCATTAAATTTAAGTTGGGTATAGATGCTTGCATGGGTTCGTAATCAGTTAATTATGTTTTGGGTATTCGTGTTTGATCAAAATATATAGACATTCGATAAATAATGATACCTTACAGTGAGTATGTAAAATGTATTTATTCGGATGTCTTTTAAGTTATTGGTGTAAATGCAAGCATTTTATATGTGAATGCTAATGGGTTACTTATAAATTTCCCTCTGCAATTGATGGTATCAATGACTTTATATTTTGATCGTTTATGTTTATTTTGAAATGTCTTTAACCGTGAAATCTATGTAACCGATCTACACTCAACATGTTTTAAAACAAACTT
Organism: Epiperipatus broadwayi; assembly: GCA_028023455.1. Classification (NCBI taxonomy): domain Eukaryota; kingdom Metazoa; phylum Onychophora; class Udeonychophora; order Euonychophora; family Peripatidae; genus Epiperipatus; species Epiperipatus broadwayi. The sequence goes on from JAQFVV010000247.1 coordinate 119,661, forward strand.
TTTTAAATCCATTTGTGCGAACTAATAATAGTATAAAATTTAAAATGTAAATTAAAAATCTAAAATAAAAGTTAAAAATAAAGTTAAATGTTAAAGTAAACATATTAAAATAAAAATGTTAAATGTTATATATATGTGTGCGTAAATAAATTTTTGTATGTTAATTACTGGCAGTGGCTTATTTTATTCCTTTTTTATATATTCTTAGATAAGAATTTATATTAAATTATTTAATCTCTGCTACTCCTTGAGTTAATGACTTGGGCTAACGAGCGGAATGAAAAATTTGAAAAAAAAAAAAAAAATTTTTTTTTGACTTACGTATCTGCCTACTTGATAAATTTTTTTAGGTTCAAATGCCTAGATGGCACCCTGTAGTGCAGATCACGTTAAGTGTTATTCTCTGGATCATTATAACTGATGCCCACCGATCCAGAGAAAAACATTTAACGTGATCTGTACTACAGGGCGCCATCTAGGCATTTGAACCTAAAAAAATTTATAAAGTAGGCAGATAAGTAAGTCAAAAAAAAAAAATTATTTTTTTTCAAATTTTGATTCCGCTCATTAGCCCAAGTCATTAGCTCAAGGAGTAGCAGAGATTAAATAATTTAATATAAATTCTTATCTAAGAATATATAAAAAAGGAATAAAATAAGCCACTGCCAGTAATTAACATACAAAAATTTATTTACGCACACATATATATAACATTTAACATTTTTATTTTAATATGTTTACTTTAACATTTAACTTTATTTTTAACTTTTATTTTAGATTTTTAATTTACATTTTAAATTTTATACTATTATTAGTTCGCACAAATGGATTTAAAAAAGTTTGTTTTAAAACATGTTGAGTGTAGATCGGTTACATAGATTTCATGGTTAAAGACATTTCAAAATAAACGTAAATGATCAAAATATAGAGTCATTGATACCGTCAATTGCAGAGGGAAATTTATAAGTAACCCATTAGCATTCACATATAAGATGCTTGCATTTACACCAATAACTTAAAAGACATCCGAATAAATACATTTTAGATACTCACCATAAGGTATCATTATTTATCGAATGTCTATATATTTTGATCAAACATGAATACCCAAAACATAATTAACCAATTACGAACCCATGCAAGCGTCTATACCAACTTAAATTTAACGCATCTTTATTTAGAGTGTCGAGTATGAATAGACTACATAGATTTGCATTTGAAAAGAAAATATTCAATCCTTGTTTAACCTTAGGCCAAAGATTCGCAGTCAAACCAAACTTCAATCCATCTGATATATCGATGTGTTCAATGTAATACGAATACGGCAGCACAATTAGGTTAAGAGAAGAAACTGCTTCTTGTCAGATAGGAATATTACATCTATCAGACAAGAAAAGTGATAAAAAACTCCATTGAAAGGAATAGCATTCTACATCTTATAATCCCTTCCATAGGCAAAATAGAAGTGTGTGGCATATAATAGCAATTCTGCCCATAGCGAATCTCATACTACACCTACTAATTACACCAATATATCCAATCCATTGACCTAATTCAACTACAAAATGAATAACTCAAGATTACCCTCTCCTAATATAACTTTACAAAACTATATAGCCATTCACACCCGACTTAAGTTTAATATTTATATAACTAGTTTAATGAAAAACAGAAATCATAATAAAACAAAAAACAAATAAATAAATAAATGGAAATGATTTTACAAAAGAAATACATTAAATAAAATTATAACTAATTAATAAATAACATTGGTCAGATAGGATTCTATTTCTTAATTATTTTAAATATGGAAAGTTTTTAATTTAATGTTCATTAATTATAAAGTTCTTACGGTTTAAAACAGTTCATCTTTATTTGTTGCTTGCCATTTGAACATAAATTCCCATGCCATCCTAAAAAGATTGGTTGAGTTAGCCATTGTTTTTTATTTATTTATCCGGAGGTCTTTTAGTTTGGTTGGTCCTTAATGTAGAAAAAAAAACGATGTCATTTCTTTTTTTTTTTTTAACAAAACTGAAGGGATTGAAGAGTGCATCTTTTCAATCCCTTCTCCTTCAACTCCACACTAACACATATAGTTACATTGTAATAACTAACTAATTCTTTTATTTTCAAACCTTTCCTTTTATAATAATTTTGTGGATTAACTCAACATTACGTCATGATGGTGAAAACCTTTTCATTGAGGTCTGATTTCCCAATGGATTTCTTTCATTTGCTAAAAGTTTCTATTGTTTTCCTAGCTGACCGATGCTTATACATTTAAATGCCCAAAGGCTAGTTTACTAATTAAAATAATCATTTCCATTTTACAAAAGATTAATTAATTTGTTTTCAAACTTAAACATATATTTTTTCTCTAAATCTTTTTTGAAAATTTAGTTTTAAACTACTCTTTTTTAATAAAGTTTTATTTTAATAATTATTTATTTGTGCGATTTTATATATATGCGAGTTTAAGATGATTTTTTAATTTTCAGTTTTTAATTCTTAAAAAAGAGATTTTTATTGGCGAACTTTTTTTTTTATGTTAACTAATAAAAAATAATGTAACGTAATGTATGTGCCCCTTACATATCAGTAAACTTGCTTAAAAAAATGAACAAAAAAAAAATATATTTTACTTAGGGTTAGTAATTACTTTACACGATTAACAAAATGTACAAAACATTCGGTTAGTATAAAGACTATATACAATAAGAAATGTTGGCTATCGTTTTTCTAAGGACCATCCACGTCTACACCTCCTCCCCACAAGAGTTATATTATTTTATTTTTTTTATACATTTTATTTTTACACACGGCATGACAAGCAAGTTATTTAAATTATTTATTTAAGAAGGTTGCATTGAACTAAATACATTTTGAAAGATAATGGATTTATACGTGTATATTTGCAGCACAATTATAAATACCACCAACTTATTTATGACTGATTAAAATGCTTAAATAGGATTACACTGAAGTAAATTCCCAATGGTATTCATCATAAGGTACCACATTTCGATCATAAACTTACATAGCTGTGCGCACCTATACACGTTAAAGCATAATATATATCAACAAACAAAAAAAACATATTTATTTCAACCTTTTGACTTTTTTTTTAACAAAAATTAGTTTTAAAATTATTTATACTTTTTCATGTTTAATATATATGCACAATTTCTTCTGGCAGTGCTTTTATAAGATTTAAAGTATACGACTTTATGTAACAGATAAAAATATTTCATTTTCAAAAAAGAAATTTACTCAGGGCCCTGGTAGTTTATTAAAGATTGGCCCAAGTTGGGTAGCCAGTTGTAACAATCCGAAGAATAGACTTAACATGATCTGCACTACAGGGTGCCATCTAAGCATTTGAATCTAGAAAAATTTATAAAGTAGGCAGATACGTAAGTCAAAAAAAATTTCTTTTATTTTATTTATATATTTTGATATCCAGTCGTTAGCCCAAGTCACTAGCTCAGGGAGTAGCAGAGATTTAATAATATAATATCTTATCTAATTATATTTCAATATTAAAAAATAAATAAAATAAGCCACTGCCAGTAATTAACATACAAAAATTTATTCACGCACATATATATATATATATAAGATTTAACATTATTTTTACTTTTATTTTAGATTTTTAATTTACATTTTAAATTTTATACTATTATTAGTTCGCACAGGTTTGTTTAAAAATGTTGAGTATAGATCGGTTACATAGATTCCACGGTCAAAAACATTTCAAAATAAACATAAACGATCAAAATACAAAATCATTGATACCGTCAATTGCAGAGGGAAATTTATAAGTAACCCAATAGCATTCACCATAAGATGCTTGCATTAACACCAATAACTTAAAAGACATCCGAATAACTACATTTTAGATACTCACCATAAGATATCAGTATTTACCAAATGTCTATATATATTTTGATCGAATATGAAATCCAAAAAACATAATCAACCGGTAATGAACCCATGCAAGCATCTATACCCAACTTCAATTTAATGCATCTTTATTTAGAGTGTCAAGTATGAATAGACTACATTCAGTAAACTTGCTTAAAAAATGAACAAAAAAAAATAGAACTCTTGTGGGGAGAAGGTGTAGACATGGATGGTCCTTAGGAAAATGATAGTCAAAATTTTTTTTTGTATATAGTCTTTATACTAACCGAATGTTTTGTAAATTTTGTTAATCGTGTATCATAATTACTAACCCTAAGTAAAATATTTTTTTTGTTCATTTTTTTTTAAGCACATACGTACGTTACATTATTTTTTATTAGTAAACATAAAAAAAAAGTTTGCCAATAAAAATTTCTTTTTTAAGAATTAAAAACTGAATATTAAAAAAATCATCTTAAACTTGCATATATATAAAATCGCACAGATGAGAAAAATTATTAAAATAAAACTTTATTAAAGATAAATAATTTTAAAACTAATTTTTGTTAAAAAAAAGTCAAAAAGTTGCAATAAATGTTTTTTTTTGTTTGTTGATATATATTATGCTTTAACGTGTATAGGCGCGCACAACCATGTAAGTTTATGATCAAAATGTGGTACCTTACAATGAGTATCGTTGGGAATTTACTTCAGTGTAATCCTATTTAAGCATTTTAAGCAGTCATAAATAAGTTGGTGGTATTTATAATTGTGCTGCAAATATACACGTATAAATCTATTATCTTTCAAAACGTATTTAGTTCAATGCAACCTTCTTAAATAAATAATTTAAATAACTTGCTTGTCATGCCATGTGTAAAAATAAAATGTATAAAAATAAAATAATAGAACTCTTGTGGGGAGGAGGTGTAGACATGGATGGTCCTTAGGAAAACGATAGTCAACATTTTTTTTTGTATATAGTCTTTATACTAACCGAATGTTCTGTAAATTTTGTTAATCGTGTACCGTAATTACTAACCCTAAGTAAAATATTTTTTTTTGTTCATTTTTTTAAAGTAAGTTTACTGATATGTAAGGGGCACATACGTACGTTACATTATTTTTTATTAGTAAACATAAAAAAAAAAGTTCGCCAATAAAAATTTCTTTTTTAAGAATTAAAAACTGAAAATTAAAAAAATCACCTTAAACTCGCATATATATAAAATCACACAGATGAGAAAAATTATTAAAATAAAACTTTATTAAAGAAAAAATATTTTAAAACTAAATTTTAAAAAGATTTGGAGATAAAATTATATCTTTAAATTTATTTTTAAATATATCTTTGGATTTGGAAAACAGGTTAATTAATGTTATGGAAATGATTATTTTAATTAGTCCAAGTGAACAAGCCCTTGGGCATTTAAATGTATAAACAACGGTCAGATAGAAAAACAATAAAAACTTTTAGCAAATAAAAAGAAATCTCTATGGAATCGGACCTCAGCAAAAAGACCATCATCATCGATGACATAATGTTGAGTCAATCCTTAAGATTAATATAAAAGGGAAAGTTGGAAATTATTATGATTATTAAGAGAGGACTGAGATGTGTTAAGTCGGAGAGTTGGAGGTGAAGGGATTGAAAGATGCACTTTCAATTCCTTCAGTTGTTATAAAAATGGAAAAATAAAACATCGCTTTTCTTATACCAAGGACAACAGGATCATTGGGGGATTTAATGTGGATTCCAAATTGCATGCAATGAATAAAGAGGAACGTTGAAAAAAAAATCGTAAGAACTTTAAAAACATTTTGAAACACCATGAACTTTATAATATAAACTTTCTCAGTCTTTAATTTATTAAGAAATAGAATCCTATCTGACCAATGTTATTTATTAATTAGTTATAATTTTATTTAATGTATTTCTTTTATAAAATCATTTCCATTTATTTATTTATTTGTTTTTTAAGTTTTATTATGATTTCTGTTTTTCATTAAACTAGTTATATAAATATTAAACTTAAGTCGGGCGTGTATGGCTATATAGATTTGTAAAGTTATATTAGGGGAGGGTAGTCTTGGGTTATTCATTTCATAGTTGAAATAGGTCAATGGATTGGATATATTGGTGTAATTAGTAGATGTAGTACGAAATTCGCAATGGGCAGAATTGCTTTATACGCCGCACACTTCCGTTTTGCCTATGGAAGGAATTATAAGATGTAGAACATTGTTTCTTTTGATGGAGGTTTTTTTATTGCTCTTCTTGTCTGATAGATGTAGTATTCTTATCTGACAAGAAGCAGTTTTCTCTTAACCTAATTGATCTGCCGTATTCGTATTACATTGAACACATCGATATATCAGATGGATTGAAGTTTGGTTTGACTGTGAACCTTTGGCCTAAGGTTAAACAAGGATTGAATATTTTCTTTTCAAATGCAAATCTATGTAGTCTATTCATACTCGACACTCTAAATAAAGATGCATTAAATTTAAGTTGGGTATAGACGCTTGCATGGGTTCGTTACTGGTTGATTATGTTTTTTGGTTTTCATATTCAATCAAAATATATATATACATTCGGTAAATACTGATACCTTATGGTGAGTATTTAAAATGTAGTTATTCGGATGTCTTTTAAGTTATTGGTGTTAATGCAAGCATCTTATGGAGAATGCTATTGGGTTACTTATAAATTTTCCTCTGCAATTGACAGTATCAATGATTTTGTATTTTGATCGTTTATGTTTATTTTGAAATGTTTTTGACCGTGGAATCTATGTAACCGATCTATACTCAACATTTTTAAACAAATCTGTGCGAAATAATAATAATATAAAATTTAAAATGTAAATTAAAAATCTAAAATAAAAGTAAAAATAATGTTAAATCTTATATATATATATATATATATATATATGTGCGTGAATAAATTTTTGTATGTTAATTACTGGCAGTGGCTTATTTTATTTATTTTTTAATATTGAAATATAATTAGATAAGATATTATATTAATAAATCTCTGCTACTCCCTGAGCTAGTGACTTGGACTAATGACCGGATATCAAAATATACAAATAAAATAATTTTTTTTTTGACTTATGTATCTGCCTACTTTATAAATTTTTCTAGATTCAAATGCTTAGATGGTGCCCTGTAGTGCAGATCATGTTAAGTGTTATTCTCCAGATTGTTACAATGTAAATGTTTACATTTCCAAATCACTTTATTGTTAAAAGCACATTTTGATTGTAAATATTTTTTATTTAAATATAAGAAAAATACTTTTTTACTTAGACTTGCTGTGACAATTTCTGGAGCCTTGGATTATATTTCATATACACTATACCAGTGCACAAAACCCCAAAAAGATTGACACACTTTTGAAATAAAAATGTTTAGATTTCCCAATCACTTTTATTTAAGTATTCTAATTTATATAAAAAAAGAACATATTATTAATAATTTAATTTAAAATAAAACTTGTTTTAAAAATATTGCCTCACAATTACAGTAATTCTATGTGCAATAAAATTGTTTTTATCAATGTTATTTTCACAGAGTTCATATTCATTATTCACTTTAGAGAAATGGTAGAATGATTGACTTTGGAATGTGGAATCCTAGGATTGATTATGCAGTTTTCTTATGCAAGATATTTTTAATAACAATATTATCTTTTTTTATTATGCTGTATTATCCCAAGTCTCAAATGATTGGATGCTCTGGTAAGAAATGTTTGAATAAATAAAGTCTGAATCAAGCTTAGGACTTTCAAGGCCTAATTATGGTCTCATATTTATAGCCATAAGTAGACCATGAAAGCACTAAGCTTGAATAAAAATGCATTTATTCAAGCTTTTCTTACCAGAGTATCACAAGCACTTAAAAATTAGAATTTAGAGTTGCATAAGAAAAATTGCTTCTTCAATGAATTTTGCTGTATTATCCTTTTATATCTTCTATTAAATAGCTTGTCCTATTTTTAATAATGATATGTTTATGCCTTATTATCTTTTTATGTTTTACTAAATAGCTTTTCCTTGGTGTGCACTTGGGTTGGTTTCTAACTAAAACTTGTAATTGATCTATAATCCACACTGCAGTCCACATCTAAGGAAAACAAGATGAATAAAAAACAATTTTAAAACGATATTATCACAAGCAAAAATTTTTTTAATTCTTAACAAATTTCATCATAACAATTTTATTTAATACAATTCTCTTTATTGTAATAAAATCCCTACATGATTGTACTATATTACAGATGTAAAAATGTATCCAATAGAACAAATCAAGTATTAGATTTTATCTGTAGTTATTCAATATAACCTACAAATAAACAGAATAAAGTGCAAGGTGTTTTAATGACTTTTAAAAATTTCTTGAATAAACAATCTAAATATGAAAATTTATCAAATAAACAATGTAAATAAAAAAAATTAATTTTTTCCCTTAAATAATTTCTGGATGAATGCCTAATTATTGAATTACATAATAATGGATTATACACATAATAAGGTGTAGTTATTAATAAGCCTTAAAATAATTAAATAATAGTTTAAATTTTTATTTTATTTTTGTTAATAGAAAATGTAAACACCATATATATAAAGGATTCTGAAATAACCTTTTCATAGTTCAAAATACCTACTGGCTGAGTGAATTAAACTACTAAACTTTTGATTGGTCAATTACATAATCAGCAATAAAAATATATTTGTTTTTTTAATATTAGATTTGTTTTCATTTTGTTTATAAAAAACAAATTAATAATTTGTCAGATTATGAAAATGAATGAAAGGTTTTCAAAAATAATTTTTTATTTATAATTGTAAAATTTATCTATAATGGAGAAGCCAAAAAGAACATTTGTAATCTATTAGAAAATGCTCTGTGCATCATTGATTTCTTTCATAATTTATGTTCATGTAAAAGTAAAAAAAAATTAACTAAAATTGTAACTACTTTTTTAAAATAATTACATTTTCAGCATATTTTATCAAAATAAATTATAATATGTAAAAAAAATATGAAAAATATACTCTAAAATATACATTTTTGTTTTGAAAATCAAAACAAAGATCTTATACCTGTCAAAATTGTTGGCAAGTCCTCCCTTCTGTTCAACATGAGAAACAATCAATCAGTGCCTTGAAAAGTCCACCTCCCAATGTTAGAACTTTAAATTTAAATATTATGGATTTTTTACTTGTAAAATATTTCTAGAGAGGGCAGCATCTTATGGTACATTTTAAGCTTTAAAATGAGCATAAATAAAAATTACTATTTTTTTAGCCGATTCAATAATAATCGAACCTGACACTAAAAGAATTAAGAGTAACTAATGGATGTTTAAACCAATTATTTTTAACAAGTTGGTGCTAATGAAATAAAAGATTTATATCAACCATGTTATTTAAAATTGACCTAGTTTGATGTTACTAATAAAATATAAAAATTACATCAATAAATAATGTAAGTATAAAAATTTAAAATATCAGACAATATATACAATAAATTATAAGTATTAATAGAGGATGATATGTTCATAAAAAATTAAATAATAGTGTATATATTTTTTATTGAAGGAATATAATTTCTTAATAGAAAACATGAATAAGTTTATGCATGAGAAATTGAAGCAAACTATTTTAACTAGTTATTGATATGTTGCTAAAGTTGTTCTAAATATTGGTAAAAAAGTTTAAGAGTTAGAGTGAGTTAAAAAACAATTGCACGTCAAAAAAGATAATAGACATAAGCCAGTCTCTTTTTTCTTCTATGTGGGAGGAAGCTCAGAAGCAAAGCATTCCAGAGAATCACATTCTGGCTGTAGATAATGTTTTTAATTAAGTAAACTAGAAATACATTTACTTATATAATATCAGAGTTAATGGAATAAGGGAAGTGAGATGGTACTATGTTTTCATGTGTGTGTGTATAGTGGTTCCTTTAAATGTGATAAAAATACTTTTAAAAAATTATTTTATTTGTAGATATTTCCTACCTCTATGAGCAATTTTCTGGGATTATCCAAAGAATAATATGAAAACTTATGAAAGAAAAATATTTAAATTTACTAAATGAATATCTGTTTCAAAAATTATTTTTAAACATTAACTTGTTTTATTTTAGTATGGTTTGAATCTTTGGATTTATTTTATAGAAATAAACAAGGCATTTACCAAACATGTTAAATGACTAAAGCCATATTTAAAATTTTTTCTTGTGAAAGCACTAAAGGGAAATATTTTTTACATTGACAAAGGGGAGTATCTAAAATTTACCTTACCCAAAAGTACTTCTTACCAACATGGTGGCACTGCTCCTAGTGCTTGACCTTTTTATAAATTCCTGAGCAGTAAACCATTTGATTATTCTACACAAACTTATCACACTGGTAACAAAATATAATTATAGTGGAAGTGTATTATTTTCTGAAATAGTGACTCATTTCTTTTTATTCGAATTTCGGATAAAACTATTTAAAAAAAAAAATCGGGATTAAAAAAAGATAATTTTAAAGATGCTGGAACTAACTAGCTCATATTCAGCTTTTCACTCACTTTAATATATGCATATTAAAAAAAAAACATGCAATATAAAAATCAAAGCTGAATTTTTTTTTCCTAAGCTGGAATCAAATTTATTTTGGAATGGAAATAGACATTAATATAAAATACCATGATTACTAATGCAGATGCTATTAAATCAGAAATTGACTTAATTTTAAAAGAGGGGAGGGTAAAAAATAAATATTTAACTTCAGCACTTTTATTTATTTTAATAACTAAGACTGAGGACAATTGAATGGTTTATTATGTAAAGACTATGAAATATTTAACCTGCAAATGCGACAGATTGGGGTTTTGATCCGGGACCTTTATCTTTTGTCTCAAGCATTCCGCCACTAATCTAAAATGTGCAGAACATTTTTATGATTTATATCAAATGTGTAAACAATTTTTTTATTTTCTTATAACCAATCGACTTAATTTATTATTTTCTAAAGTTCTAAAAAAAAAAGTGATAACAGTTAACTAATAATAAACTCACATATCCAAGTATATTTCTATTATCTTAATTAAATATCAAAATTTACTTATTTTTATTATTTAGCTTAAATCAATATTTATTTATTTTTTTGTACAGTTTTTAAAGTTTAAAAAGAGAGATGTTAGAGTTAAAGTTTATCTGGATCAATATTCACTTTAGTAGATTTTAAAAAAAAATGTATACTATTCAATTGAATGGGTTAACTAATACCTAACTTAAAATTTGACAACAATCCTATAAAAATGATCAAAATATAGAAACTCACATTTACCAACCTCATCAAAATTTCTATCTCATGAAACCCGGAAATTATTCTAAATACCCAAACCACCCAAAACATAAGTCACAGATCGAACTGATTTATAAACCTCATCACCAAATGACTCAGCACTCATAACTATTGACCTTAAAAACAATATATACCTAAATATTTAATGCATCATATACAATGTAATTCATTAATAAATTTATTTTGAAAGTAAAATATGGAAAACTAATAAAAATTTTATTATATATGCATAAAAATTCAATGAGAATAAAACATGTTTTTAAAAAAAAAAAGTTCATTAAGATGTGTTATAGTTTATTTATAAAAATTGAATTATATTAGAAAATATAAACGAATTTTGGACTTTGGAATTTAAAATTGTTCGAACATCAGACACTTTTCAAATAATTACCCATATACTACTTCTAATTATTTAGCATCTACTTTTACCTTAGAATAAATTATTTAAATTGTAGATAAAATAATTTTTTTTTTTTCAAAAACTAGGTTAAGAAAATTTGTCAAGCAGTTGCTATAGTTACACTTTAACATTTTATTTCATTTATATATTATAAATTTATTGATAAAATACAATTCAATTTTTTATATTAATATTTTTTATAAAACAAAATATTGTTTGTTTTTGTAATAATGATTTTAATATTGATATTTGTTTCATAATTTAAAAACACTGAATATCATTTGGCGTGCGCGCGCATATATAGATTTGTAATGTATGAGTTATTGGAAACAAAATTTGTTTGACAATAAATCAAAATAATGAAAAAAATAAAGTAATTATTAATAAATGTCAACGTTGAATTAGTTAGATATAAGAAATCAACAATGTTTCTATAAATACGAAAAGATAAATAAATCATAAAATGATTTTGCTAAACTAAACCCACCTGCATTCCTAAGCAAAACTAAACTATTTCTTTACATAAAAATAGCATTATATTACATTCAATTTTTTGCCTTAAGACATACATAAATAATAAATATGAGAGCAATATGTATTTTTTTAAAATGGAGTTTTCTATTGAAAGAAATGGTTTAGCATTTATTTATAATAATTTCTTCAGTTTGCTAATTATTGATCATTTGCCAATTTAGTTATGCATAATAACTAATTATGGTTCACTGAATCAAATACATAAGATGTAGCAATATTTGTAATAAATCAAATAGTTCTTTTACATATTCAATGCCCAATTGGTCTTATTTTTGAACAGCAACATGACTGGTTAATTATAATACTTGTTCGTCGTGATCATCATTTTCAGCAATTATCAATCCACTTCAGAATGACAGTTTCTCTTTAAATTTAATTCACTTTCTCCAATTTCTAGTCTGACTTTTCCAAACACACACCAAACTTTTTTATTTCATCCATTCATATGTCATGTAGTTTCTCTATAGGTGTTTCACAATAACTTGTGACCCAGTTTAAGATTTTAGAAATCTATTATCATCTCTTCTAAAAATATATCCAAACCCTATTCCACTTCAGTCTTCAATTCTTTCAATGATGTCAATAAGATATGTTTGTTCTTTCATCCATGTATTTCAATTTTGATTTCTTATTATTATTCATATTTTTTTATACTTCATTCCATGGTCTGATATTCTTGTATTGCTGTTAAATGTCTAAATCTTAAATCCATAAGTAAGAACTGGTGAAAAAAAATCATTTTCTTTTAATATTAAGTTGTTTCTATCAAAATCACTCCATCCACGGTTTAAATCTGTAATCAGTTTTATCTAGTATGTTTCCATCTGTATTAATATACTGATCAAAATATTTGGAGTTGTTAACTTCTTCTAATTCAACATTAGTAACCTTTATTTTCTTTTTTTGAGAAAATATATTGAACATTACTTTAGATTTTTTAGTATTTATCTTTTATTTATTTTCTTACTTTTATCTCCTAACTCTTGCAACAATTTCCTGAATCCCTGAAGCATTATTTGTAAAAACTAATTACATCATCTGCAAAATTCAAATGACTTAAGTAATTTCTATAACTTTAACTCTCTTAGATTTTCTTTTTAACTCCTAAAATACTTTTTGTAAAACTGCTATAAAATGTTTTAAGATATGAAGTCACTCTTTCATAGGTCCACCTCAATTTTAATCTTCTTATTATCACTATGTAATCTAAGCATTGCTTTTGAATTTTAATAAATATTATTTTTAAAAATGGAAATATTCTGGGCTTATATGTTGATGATATAATGCTCTAATTATTAAAAAAATGCTTATAAAATCAAATGCCTTTTCATAATCTACAAATACAAAGCATAATATCAACTTATATTCACTAGTTTTTCTGTAATTTTTCTCACTGTTTGAGTATGATCCATTGTGCTAAAACTAATTTTAAATCCAGCTTACTTTTTTGGTTGGTTAAAATCCAAAATCCACATGTTAATGTGATGTATGTTAAAACAAAATGGACAGATTTAGCTAATTCTTTTCAATAATTTAATGAATACTAACAATATTTACAAAATTAGTGTGTGTATATATATATATTGTAACGGGCACAAGACGATCGAAAGCTCCAACTTCCCTTTCACTTAAAACATGTAATGGGGAATTCTTCTAATTCAAAAATCGTCCACTTTCCGCTACCTCAAGCAGAGAGAAATACGGAAATAAATGAATCGATTTCCGTACCTGACCGAATCTGTCAGCAATATGGATATAGCTTCCAGACTATTTTTCCCGATCAGCTTTCTCCCAACTGCTGTAAGATATTACTGTTACAGCACTTGGCTAATTTATAAATTTTATGGGCTAAAACACTGCACCATCAACGTTTCACGTGTTAATTTAATAACTAAAAAAGAATATCAACATGAATAATAGTTTACCCCTCCCCTCTCTAATGTTAAACTATTTTTTTGGAGTGGCGAAGAACGAGGCGAGACAGATTTAGATAAATTAACACATTTTTTTAATAATAAAAATAATTAGGTTTGATAAAAAAAAAGACATAAGAAATATTAACATAAATTTCAACATATTATATTTTGATAGTGCTATAAGGAAAAATATTTGAAATTCTAACAATAAAATGAATACTTAAAATAACTAATTGAAATTCTTATAAATGCTTTCACATTTATAATTGTTAGACTCACTGTCTATCATAAGAGAATGTCATTATCATTCAGGAAAGGCATTTGGCCATTGTCTATTTGAATTTAAGTGCACTTATGACGATTTATAAAATAATATTCAAGTTACCTAGGGTTTAGTCTTTGAGTTCCTTCCGATGTGGTCGACCGTCACGTGGATTTTCTCCACTTCTTTAGGAGGGACGGTCGCCTATCGTATTTGGCGGTGTGTAGCTTCTTGGTTATTCAGGCACAGAGGACGAGGCATCACAAGCAGGGCAACTATAGGAATCCACAGGCAGGCATTACTACAGCAGTTGTTACATTATAGCAGAACCATTGGTACAGACGGTCCGGATCGACCAACGATCATGAAGGCCTTAGCCAGCCATAGTATGTGAGGCACCGATAGTAGATGTCATATTGGCTAGCTATATCGATTGATTCTTGGAGCCGCAAAATTTCACCTTCTCGACTCGAAGTCTCAAGCTCTAATCTCTCCTACAATCTCTCTAGCTTTCCACTTAACTTCCTTTTTAATTAAAACATTCCAATGGTCCTTTGTCCTTCGGATTCTTTGTTTCCACTTGTTGTTGACACCTTCCATGCTATGCCTTCAGCCATATTTAAACTTATTTTATATGATTTTATAGCACTATTTACATTTTACTTATTTCTTTATTTTCTTTAATTAATTACACAAAATTTAGTATATGTTTTTTTTCTCATTTAAATTTAAATCTCGACGATCATTTATTTTTATTTAAACTCATGCTTTAACTATACTCCATAAAACCCGCATTTCGTTTATCGTCAAAGGTGTACTTTGAAACATAGATTCTTATCTTTTTGAACATATTAAATTTTTAGGTTTGTTTTTTTTCTTTCCACGCTACCGAAGTTTTTCCTTTAAACTTTATTTTCCCCAAAATCATATTTACTACATGTTTTCTTTATGTTTCCTTTCTGCTTTAATTTTTCTAGCTTATGCTTTTAATATTATAATTTAATATTATACTTTTCTCGAAATTCAGACTTTGAATAGCAAAAGATAATGATCTTGGTAACTCTAGTTCCCTCTCTTTTCCTTTGTTTTATTAATTTTCAACCTTTCTTGATTTTGTTAACTTTTAAGCTCGTTTTTTCTTTCTTTATTTATTTATTTATTTCCAACCCGAACATTTCTAAGTTTTGTATGTTTTACATATACATGTGTGACCGCAGTATGTGTGATCATCACATTACACCGTTCCCCCCTTTAAATTTTTTTTTTTCGACAAAAAAAATTTTAACCTTATGCATCGAAAGCTATATGCTCCCAACTATTGTTCAAACTCTTTCCTTTTCTCCATTGCTACTATGATGTAGAGATGAGGTTAATCAATAGAGAGGTGACCAGGTAAATTATCCCTTCTTTTGCTGAACCAAGCAGTATAGCCAAACCAATTTAATCCAGACATTGCCATGCATGCGTTTCATTTCTGCCACTACTCGTATCTACAGGTTCGAATCCACAGGATATGTCTGTGATCTGATTAAACCTGTTCATACATCACATGTATGCAATAAGGAACCTCTAAGTGCCAACTCTGGCCACTATTATCGAGGTGGGTTGGGAGGCTGGCATCTTTCTGTCCAGCTCATCCATGAGCTCAGTATATTTCTGAAAGCTCTATATTCATATAAAGGGTTCTTTCCCCATAGATTGGTCTCTGGACCATTGACTCACGATATATGTGCTTAATACCTAACTGGAAATATTAATCCAGTGAGTCATTGAGAATGGGATCTCTGTCCCTGGGTTCTCTGTGATAAGATCTGGTGCACCGCAGAACACCCACGCATGACAATGAAGAAGGCAAAACCAAATACTGCAACAGGATCAAGCTACAAATATCTGACCCTACATTCCATCAACCTCAATCTACGACCCCATCCTACTAATTAATTTATCCTTTATCATTTTCCTAAAGTCCCTCATACTGTCTAGCCATTTATTGGCTCATCATATATTTTTTTTTCATTAGCTTCCGTATTCCTATCCATTCTCCATGATTCGAGGTCCATTTCCATTTCCGAATTTGTCATCATCTAATTCTTTCTTTATTTGGGACCGCTCTTACGTTTTATCTGGCGGTTGTCTTCCTCAATTTACATCACTTCTGCCTCCTCTGGGATGCGGATGTTGCTCTTGAGGTCTATGCCTCACTGTCATGTCATATGGATGCTTGTATTCTGTCTCCTCTCTCTGTTGTCCGTTTCCTTGCCTCCTCGGGTTCCATTCCCTAGAATATCTTTGTTCTTCTTGCCAATGTCTTTCTCCCGGATCCCAGTCCTTTCTTATGCAAGGTGCTTCTCTTACACATGGTTCCGACAGTGATTCCTCCATCTGTTGGTTGTCCCTAGTGATGTCCAGCACACTCAGCATCTCTGCCACCTGGTCCACCGTTTTCCTCTCTGTACTGATGAGAGTATGTTCAATGTCCCTCGGAAACCCAGACCTAATTATACGGAGTATTTGCGTCTCCGATAACGGGTTTGCCATTATTAGTCGTAATCTAGCCACCTGGCGTCGGAAGAATGTCACGAACGACTTCTCCGGTCTCCATTTGTGCTGTTTTATTTGATGCAACATATGCTCCTGGAGCTCCTCACTCCAATAACTGCTCTTCAACATCCTCTGGTATGCTGCAAATGTAATGGGCTTCTGGAATAGCGAATTCCACCAAACTTGAGACTCGCCCTGCAGATGGCTACAAGTGACTGCTATCTTGGCTTCTTCACTTACTCTGCTGAATTGGAAGTATCGTTCCAGACTGCTCAAGTGTTCCATCGGGCTTTCTCCCGGGTCACCATTGAAAACTTGTATCTTCAGGAAGTGGTGGAAGCCCACAGGATAGTCCATGTAACCTCCAGATTCTCTGATTCTGTCTTCTCCAGTAGTTCTTGGTTTTCAGCCCTCTATATTGGCATTAATGCTGCTGTAGGTTGTACTCTTTACACATTCTTCCACTCTTGTGTTTAACCTGGCTATTACCTTTGCCACTTGACCTAAACTCTCCTGCACGCTCATCAGCACTTTTTGACTATTATCTCTCACTACCTCCATCTCTTCATCTCCCGGTCTTATCTCCCTTTCTGGCTGTCCTATATCCCTTTCCCAATCCAATTCTGCTAATTCTCTAACTTTATCCTCATCTGTTTCAGATTTCGCATATCCACATGGCCCTATACTCCTTTGTTCCTCCATCTCCATCTCTGGGTGACATCCAGCCCATGTATCATTAGGTTTGATTGCTGGATGATCTCATTTTTTACTTCTTCCTTGAATGCCACCATTCTTTTCTGGCTATCGATTTCGACCTTGATCATCCATTCTTCTATTCTTCTCTCCTGTCGGTCCATGTATTCTTCCACGAATTGCTGTTGATCGACCCTCATCTGCCTCAGCATATCCATGATATCACTCTTGCTTATTTTACTAGGTACTTTCATCTCTTTATCTTCACTCCCTTCTCTCACTTCCTTTTCTTGAGAATCCAGTTTAGCTTGGGATCTCGTATTCATGAATAATAATTTTATTTAACCCTTAATCTCTGTTTCTAATACAGTTTACTAACTCTTATGGCTATATTTATATAAAAAAATTTTTTCTATTGACTCTCTGTTTTTCCTTTTTACTTTGATCAACGATTTAATATTTGTGATTTATTCAGTTAGCAATTAGATCACTAGCCAACCCAAACATCTGTACTCCGGTTCCTATTCTTGTCTGCCTGCCCTAGACTTGCTCAACTGTCTGTCCACCTTTGTCCTCGATTTTCCCTGCTCATATACCTCTGATTCACTATAATTAATTCAATGATGCCTGTTTACATTCTTTCAACTTTAATTCATTACTATACTTATTTCTATTTGTTGACGATATATCTAAATAAAATTCATTTAACTGTGTTTCCAGACACATGCACCTATGACATATATATTTTAATATTTCATTATAAACTTCAATTATTTCACAGTCGTTTTAAAACAAAGTCACACATACATTTTCTTCACTGGGATAATCTCTTTCATTACATATAAAACGTTTTTTGTAAATTATACTCCTTTCACTACCTTGAAACCGTACGTACATATTTCTTCAACTTAACAAACACATTCGAATATTTTCATTAACCATTATAAATATTTTATTTCGGCTTAACTGAGACACAATATTTAGAATCATACATATATATTTTTTTCAATTCACCGGTGATATGTGGCTATTTTAGAATCTCTCATTTATGATTTAACCCTTACTGAACTGTTTTACTTCTTTTACTTTAACTACTTTATATTTTTTCGGTACACTATCATCACGATATCTATATTTTTGATCACTATTATTATAGCTACATACACTTCATTATTTTCCTATGAGACTATACACATTTATTTCTCTAACTTTAATTTACTGGAATATACGACTATTTAATAACATTTACACTTCGCGATTATTATTTCTTTTATTACTTAGCATTAAAATTTTATACAACTTTGTGTTATTCTTCTTTTTCTTCAAAACGATTTATATTATATGGCAGTAATCATTTGACATGATGATTTCTTTGTTCGTTATACTTGTTTAATTATTGCTTGAGATTATCTTTCACTATTCATTTCAATAACTTTCATACTACTAAAAAAAATTTTCCCCCTCGCTACTCTTTGTACACCTTTGACGTGAAATGCTCGTATGGAGTGTCATCAAAAAAAAAAACTTATCCCCTTCATCTTCACTTTTCGCCACTTTAACTTGCAACACTAAATTTATATTTGAATCCACATATATTAAACGAATTTTATTTTAGAAAAATTTTATTACATTATAACTTATTTAACACGTGATTATTAAATGTGCAGAAGTTTTAAATCCCGGACTGGGCCCCCAAAATATGTAACGGGCATGGGACGATCGAAAGCTCCAACTTCCCTTTCACTTAAAACATGTAATGGGGAATTCTTCTAATTCAAAAATTGTCCACTTTCTGCTACCTCAAGCAGAGAGAAATACGGAAATAAACGAATCGATTTCCATACCTGACCGAATCTGTCAGCTATACGGATATAGCTTCCAGACTATTTTTCCCGATCAGCTTTCTCCCGACTGCTGTAAGATATTACTGTTATAGCGCTTGGCTAATTTATAAATTTTACGGGCTAAAACACTGCACCATCAACGTTTCACGTGTTAATTTAATAACTAAAAAAGAATATCAACATGAATGATAGTTTACCCCTCCCCTCTCTATTGTTAAACTATTTTTTTGGAGTGGCGAAGAACGAGGCGAGACAAATTTAGATAAATTAACACATTTTTTAATAATAAAAATAATTAGGTTTGATAAAAAAAAGACATAAGAAATATTAACATAAATTTCAACATATTATATTTTGATAGTGCTATAAGGAAAAATATTTGAAATTCTAACAATAAAATGAATACTTAAAATAACTAATTGAAATTCTTATAAATGCTTTCACATTTATAATCGTTAGACTCACTGTCTATCATAAGAGAATGTCATTATCATTCAGGAAAGGCATTTGGCCATTGTCTATTTGAATTTAAGTTCACTTATGACGATTTATAAAATAATATTCAAGTTACCTAGGGTTTAGTCTTTGAGTTCCTTCTGATGTGGTCGACCGTCACGTGGATTTTCACCACTTCTTTAGGAGGGACGATCACCTATCGTATTTGGCGGTGTGTAGCTTCTTGGTTATTCAGGCACGGAGGACGAGGCATCACAAACAGGACAACTACAGGAATCCACAAGCAGGCGTTACTACAGCAGTTGTTACATTATAGCAGAACCATTGGTACAGATGGTCCAGATCGACCAGCGATCATGAAGGCCTTAGCCAGCCATAGTATGTGAGGCACCGATAGTAGATGTCATATTGGCTAGCTATATCGATTGATTCTTGGAGCCGCAAAATTTCACCTTCTCGACTCGAAGTCTCAAGCTCTAATCTCTCCTACAATCTCTCTAGCTTTCCACTTAACTTCCTTTTTAATTAAAACATTCCAATGGTCCTTTGTCCTTCGGATTCTTTGTTTCCACTTGTTGTTGACACCTTCCATGCTATGCCTTCAGCCATATTTAAACTTATTTTATATGATTTTATAGCACTATTTACATTTTACTTATTTCTTTATTTTCTTTAATTAATTACACAAAATTTAGTATATGTTTTTTTTCTCATTTAAATTTAAATTTCGACGATCATTTATTTTTATTTAAACTCATGCTTTAACTATACTCCATAAAACCCGCATTTCGTTTATCGTCAAAGGTGTACTTTGAAACATAGATTCTTATCTTTTTGAACATATTAATTTTTTAGGTTTGTTTTTTTTCTTTCCACGCTACCGAAGTTTTTCCTTTAAACTTTATTTTCCCCAAAATCATATTTACTACATGTTTTCTTTATGTTTCCTTTCTGCTTTAATTTTTCTAGCTTATGCTTTTAATATTATAATTTAATATTTTACTTTTCTCGAAATTCAGACTTTGAATAGCAAAAGATAATGATCTTGGTAACTCTAGTTCCCTCTCTTTTCCTTTGTTTTATTAATTTTCAACCTTTCTTGATTTTGTTAACTTTTAAGCTCGTTTTTTCTTTCTTTATTTATTTATTTATTTCCAACCCGAACATTTCTAAGTTTTGTATGTTTTACATAGACATGTGTGACCGCAGTACGTGCGATCATCACAATATATATATATATATATAATTGATCTACTATTAAATAGTTGTTAGATCCCAAATCAATTAGCTTATATATTATAATTTTGATTACTCTAGTTAGCTGTATGTGGCAATACATATAGTAAGTTTTGCCTGTTTTAACAACAGTTATACACAAGCATAAGAAGTGCTGGTCATGTGATGTTTATTGAATTTTAGATATAACTGTAAAATTGGCTATTATAAATTTAAAATTTTTATAGATTTATTGGCTTTAATTTTTATAATTAAGCAAGTATATTCATCACTGTCATTAGTTATATAGCATAGAATATACTCAATATCACATTTAATAGTATCTCATACTAATGTTATAAAGCATTTTTGAATGCTTTCCAAGCAGATTTTGTAATAAATGTTATTTTCTCATTATTCTTCCTAAAGAACAAAGATATCAAATGGTTTAAGCAGATAGAATTGCACACACATCTAAAACAACTAATTTTGTACAGAAATAAAGAATAGAATTATAAATTAAGCGTTATTACACTCACATCTTTTGATGCAAAGCAATTATATTTACATTATATTTTTATTTATGTGCAGAATAAACAGTTTTACCATTTTTATATTTTGTGCACCTGTTTGATTTTACTTTAGCAAAGATTGATTTAGTTGCTACAATATTTATTAAACAATAAATTATTTATTAATAAGCCAATTTAAAATTAATTTAAATAAATGCCTACTTTAATGATTATTTTAAATAAAACCCAGAAATAAAAGGGAAGCAATTGGAAAAGAATGAAATTATTATTATTATTATTTTTTATTTTGAAATAGTGTTTCCAAAGTTTTACGATGCTTTGATTTAAAAATCTTAGCATCTATGATTTTTCTTGACAGTAACCATGACGACCGCTTCAAATAGTTAATGGACAAACCAAGAAATCTCGATGCATGATGAATTTGTAATCAAGACATCATGTTATAATTAGTATGAAAGCTAAAGTTTGGAAAATTCAGATTCATAAAATCTTATTGCAGTCAAGAACTAAACAAGTTGATTTTTTAAAAGAGCCATTTGGATTGCCATCTACATGATGAATGGATAGGTTAAACAATCCAGGTAATTGCCTTTTCTAGGCAGAAATGACTTCTTACCATTCTAGGAGAATAAAACAAACCAGTGATTATTTGTTTATTTGAAGAAATATCATTTATTACAGTCAACTGTTAGTGGAAAATGGATAAAGACACTTATGGAATGCTGACTCACAACTTCAACAAATTGCTGAACTTTTTCAATTGGATGTAATGGTAAATACCTGACGTATTTTGGAAAATTATATTTATTAATTTCAAATAAGATGGTGATGTTTATTTTCAAAAATATGGTGAAATAATTGTTCTTTTACTTCAAGAAATGTGCTGATATATCTCCATATTGTGAATTTATCTTGCCTTTTATTTTGAAAGCAAAAATTTTAAATTCAACTCAAATATGCCTCTGTATAGTAATCTCTTGAATAAATGCTGAATGTTGATTCACACATTAATGAGAATTGCTTTTTTATGAATAATAAATTTTCCCAAACAGTAGCAACATGGATTAAAGATCTATAAGTGAACAGAGTAATCTATATATCACAAATTAAAAAAGCAATGAATGCTAATTCTTTGTATAAAATTGTAACATCTTTTCAAATGAAATTGTATTGTTACATGTAACAAACTAGTATCCAGTGTTTAAAGAAATGCAATACAGACTTTTCAATGCTAAATATATCTATTCAATGGGTAATGGATTAAGAAAAAAAATTAAAATGCCACTCATAAATTATGGATTATCAAGAAAAGTTTTAAATAAAATAAACATTGAAGTTATAAGCAACTTTAAAAATGGATTAATGCATTAAATATAGATTACCGTGAATTAACAAGTATGCTAAGTGGAATTTATTAACCTTTGTTTTGTTCCAAAAAGAATAATATTACAAAACTGAAATTATTTGTGTTTTACATCATCTGATACTGTTATTTTAAAAGTGTTTGTAAATTCTTAATCACTTTGAAGTATATTACAAATATCACTATTACATTGGGATAAATTTTTACATTGTCATAACTGTTGAAGTATTATTTAATGCATTTTCTCACAGTTAAAACAGGCAAAACTTTCCATACAGTAGTGCCACTCAGTGCAAGACAGAGTAATTAATGGATGCCAAAAGGCTTCTGCATAAAATCCCTATCTACTGCCTGGCTTATGACCTTCATCAGTGAGGAGCCTTGGATCCGAGAACACTGTACCTATATCTTAGGATCTAATGCAACCCACCAGCAGCCACCTTTTATCTTTACTTAACTACAAAACTATGAGAATAAAATTTGAATGGAGAGTTTGCTTATTTTAATAACAGTTATGAGCAAGTATAAGAAATGGTGATTATATGATGTTTAGTGGTTTTTCCTCATAGTTGTTTCCATCTTAGTCATTATTATTATTGTTGTTGTTGCTATTGTTACTACTTCTACTACTACTACTACAAGTACTATTATTATTATGTTTCAAAGAAAGACCATAGGGTTACATTTGCTATAAGCAATTCTGCATACATATGTTTACATTGCTAGTGAATGGAACAAGTTTAAGTGTGTAAATGTGATGTAACAAAAAAAAAAACTAAATTAGGGGAGATAGGTGTTTAATCATTGTTGTGTTTGTTGAACATGTTTTTTTTAGAATTATGAATTTGGGGGTAGGCATGTTAGTTTTTCTATTCAATTACTAATTTCTCTTTGGATATGTTTAATGCAAATGCCTTTAAGGAGAGTGTAAATACATATATACACACTACACTCGTGAGCATTACTTTCTGTAATATGAGTTCTCAGTCTTGTGTTATCACTGTTCAATTGAAAACATCACCATATATATCTATTGTTGTGCTGGTTTTAGTTTGCCTACCAGCATTTGAATCTTGATTTTGTCATAACCATCCTCTACATCAATACTATCCAGTCAAAGACAACATTCTCTCTATCTTTATTTGTAGACACATGGCACAATATTGTTTGATATCATAGATTAGTGGTTATATGGAGCCACCTTAGATATTTGATTGTTGTGTTATCAGTGACCAGGTTGCTGCAAAAATGTCTGGATGTGCAATTTTATTGTCTCTGGCTTGTAATTTTTCCAATTTGATATTGAGTGTTGATGAATGTCACCTTGTGTTGTTACCTAAGATGAATGTGCACCTAATGCACCAATATGCATAAAGCACAAATGTGTCTGCATGTACTGATAGAATAGAGCCTTTGTAATATAAATTGAAGATTGTATGAAGAGTGGTATTAGAGCTTTTGTCATGTATAGTGAATTCTGTTTGGTGCTGGACGAAGATAGAAAAAATGTTGCTGTGTTTTTTCAGCTATCTAGCATAGGGGATAAAAAGTATCTATATTAGTGTACATTCTCCATAACTCAAAAAATATGTCATGGGAAGTGCATGCAGGTTTAATCTCAACAAAAAATCCAAAATATTTTGGCACCAGAGACCATTTTTAAACTTACGGTGTAATTGTTGATTATTGATTCTAAGTATTGTCAGATTGATGTTATGGCTCAGATTTGCATGGGTTAATAAGTACATTTGCCAGTATGAGTTCTTGCATATTGTTTGAAGAGATATCTATGAAGACATGGTTTTATATAATTTATGATGGATGATAATTGATCATAGATGGAAGGTGACCTATCCAATAGTGTTATTTAAAGAAGGCATTAAAGTATTAGAAAGTGTTTGACTGTGCTATATTAGATTTGTGGTCTTCTGTAAATAGAAAGTATAAATTCTATAAAGTCCCAGTCCATGTCGAATGAAATGAGTCATCTGGCAAGCTGTTTTGCAAATATTGACATTGTCTTCCTCTGCCACAAGAGCTTATTGCAGAGAGAAGAGATTTTGTTTTTAAAACCTTTAGAAAAAGTGACAATATGCCTTTGAGAGTGAAGTGGAGACTTGCTCTGTTTCTTCTAGAGTGTTGGTTTTGGATTTTGACCTCATTGTACTTGTACTCATATAAAAAGGAAATCTGAGAAAGGGAGATGGCTTTTCCCCCATATATGCCTGTGTATTGTTTTGTATTATAAAGAGATCAAACTGCAGTCTTATTTAGATTGACCCTGAGTTTGTGTGTAGCTGTAAATTCTTGTATTATTGTATGCAAGGCTGATATGTGCATTTTAGATGGGAGGAAGACAGTTATGTCACCCATATAAACAATATATGTTACCTGCTGAGGTGTGTTTGGTATTTGTATGTCAGTAAACAGATGCTGGATTTTCACTAATAGAGGGTTGATATAGAAAGTAAAAAGTAAAGATCTCCGGTGGGATCCTTGTGAGATTGATTGTGTTGGAGTAAAAGATACAAAATTTTTACCACTGAGTGTAATATGTATTTCCCATTCAGCAGCAAGCTGGTTATAACCTATAGAAGGGTATGAGGTATTGTGGTGGCAGCCAACATTTCAATTAATATTTTGATTGCCACAGAATTAAAAGCTGAATCTATGTCTATTTGAACTGCAACTGAGCTATATATTTTTGGCCTCACACTGAGCCCACCATAGCTTTGTAAAGGAGTATTGCCTGTCCTGTAGATGATTGCTTTTTGTGAACTGATATGGCAAATTCAAAGGAAGCAGATATTCAATACTATCTTTAATGACTTTCTCAATGATCTTGATGGCTATTGGGTACATGGAGATAGTCCAAATGTTATTAAGGGTGGTTATTGGAGCTGTTTTTTATTAAATGGTACTATCACAATTGGATAAAGATTTTTAATATTGTATATTTTTTGTGAGAGATAGTTTTCAAGATTACATAACCCTTGAGTAGATATATGGCTAAGGTGCTCATACACAAATTTAGTTAAGCCATGAGTGCCTGGATGATATGCATTGGGCAGAGTGGCAAGTTTTGAGGCAAATTTATTACTGGTAAATGGGTATTTGTTTCAGGTAGTCCAAAATAATTGGGAGGTGGATTAAAGAGTTGATGTGTTTGAAGCTTTTGTTTTAAATGCTTGTAAATTGGTTCAATCATATTATATGCTGTATGTCTAGTTGTTCCAATTCAAAGTACCATAGGCACTCTAATGGTGGAGGGGAAACCCATGGCTCATCTGATGTTGCTTCTACTCCATGTATTCTATTGATTGAGGCAGATTTTGCTTGTTTTGATGGCTAGGTAGTCTTTAAGTGCTGCATATGGGTTGTTAAAAGTCTGGCTGAGCTTATATATATATATATATATATATATATATATATATATATATATATATATATATATATATATATATATATCACTAGACAGAGCTTTACCAATAGCTCACTAACAAGCTTTGTTTACATAAATGCTGAGAGAGATAGAATTCAATATCTCTTTCATTGTCTCCAACCTTTAGACCATGGTTTTGAGCTAGTTGACCCATGTCAGTAAAGGGTAAGAAGACTAGAAACTAGATCTAAATACCAACTCTACAATCAGCATTTATGAAACATGTTTTTACCAGTTTGAAAGTATGAACTTTTCAGATATGTAAATATCTTCAAATCCAGTCAAACAAACTAGATAGCTAGATGGGTCTGAATTCAGTTTAGTTTCACCATATAGTAAAAGCCTCTGCAACCTATATCATTGCAAACTCCTTCAGGACTACATTTATGACAAACAAAACAGGTTATAAATTTCATAACTTGCTCTTAGCTTTCATTTTATTGGTAAAGCTCGATCTAGTGATCATAAAATGCAAGCTAAGAGCAAGTTACAAAATTTATAACTTGTTTTGTTTATCATAAATGTACCCTTGAAGGTTTTTGCAATGATGTAGATTGCAGAGGCTTTTACTATATGGTGAAACTGAACTGAATTCAGACCCATATAGCTATCTAGTTTGTTTGACTGGATTTGAAGATATTTATGTATCTGAAAAGTTCATGCTTTTAAACTAATAGAAACATGTTTTATAAATGCTGATTGTAGAGTTGGTATTTAGATCTCATTTCTAGTCTTCCTACTCTTTACTGACATGAGCCAACTAGCTCAAAACCATGTTCTAAAGGTTGGAGACAATGAAAGAGATATTGAATTCTATCTCTCTCAATGTTTATGTAAACAAAGCTTGTTAGTGAACTATTGGTAAAGCTCCATCTAGTGATCATAAAATGCAAGCTAAGAGCAAATTACGAAATTTATAACTTGTTTTGTTTATCATATATATATATGCTGATAAGTATTCTAAGTGGGTTTAGACATTGTTATCCTTTTGTGTAGTTCATCTGCCAGAGCTAAAAGCCTGGAGTGTGGAAGTGTTTTCCTGGTGACGTGATCAATATTAAATAAAAGTATATTTATTTATGCCTGATATCTCTGCGCAGCACATAGTTGCAATCCTTCAAGTTTATGAAGCATAATATATGTTTCAAAAAGAAGGAATTCTAGAGTGGATGCTAGTATTAGAATTCCCATTGTTTTTTTCCAGGTGGTAGTGTAGTTGGTTGAATTTCACTTAGATTGAGTATAGTTGATTGAATTTCACTTATATTGAGTGTTGCAGTTTGAGCAGAGTGGTCTGAGAATGGGAGCAGATTGAGATTGAGGCTGATGTAATGATGCAGCATTGGTGAATAGAAGACAAAGTCAAATAAAGACATGTGCTAGTTATTATGGAATCTTACTGTGTAGAAAGACCTCAGATATTGAATTGTATTACTATTTGATGCAGCAATTTTGAGATGAAGTCTGTGTACTTCATGTTAAAATCTCCCATGATGATAGTAGGATAAGGATTTGATTCCAACAGTCACTTGAGGGTGAATATGATATCTGATATCATGATGTTACAGAATAGCATAACACTGCATCATCTTTAACCAGAATTCAAATGGAAGACTGGTCACCAAAAGACATCACTCTTATCCAACTAACCAATGAAACTCCAACAATATATAGCTCATACAATGAAAATAGCCACTAATACATCTTGAAATGTGAGCAACCCCCACATACAATTGTAATGAAGGTCAAAATAACAACTTTTAATGTGTGTGATTTAAACTCGGCAAAGAAACTATATCAACTTAGACAATGGATGAAAATTACACAGACATATATATTAGGACTTCTGGAAACAAAAATATATAGTGGATCTTAGATTGATACAACAGTGCAACTTCACACTGAAGGCTTCTTTGCATGCTCCAGGGACATGTTATCACCTTTGGGTGGAACTGACCTACTCATAACCCCAATCTGCCTATTCACATCATTCATGATCATGTATATTGATGCAAACTTGTTGATGGCAGCATTTCATCACCATGCAAACACTCTCAACATAGGTTTCACCAATGTCCCATCTTGAAACATTATTATTATTATTATTATTATTATTATTATTATTATTATTATTATTATTATTATTATTATTATTATTATTATTATTATTATTATTATTATTATTATTATTATTATTATTATTATTATTATTATTATTATTATTATTATTATTATTATTATTATTATTATTATTATTATTATTATTATTATTATTATTATTATTATTATTATTATTATTATTATTATTATTATTATTATTATTAATGTAATAATGTTTTTTAGATATTACTATCCATGTACAGATAATATTTTATTTACTATTATTATTAATGATATTGAATAGAATTAAATGTGATTCACCTTAGGTTTAGATTGTATAAATGTAAGTAATTATTAAACTTATATAAAACTGTGCTATATTATAATTATTGTAGATTTTATGGGTTCCTCAGTTCAATCTCAAAGTTAAAAAAGAATTAATAAACATTTTTATTTATATAAATAAATGTGTAAAAAATGTTTTATGCATCACTCTTATATGTTACTGTTAATTTTTCACTGTTATATAGTATGGAATAAGGCATCCTAATGTTCTAGTTATATTTTGTTAAGAGAGTAGCCCTTTTAACATTTAAGCTGCAAATGAATCCAGTTAAGGATCTTGAAATAAAATAAATAAGCCCAATGCCATAAATATCATCCGGATTCAAAGAATTAAAATTGTCAGTGCTGTAGAGGTTGTACTTAATTTTATGAAGAATGTGATAAATTGTTGTTTACTGCACTGCTTGGAAAATACTGGTCTTTTCAGCTTATTTTTTTAATTAATAAATCAAAAATCATTACACCTCAATTCTAATGATTTTTTTAAACTTAAATTAATATCAGTCAAGATAGTGTTAGACGAGTGGTCTAAAGCAGCAGAATTATCACACTGTTTCTGAAGTAAACAAGCCATGAAAATTAATAGAACTGATAACTAAAAAGATTCCTAGTGGTGTTGAAGAGGTCTACTGTATGAAAAAGTCTTCATTTTGCTTTTCTATCCTAAGATGGGTATAACTTTGGATTTATTGTTATTAAAAGTAGATTGATTGGTCAAGCATTGGTGGTTGAGAGATTAGCGACTGCTGCTTTACAAGCAGTTGTCCCGGGTTAGCGGGTTCGCTTCCCAGCTGATGCTATGACACATGGGGGAAAAAAGTAGATTGATTAGTCTATAAATATGGGGGGAAAGTACAATAAGACTAAATTTAACTGAGAATTATTTGGCTTACCTTGAGTTAATTAAATACATTGTTTATTTCATTAATTTTTTGTTCCTAATTAGTTTTTTTTTCCAACATGTTATTTTAGTTTAAAAAGTTAATATCACGATATTTTCTCAATTAGCTTTTCTAGATAGATAAATATTGCATCAATGAAATAATATTGAAAATATTTTAATCAACTTTAAAATCATTTTAGTTTTTAATATATAACTTAAATATTTATAACAGCAAATTTCTCATTTTTATTTACTTTATAAATATTAGTGATTCTTCAATATTATTTATTATCTAAATGTCAGTGTATTTAATGTATTTAGCAATATGTATTAACTTAAATTAATATAAGTATAGATGCTTACTTTATTTTAAATATATATTAAATCTCTCTAAATATTAAACATAAAAATGATTTTGATTGCATTATCAAAAATTGTGTGTTAGATTTTTAAAATAATTTTAACTTGCACTTACATTATATACACATAAATGTAATAAATTATACTCTCTTATATGCACATAAATTGAGTTATTTAGGTAATAAAGTATTACGACTTTCAAAAAAGATAGTTGGCCATTATTTTCCACACTCTTAACAATATTTACTCTAGCTTGTCAATGTTTTAGCAACATCATAAATTTTAATACATTTTTGTTATTTTAATGTAATGATACTACATAAGTTTTGACACTTCTATTAATAATTTAAGAATTTTTATCTGAAAAATATAGAATGCATTTTTAAATTTAATTTCAGAAAAAAAATGCTGGAATTTTTTAATGATACATTTCAAAACTGATTTTTAAAAAACGGCTATATGCACAGTGTAAATAAATGATAGTTTTGGTTTTTCTCACTACTGATATAAATTTTAATCTGTAATTATTTTAAGTTAAAGCTAATTTATTCCTTTAAAAATTATCTTATTTCATCATATATAAATACAAACAGCAAATAGAAATAGCTTTAGCCAGAATATGTAATTTATAATAAATATTGCCGTTTAGAAATAATACATACCTTCTCTTTCTCTAGCGATTAATAAAGCAAACAGAAATAATAAATTTGGGAAAAAATGATAATGTAACCTCTCATTCTACATTGATGAATATATTAAAGCAAAAATATGTTGGAAAGAATAGTGAAATGTTTAATGGTACTAATAATGTAAAAGTACTGAAAACCCTTGGCTCTTTAATTCATCTTGATTTAGTAAAATATTATATTTACAATTATGATACTAAGTATCTTGGAGATAATAAATGATGAAGATATATATGTATTATAACGATCGAAATGAAAGTGAAGATCGAATCTAACCGCAAAAACAATATCTGCAACTACCAGGGCGCCATCTAGGCATTTGAGCCTAAAAAAATTTATAGAGTAGGCAGATACGCGCTGTTAAGATTCCACTTTATTTAAATATTCCGATCATTAGCCCAAGTCACTAGCTCAGCGGAGACGCAGAGATAAAAATCTATAAATTTTATATCTTAAATATAAAAGAATAAAAGCCACTGCCAGAAATTAACACATAAAAATATTTATTTACCGCATATATAAAATAACATTTAAATTTTGAGGAATAAGTTTTAACATTTTAGATTTTTATATTAACTTTTAATTTTACATTTAACTAAGTTTCAATGAGTTTAATATTTTATTTAGATAGTCAAGTATAAATAGGCTACATAGATCTGCATTTGAAAAGAAAATATTCTTCCCTGATTTAACCTTAGGCAACAAATTTCGCAATCAACTGGCGCCAATCCATCTGATACATTCATGTATTCAATGTAGCATGATACGACAACACAAAATACTATACTGTCGGGAATGGACATCTGAACAGTAAATAGAATTAGAGAAGACATTGACTCTCCACCAACAGAGATGTTACATCTGTTGGCAAGTAGAACAATAAACGAAAAACTCCATAGGAATGGACTGCGGTCTTCTGCCGACTTACAAACCCATCCATAGGCAAACAGAAGGTGTGTGGCGTATATATGCAATCCTTCCCATAGCGGACCTCATACTATATCTATTAATTACACAAATATATCCAATCCATTGAGCCAATTCAACCACGAAATGAATAACCTAAGATTACCTTCCCTTAATATAACTTTACAAAACTATATAGCCATTCACGCCCGACTTAAATTTAACATTTAAATACGTTCGCACAGATTATTTTTTATAAATTTGCTTTAAAATGTTGAGTACAGATCAGCTGCACAGATTCCACGGTCAAAAACATTCCAAATTAAACACAACCGATCAAAATACAAAGTCATCGATAAACGT
Organism: Epiperipatus broadwayi; assembly: GCA_028023455.1. Taxonomy (NCBI): domain Eukaryota; kingdom Metazoa; phylum Onychophora; class Udeonychophora; order Euonychophora; family Peripatidae; genus Epiperipatus; species Epiperipatus broadwayi. The sequence continues at coordinate 151,772 of JAQFVV010000247.1, forward strand.
CACTTGCATAGGGAATGTACAATTCCCATTAGCATTCATTGTAAGATGCTTGCAGTGATATCGTTGAACCATATATTCTAATCGAATGTGAAAACCACAACATAATCAACCGTTAACGAATCTATGCAACGTCTATACCCAACTTAAATGTAATGCATTTAATAATTTCTACAATAAATATTACTACAAATAAAAATAATAAAATGGAAATGATTTTAGCAAAATTTAACTATATAAATTTAAACAATCAATTATTAATTTGAAAATCAAATAAGAGTTCATTTTAAAATTTAAATTAGCTGAATCTTTAAAAAAAATCACTGATGAAAGTTTTTAATTACTTTTTTTGGTTGTTGTTAATTTGTAAAGTTCATAGCTCACGGTAGAAGAGTCCAGGTTTCTGCTTTTAATTCCCGCGATGCCTCCATTGGAAAATAATGTTCTGGAGATGGCAATAGCTGGTTCAAGGTATCAGTCTTTTCATTTTTCCTTTTTAAATAGAGAGTGTGGTATGTGCATCCTACCACCTCTCAAACACACAACGCTGGAACTGCCCGAAAAAACTGTATTTCCCTTTTTATATTATCCACACAGATTCAATCGACAAAACGTCACTAATCCATCACTTTCGTTAGGGTCCAAGCCAAGGCTTAGTGCTTCCATTGGTCAAGCTAATTTCTTTTTATTTTCTTATCTATCTTTCATCAGATCATTTTAATTATACAAGAGCCCGAAGCTAGCTTGCTTTTCAAACAATTTATAAACAATCATTTCCATTTACAGATTACATTAATTAATACCTGTTTTTATTTTTAAATCTTATACTTTTTTTTATATAAAAAAGTACGTTCAAATACTTATTTATTTGTTTTTTTTTTTAAAAAAATATTTTTAAAGTTTGGCATCTGTGCGAATGTATATACGTTTAACAAACCTTTTAATTTTAGCATTTAGTTTTTTACTTTTATTTGCGAACTTTTAAGTTTTTATTTTAAATTAATGTAACGACATATTTATATATCATTACAGTATATTATATTTTGAATTAGGAATTAATCTGGAATGTGGAAAAATAGCATTGCTAATTAGTTTTTATAAATTATTCAAGATAGCTCTGAGTAGAGTGTATAGAATTGCTCCTGAAAGTATATGTTAAATGTAAGCAGAGAAAGTTATGTAATGTTTGCTGATATAACATTCATCATCATCATCATCAACCATTATCAATCCACTGCAGGATGAAGGTCTCTCCAAGTTCAATCCATCTTCTCTGATCCCTAGCTTCTCTTCTCCACATCACCCCTACACATTTTCTTATTTCATCCATCCATCTTACATGTGGTCTCCTTCTGGGTCTTTTACAATCTCTTGGAATCCAGTTTAAAATTTCAATTGTCCATCTATTATCATCTCTTCTAGCAATATGTCCAGCCCAACTCCACTTCAATCTTTTAATTTTTTCAATGAGGTCAGTAACACCTGTTTGTTCTCTTACCCATACATTGCGTTTTCGATCTCTTCTTGTTACTCCCAACATACATCTCTCCATACTTCTTTGAGTGGTCTGAAGTCTCTGTATTGATCTTCTATTAAGTGTCCAAGTCTCAGATCCATAAGTAAGAACTGGTAAAACACATTTGTTAAAAACCATTCTTTTCAAACACATAGGCATATTTCCTTTTAATATCAAGTTATTTCTACCAAAAGCACTCCAACCAAGTTTAATTCTATGATTAATTTCCTCTATTATGTTTCCATCTGTATTAATAATCTGACCAAGGTATTTGTAACTCTTAACTTCTTCTAATTCATCATAATTAATCTTTATTTTCATATTTTGAGCAAATCGATTAAACATTACTTTAGTCTTTTTAACATTTATCTTTAGTCCTACTTTCCTACTTTCATCTGATAACTCCTGCAACATTTCCTGCAGCTCAGAAGCATTATTTGCAAAAACAACTACATCATCTGCGAAATCTAAATGACTTAAATAATCTCCATTTACTTTCACTCCTTTAGTTTCCCATTTTAATCCACAAAATACTTCTTGAAGCACTGCTGTAAAAAGTTTTGGAGATATGGAGTCACCTTGTCTTATACCTTTCTCAATGTTGACTTTCCCAGTATCATTATGTAATCTAATTGTTGCTGTTGCATTTTTATAAATATTCTTTAAAATATGACAATATCCTGGATCTATACCTTGATGATCCAATGCTTTAATCACTGAAGAAATGTTTATAGAATCAAATGCCTTTTCATAATCTACAAATCCAAAACATAATGACAACTCATATTCATTTGTCCTTTCTATAACTTCTCTCAATACTTGAATATGATCTACTGTACTAAAACCACTTTTAAATCCAGCTTGTTCTCTTGGTTGGTGAAAATCCAAGGTTCTCTGTAGACGAGTTGTAATTATAATTGGTAAAAATTTTATATAAAACTGATAAAAGGCTGATAGGTCTGTAATTTCTAATATCTTCTTTATCACCTTTTTTAAATATTAATATTATTACTGCATTCTTCCAATCATCCGGTACATCTTTATCATTTAGACATTTGGTATATAACTTTGCTAATATTTTTTCTGTTTCTTCACCTGCTTCTTTTAATATATCAATTATAATTCCATCATTACCTGGAGCCTTTTCTTTTTTCATACATTTAATTGCATTTCTCACTTCTTCATTTAAAATTCTGGGCAATTCGGAAGATGTAATAGATATAGGAGGTACTTGTTCTTTATTACTATATAATTCTTGATAAAAATCTTCTACCAATTTCATAATGTCATCCCTCTTTTTAGTAATAATTCCATCTTTTTTCCTTATTGCAGATATAAATTTCCTACCAATACCAAAATGTTGTTTTACATTCTTAAGACTTTTATTTTCTTCTACAGCTTTTCTTGCTAGTTCACAGTTATACTTTCTTATATCATTTTCAACTCTTTTCCGCACCATTTTACAAAATTCGAGATATTCAATTCTTTTTAATGCATCATTCTTGCATATCTTCATATTCCTTCTTTTCTTCATAAGTTCTCTAATCTCAGTAGAAATTTTATTAGTCAATTGCTGCTTTTTTCTACCAGCTATCTTTGTTGCTGTTTTTAAAAGTGTATCAGTTATTTTCATATTAATTTCATTCAAATCTGAATCATGTTCAAAATCTACTAATACTTGAAACCGATTTGTAAGTTCTAATTTAAATTCATTAGAATGTTTCTGAAGATTAGGAATATCAACTGTAAATATAGTTTTTCTTAATAATTTTTGTCTCTCTAGTTTTACATTAACATGTATCTTACCCCTTACTAATCGATGATCACTTCCTGTGTTAAATTTATTAAGAACATTACAATCTTGAAATATGTATTTCCTGTTAGTCAAAATATAATCCAATTCTGCTGTACCTTCATTTGGATGCTTCCATGTCCATTTCCTTCTAACATTTTTCTCAAAAAAGAATTCATAATATAAAGTTTTTCCTTCTCTGCAAACTCCACAAGTCTATGTCCTCTCTCATTTCTATTACCATAACCAAAATTACCTACAACACTTTCATCTTTCATTTGTTTACCAATTCTAGCATTAAAATCTCCCATAACAATTTTAAAATGTTGTTTACTCTGATCAAAAGCCTTTTGTACATCCATATAAAAATCTTCTACTACTTCATCACTGTGAGAACTTGTTGGGGCATAAACCTGAATTATCTGCATTTGATATCTGCTATTAAGTTGTATAACTAATCTTGCCACTCTGTCTGATACACCATCAATCTCCACAATATTGTTCTTCCACTTTTTATTTATAATGAATCCTACTCCACTTGTATTTCCAATATTTGTGCCTTTATAATAGAGCATATGTCCACTTTTTAAATCAATTGTCTCTTCACCTTTTGTTCTAACTTCACAAAGTCCAATAATATCCCATTTAATATAAGAGAGTTCTTCTTTTAATTCTTGCAATCTTCCTTCACTTGAAAGTGATCTGCAGTTGTAAGTACCTAAATAAAAAGTCATCATCAAATGGCAGCCTGGGTCCGCCTCCAGGATATTCTTAACACCCTCCGCCTTCGGCCACCAACCGCTGCCTTGGTTGGTGACTTTACAGCCTCCTGGGATTAAGGGCCATGCTTTATTTTTGTCTGTCATAATTGTATAATTGGGAAAAATCTTTATCATTTACACAAACATTCATTCTGCCTTATCAGGCACTGAGAAGAAAGACCATGGTGTTTCTTGATCTTAAACTCAGAGGTAAAAAGCCAATAAACTCACCACGCTGGCTAATGCATGTTGGTGAGCAGCCCATCCATGTTCGTATACTATATGAATAAACATATAGTAATAACAGCTGCAACGACAAGAACGTATGGAGTGGACATTAGGAATTTGCCCTGCTCGGTTCCTTTAAGGCCTCCAAGAGGAATCAAAGGGTCTCCTTTCAGTTAATAGCAAACTCCTTTTTGCAGTGATAAAAATAATATTTCATGTCAAAAAAAGTTGGAAAAAATTCAAGGCTAAATAAAAAAAAAACTATCATAAAAAAAGGGTCTTAAAAATCATCATAATTATTATTAATAAAAATAAACTTATTTTGTCTTCAAAAATATGGTTTCAAATAATCTTTCATATACAAAAAATTCAATAAAATTATTCTATCCCATTTTTTCTTTTAAATTTTTTTTATTTTCATTCATCCATAGACATTCCAATACATTGTACATTTTTGACATTTCAACTATTTTCTTGTCATCGTTATCTACAAATATATTCGCATATACACTATTATTATTAAAAGTATATAATGTATAACATAATATAATAACATTTTATTAGCATCTACATATATTTCTTTTTTATTATATTATATTAGAAAATATGAAATTATAAAAGGAAAGAATATTAAAATAAAGTTTATATACTAGCAAAATAAAAATAAAAAACAGTTTTAAATAAAGCAATTTGTTAAATACTTATAAGTAATTATATAAAGAGTAATATATAATGGTTTTGTTCACTTATATAAGATGTAAGAAAAGATTGGTTTATAATAATAAATAGGAAGGGCGCTAAGTAATAATAATAGTAAAATATATATAATGAAAAGAAATATATGTGGACACTCAAGAAATTTTATTATATTATGAGTCAAAAAATATATACTTATATTAATAATATTTAAATACAAGTATTATGTCTATACTGAATTTAATTTAAATCGCTTTTAGTTATAAGAACAATGTATATGTATATATATTTGTAAATCCTTGATAATGACTACAAGGAGGTAGTCAAAATATCAGAAACATGTACAATGTATTGGAATATATATAGATTCATAAAAATAAAGTTTGTAAAAGAAATAGAACAATTTTATTTAATTTTTTATATAAGAAAGAAAACAGAAAAACAAGAACATACACGTAAATATGCACATATAAAAAAAATATTTTTATCCAAACTTTTCATAGCCTTTTAATAAAAATAAAACTTTATAAGGAAGGGAGCAAAAATATTTAAAATTGTTCAACAGTCTAAGTAAATCTGATTATGTGTAGTAACTGTCTTGTATTCTATGAACTAATAATTAAAATATTAAAAATGTGATGCATAAATACATTTTATTGAGTTAAGTTTAGTAAGGGCTTATAATGAAGGTTTGTCAAAAGTTAATGTAGAATTAAATTATTTTATGAACTTTTGCATTATGCTGTGTTGGAATATTATATGCACACAAATGAACACCCATATCTAATTTAGTAATGAATTAGTCATAATTATTAATGTATTCATATGAAGTAGTTAATGTCAAGGTTTTGTAAGTGTAGTAGGTTTGTCACATGAAAATAAATGTAGAGTAAATGCAGTATATAAGTACCTATTATGTACATGATTATTTTGATAAATGTTAAGTGAACATTATATGTTATTCATATAATTGTTGAAATCTTATTTATAAATTGATAATTCAATTTTATTTTATTCATAATATAGTGAATCTGAGTATTTCATATAATATTTTAATTGATTTATACATGACTTGATATTCATTAGTTTTTTTAATTCATAGACTAGTTCAAAACATTTAATGAGAATAATGAATACTTTAATACCCGTTATATTTCCATATGTCCTTGTACATTTAATCTATGAATATGAAATAAAACTTCTTTGTTAGATCTTTCCATTCTCTCTTATTTCCTTCAGTAAGTAGGAGGGTTTTATTATCTAATCTATTGATATATCTTTCTAGTTCTATTATTAGCGCTGAGTGACCTTTTTTTTTTTTTTACCAGACTCATAATTTTATAACTTGACTTTTTCTTTATCATTCTTATCTTCATTATTTTTCCTATCTTCACATCTCAATTAGAATTAATTTTTCTTCATATTTTTCCAGTGTAGATTTTTGATTTATGCATTCTAAAATTTATTTTTATTGCCTTTTTAGGCACATCCTATAAACCTTTTTATTTGTTTCTAAATGTGTATCAGTGTCTAGTGAAGTAGTCAAAGTTAAAGATAACCATGAGCTCAAAACTTTTAATAATATGACATTTACTTTAGTGTGGATTAAAACCATATGATGTTATAATTGTATTTTAATGTTTTCAATTAGTGCACTGATACTCATATGATCAGCCTATCTTAATCTGAGACTTTTACATTCAATTTAATAATAGCTACATACTCAGCTACTATCTAATAAAGACTAACTAGTTTGTTTAAATATGTTTCAGTGACCTGTAAACATGCTATTTTTGCCTGTAACCTAAAAAAAATTCCCAATGTTATTTTAATCTAAAATTTAATCTTCACATTATAGTCATGACACTACTTCATAAGGCTCCTCTGTTTTAAAATATTTTTGACTATGATCTGCATTTGCATTAGCTACTTTGGGCCTATATAAATGTTCATCGTCCTATATCATTTAGTGTATTAATATAATGGTAAACTCTAAAGTTGAAGGTCCATGGACCATGGCTGCAGCTTTAACTCTGCTAGTGCTCAAATTCCTTATGAACTACTAAGCAATAATAAATTGATAGCTTATTTTATTTACTTAATGTTCCTTTAGTTCTAAAATAATTTTCTTAAAATATGGTTACCATTTGACTAACTAATTATGGTTTATTAAAGTGACTTTATTATAATATTCTTTAGGTTTTTTGTTTAAATCCTTTTTACTTTTATTGTAGTAAATGTCTTATTTTTACTTTCAAATGTAAGAGATTGTGATCTGGGCCAACTATGAATGATGGTTCAGCATGAAAAGTGGGGATTATAAATTTTTTCACATGTCTTGGATCATATGTATATGATAATATTCATCCACAAGGTGTTAAAACTGGTTACAAACCAGTCCTTACCTTGTGTAAGAGTAGTGTAGTGAATATTTATTTTTCTGATATCAAGATAATTTATTACTATTATTCCCTTGTATAGGTATTAAATGGATTATGTCCTGTACATGAGGGGTCAGATTGACCTTATGTCATCATGGGTGTGACAAGAATCTTGGCCTCAGGGTGGCCTTTGAGTATTCCATCATCAGATTTTCAATTGGATGGTCAGTTGAAGAGTTGGAGTGTGGAGTGGATTGAAGCCTGTCCATTAAAGTATGAGGATTGACTATCTTAATATATATCTGAGCACTTATAGCATATATGTGTGGAGATGGTGATCTGGACCAACTGATGGTTGCTGGTTTAGCATGAAATATGCATATTGGTGATTATTTACCTTTTCAACATATGTGTTAAAGTGTTATCAGTATTATGAGATAGTGTGGAGAGTGGTAGGGCATGTGAAAGCCTGTGCTCATATACCCTATATATTACTATTATTTTAGAAGTATTCATATTCATATCTATTTGTCATTAATAGATTTGAAATTGGAATACAAAGATAAAAATATTTTAAAATAAATTAATAAAGCTCAAGACGGTTTTTTTGGATTTTCTTTAGCAAAAATTAAAATATTATTATTAATTTGTATTGTCATCATCTATTGCAAGTATAATTTTAGTTATGCTAATTTAGATAGGTCTTTGGAAAATTTTTTATTTATATCTTTCAAACCAGTCAAGATGTTTATCAAAAAGAGCTTTTCTTCAATAACTAATCTAATGCACTTTTAATTAAGAAAAATAAGTTTACTGCTAACATTTTGCATAATAAAATGTATTATTATTGCATGATGAAATTAATATAATAATTATATATGTATAAATGTGTTCAGTATAATAAATAAGTATTTAAATTATTACATTTATTGAAAAAATTATTATATTAATTCTGTTTTCCACAGTCGAGTATTGCATGTAAATATAAAAGTGATATTTGTATTAAAACTATATGACTGATAAGATTGTAGATCATTTGAAACTGTACATAAAAAATAAAAACATATAAAAGCATTATAACTAAGACTATAAAGAGTGTATTTTTAAAAAAATTTTAAAAACTAAAATAAGTAACGTTCATGGATCAGAATGGTGCTTCATAGTTAAGAAACATAGAAATAAAAGATAATAAAAGGGTTGGTTACTAAGTTTATAGTAAATTTAATGGATAATAGTTACAATATATATAGAGGCATTTTTACAATTTTTTCTTTAAAACGCAATTAAAAGAATTCATAAGATCTTAAAATAATATAATAAAAAAATGTTAAAAGATTTTAAATATGAAAAGAAAATATAAATTAGTGAAACGTGAATTGCATCAAAAATACATTTTATTTATTGTATCTCCTTTCTTTACTTCTCAATATTCTAGTTGTAAATACAATTACTTCACAAAAATTATTGTATTGTAACGGTCAGAAAACGTGTGACTCGTAAACATAGTGCAGAATTCGACCACCATACAGAACAGCACCATCGAGAAGCGAAGCCACCCGTGGTACTGAGTTCGAACATAGTTTATCGGTTCCACAATACAATCCACGAAACAACGCATCTGATGCGACATTATTAAATATTTCCTTAGGCACGGTGGTCAGGGATATGCAATAGATTCATGATTTTATTCTCGAGTTAGCCAATAATCAAACTAATATTAATTAAACGTTCATATTTACATAATCGAGGAAATATTATATAGAATGGGTATCGAATAAATGAAACGTAATTGCAGACATATAGTTTAAAATTATTTATTAATACATTTTAATAAAACATTGACTAATAATATTTTAGGGATTGAAAGCTTCAGTAGCGGAATTTGCGACATGATTATATTTTAAAGAGTACATTTATTTATTTAGACATTATTTATATTGATGATTTCAGTAGCGGTATTTCCGATACTGTAATGTTTACAAAGGGAATTCACTTATTTGAAGGCTTAATCTAGCTACCTAAAATTCTCGAGTAAGTATTTCTAATGCATGCCTTGGGGAATTTATACCTTTGCAATGCAAGAGTCTAAAGTATGGGTTATAAGAGTAATGGGAGACATATATTTATTTAATTAAAATATTTATTTATAACTAAGGGCAAACATTTATTTGAGAGTGAATTACGAAGATCATGCAGATGTGGAGTGATATATAGAATAATAGAATTGAGCAAAGGAACACATGGTACGCTTTAGAAAGGCGATATGGAATGGCAGTATATCGAAACTGCAATGCCGCGAATGGGTTTATAAGAATATCAGACTGGTCTCTGCCTCGGTCCGACGAAGTAAGGTGTCACGTAAGCATAACCACGGACAAGCGGTACGTGGCGCAATTTGCCGGCTGGCTGCATGACATTGTCAAATACTACGGGAGCACCCATTATGCCCGCTTGTGTAGGACGACTGGGGTTAATTTCAACCCTGAAGAATCCGGAAATTTCACGGCGGAATGGGTCATTGCATCTCTAAAACGTAACACATGTATACTGATAATTGATTATGATGAGATTTAAATAGATTTCCAATTCGGCTCTACATTATCAACATTTACTAAAGAACGTTGGTGACTCTCAAAGAAATGTAATTTTATGGAATTATTCACTGATTATTTAATAAATACAAAACATATATAACTTGGGAATTATTATAACTAATACGTCAGCCATTTGTGAAGTAATAGACCCCTGCATTACAATAAATGAAGCATTGAATGCGTGTCGATTTATATGAAAGTTAAGTTATTAAAGAAAGTAAATATTAATGAAAATTTGACACGCATTCATTGTTTTAAGCGATCATAGATTTAAACTTTGAAAATTGAAATAATTATGAGCATGCAATAATTAAATAATAACTATAGATAGAAATGTAGATTATAGAAATACGCACCCAAGAAAGACAGAGTGAGGTAAGCTAGATTATTAGAGAAATTAACATATTAAATTAATTATTCAGTTTTAGTTATACATATGGTTGTTTTACATTTTATAATTTAGATAAGTAGTATGAAGAAGAGCTATAGCATATTATTAGAGTACTCTAGAGTTTGAACACAGACAGGTACCTGTTTTATAAGATGTTTTCTGATTCCATTAGTTTAGCAGCAAAAAGTTCACGAGTGGCAAGTCTTTCTTGTATTTAGATATTTCATTTAATTTCACAGTAGCAGCAGCTTTTTCATTTATTTCAGGCAGCAGATCTTCATGGTGAATTTATGACAGGCAATGGAAGGTTCAGCATCCGATAGGCCATCTCCCGATGGAGAATAATCTAGGTGCTTTACTCGGTCATACCTTGGCAGGAACAAATTATTTTATATTTTGGAGACTCTCAGTGATCGAGAGCAAAGCTAAAGTTTAAGTGAATGTCTCCAGCACTTCTAACATGGCCTCTTTTTTTATCTTGATCTTTCACATTTTTGTTAAGATATTTTTAGGTTCTACTTAATCTGCCCTGAGGATAATCAATGCATTTTGTTGGTTTTTAATTAAAGAAAGCTGCCGTTCTATTGTTTACATTTTACATTTACTAATTATATTTTGGGGAATTTTTCTTTAATTAATCTATTATCTATCACTGACCGATGCTTTTAAATTTCAAAAACAAAAAGGGAACATAAGATTATTTTAACTTTTAATTAAATATTACATCAGATATTTTTAGAATTATTATTAAACGAAATTTAAACAAAGCAATAAATACGAACTTTATAATCCAAAATAAATGATTAAAATTATACAAAATTATATAACTCAAAGAAATCTAAATTATATTATTTTATCCCTATTTATTGCCTTTAATTTGAGATCGAAATGTGTGCGTGTTTATGCTGAATTCTACATATATTTATACATTTTTAATATTGCTACACACACAACTCGATACCAAAAAGTTTAAATTTGGGCGGGATAGACCGGTCAGTGAGAGACAACAGAAAAAGGTGAAACTTAAGATTCGAATACGAATCTTACTGTTTTACTATGTATATGGACATACCAACATTATTATCTAATGACCTTTGGATACTCAATTTCCAATGAATAACTGTGAGATAGAATGAAGAGAACTCTTAAAGACAATAAAAATATTTCCTCAAGTTTATGACTAAATTTACTCACTTAGTATTAATCAACCAAAATGGATTATATTTGTACTGAACATATGAACAAAATATGAGTTGTTAATATTTAAATAATTCCAAAGTGTTGGCCTTTTTAATTAAACTGATTTATTGCTACTTTGTTGAAATACATTTCAATATGTAAACTAATTTTTCTTATTAAAGCTAAACCATGTTGAATGCCGACCAGAATTCTTTAAAAGTTAACAAACAAAATAATCATGATATATATAAAAAATATCATTAGCATGTTAAAAGTAATTATAAACAGCAACTTTAATTAAACTTTCTGTATTTCAAATAAAATATTTAAAAACAAAAACAAAGTATAACTATTTTGATATTAAAAGATATATATCTTGTTAATGATGTTTATAGATATTTTATAAAATCTATGCATTGTATTATTTCAATCTTCCCTAGTCATAGTGAACAATCGTCGATAATGGTAACCATTCTTTATATGTATATATAATGCAGTATATGAAGAGTGGATAGATGAGATAAGAAAGATTTCTGAAATAACTAGAAGAAAGGAAACTATCTTGTAGTAAAACTAAATTAAACTTGAAATTATCATCTTGTAATGGGTGTAATGATATATATAAGTTACATTCTTTATAGTTTTTATAATGTATTTGCAGATATTGAGAAAGTCGTTTTTGTAAAAACAATCATAAAACTAAAAAATATTATTTTATAATTAAGAATACTATTATTCAGAATGAATAATTTTTAAATGAGTAATTTGTCTTTATAATACTAAATACAGATGCACTGTTCTAGTTGTTTAGAAAGTTAATTGCTTTGATTATTTTACAATAATAAAAGTAAAGCTATATTTTTTTTAACTATTTTACATAGAATCATGATTTTTATTTTTCATATTTCTCATTGCATAGTCTAATATAGTGTTATATTTTTCTCTTTCTGCATTTTTTTTTGTATCTAAATAAAATAATAATGATAATAAAAAGAAACAAAACCTTAATTTAAAAGTTACATCCTTCAAGATAAATAAATCATTTTGTCTCTCTGGAATTGTTTTACTATATATGCTTACATAAGAAGAAGAATGCGAATAATAATAATAACAATAATAACAACAACAAACATCATCATCATCATCATCATCATCATCATCATCATCATAGTAATAATAATAATAATAATAATAATAATAATAATAATAATAATAATAATAATAATACCGCAGAAAATCCTGATAGTGCCGGTAAGTAATATTAAAGTAGTTGGGTTTCAAACCCCAAAAAATCTAATAATAACGCCACAATTTAAAATCAAACCAATATAGATAATTTCACAAAATAAAAATAAATCTTTTTGAAACTATAATTATTGAAAAGCATAAACTAGTTCAAGAATATCATAAAAAAAAACCCTTACGTTACCAAAAATTTCTTTGTTTTAAAAAAAAAAATGGAGACCACAGCTATGCATGATCGAGCATTTGGCGTCAATATGGCCGCTGAAGTGCGTAAAAATTTAAACACCGTCAAATCGTATGCCACGGTCGCAAAAACTAACATGCAAGCAACAAGTTCAAAGAATTTCGCGACTACAATAAATAATAAAATAGTTCCGAGATTTAGAAAAACAAATCCGAACGATATAAAACAGTTAGATTTAAAGATACAGGTAAACCAAGACCCTCCCCTTGCACACTGGACCGATAATATGCTAGAAAGAATTAATGAACACTTTAACAACACGATTCCACGGGGACTCTATACATCGTTCAAAAGATTTTTTTCACCAAACTCAATAGTAATATCTGCCACAGACGCAAATATATCGCTGTATCGGTTTCCACGCACGTTATTATATCAAGCAATAACTGAAAACGAACTGTGGGAAACGATCGTAAGAATCGCAGATCACCCAAATCCCAGATACCTCGCAATTGAATTTCTTGACAGTAGTCAAAAGAACCGATTTCTAAACCAAATTAAAACATTAGACAATTACGCGATTGTTATAGTCGATCAAGATCGACAGAATCAAATTACAGGAATAATAAAAAATACATATTTTGGATACACGAAACAAGACTTTCAAAAAATGATGGATCCATTTGGCAAAGTTATAGCATTTCAACCAATATACCTCAAAGACACACCAATACCAATATACAGCAATAGCTATGATTTTAAGTTAAAATTACACAAAGACATTGACCCAGAATCTATACCAACACAAATTGCAGACCAGGAAGCTATGCTGAGCCTATATATAAGAGGTTTAAAACCACAATGCTATGCCTGTGGCTAGGTGACCACGCTTGCCACACAGTGCATGGATAGCCAACTCATACAGGGCCAGACACCAAATAATCAGCACATCCAATCCCAACATGAAGAGAGCAACAGTACACAAGATAACACCAGTAACTCAAACAGTCAATATGAAAACAATTACAGTACAAATGAAGCTACTAAAAACAAACATGAAGAAGAAAACACAAATATACTTGAAACTACAACAGATAACTCGAATAAATTAAATGAAAGCACTGATCAAATGGAACAAAATCAAGCACAAAACATACCTGAAGTATCACAAACACCAGGAATATCAATCAGTAACACGGCAGACTCAAATCCAGACATATCAAATGATACTTACAACTCCCCAAAAACAAGCATGCCGCATATAATTATAAACAAAACATCTACAGATATTCTAGACTCACTAACCCCATGCCTCCCTCCCATAGAAACAACACCAACAGAAGTCCAAAAATCTGGTCGGCCAAGGAGAAATAAATCAAAAAGAGCCAAAACAGATGAAAACAATACTCTAACAGAAATGATTGAACACTTGGCAGAAAACTTAATACCTATGGAGCTGGATGGTAATCAAAACACTAATAACTGCTCACAAAACACTAGAGAATATGCAAAAGCTTCACGCAAACTTCAACACACTGTGAAACCAACTCGCAGCCAATCACGATAATGAAGCTAAAAATAACAGCATTTAATATCAGAGGGCTCAACTCAGTCTACAAAATACATCAGCTACAACAATGGATAAAGATTACACAACCTCATATACTAGGACTTCTAGAAACTAAAATATATAGTGGCTCACAAATTGACCCCACAGTACATCTAAGCAGAGAAGGCTACTGTGCATGATCCAGAGACACATCATCTCCCTCAGGGGGCACTGGACTGCTCATAACACAAAGTTGTCCATTTGACTCATTCAAAATCATATATATATATATAATGCAAATTTACTAATAGTAACTTTTAGTCATCAAATCATCACACTAAACATTATATTTGTGTATATTCCACCGAGCCCTACAATTGTCTCAAATATTATATTAAACATAAACTCCTTACTTGGATCTAATTCACATCCAACCATACTTATTGGGGATTTCAACATGAAATATCAAGAGTTCATTTTAAAGTGGCTGCATCAAATATCAATTCCACTTATGAGTGCAGAAGGTTTTCTGTCAAATGAAGCAGTTACCTTTCACAATGGACGTCATACATCAAGAATTGATCTGTGCTTTTATTCACCTATGTTACACCATCAAATCAGCCTAAACATCAACCCATCTCCCTTCTCTGATCACTCTGCACAAACCATACTAATTAATCTGACAGGAATTCAAACAACTGCACTTACACATGGTAAAACAATCAGAATTCTACTTCCAACTTCTACCCCAGAATTTATTTTTTCAGAAACATATATAATGCTTCATAAGATCAAAAATATGCAACTTGACCCCATTCAAAGATACTTAGCATTCATAAACATTTTATCATTTAATATAGATCACATTACACGCGCGTGCCCCCCACCCGCAAGACTGCTAGCACTGGCTGATGAAATACATAAACGGATTACAATGATAAACCCAACACACACCAGTCAACAACATATACGCAGACTTACACAAACATATAATAGCATCTGTAACCACCTGAAAAACTACCTAGCAATAAAAAAGAGTAAAGTCTGCCTCGGCCAACAACACACATGGACAAGAAAATACATTCGCTGGGCCTTGGGCTACCCATCCACTGTCAGAGTGCCAATGGCACTCACAGAGCAGGGGCACACATACGCAGGAAATAATATGTTCA
Organism: Epiperipatus broadwayi; assembly: GCA_028023455.1. Lineage (NCBI taxonomy): Eukaryota > Metazoa > Onychophora > Udeonychophora > Euonychophora > Peripatidae > Epiperipatus > Epiperipatus broadwayi. The sequence continues at coordinate 167,457 of JAQFVV010000247.1, forward strand.
AACCGATATATCAGCATTTCAAACAAAAGCTGCAAGCATACCACCCAGTCAAATATAATCCTAATGTCTTTGGAAAACCAGAAACAAATACCCCACATAACATCACAGAATTTGCTACTAAACTGGCAACAGTACCTAATGCATGTCACCCAGGAGCACATGGAATCCCCAAATTTGTCCTTGCACATCTCAGTCAGTTCACTAGCCAATATTTATGTGACCTTGCAAATCATCTATCACAGAAGTTGCATGACATTCAAGGCTTATATCCAATAGCAATAGTCCCCTTCAACAAGAAAAAAGTCCATGTATCAACACTATCTAACCTAAGACCAATCTCAATGGGGCCACTTACAATTAAAATAATTGAAAAAGTACTCAAAGACAGCCTAGAGCCACATATTCTACCACTAATTTCACACAGCCAGTTTGCAAGGAAGCAATCATCAACTGCACAGGCTGCAATGATATTCAAAACCGTTATTAACTCAGTACGGGACAGGAAGAAGTATGCACCAATTGCAGTTCAACTTGATATAGAAGCGGCTTTTGATTCGATTGACATCAATACATTAATCAATATGCTAGCTGACACCACAATTCCACGAACTCATCTGTACCTGCTCACAAACCTACTACTTAGCAGAGAAATTCATATCACACTCAATGGCAAAAATTCCCCATCATTCATTCCCACACAATCCATATCCCAAGGCTCACCACTAAGCTCACTGCTATTTACTTTTTATATCAACCCACTTATACTCAAAATTCAACAGAGTATCAAAGGCATACAGATACCAGGCACATCACAACATATAGCCTGCATTGCATATATGGATGACATCACAGTCTTCCTACCATCAAGAAAACAGATACCAATACTACAGAAAATACTGCAAGACTTTCAAGCAACACACCATCTAAAATTTAATCAAAACAAGACTGCTGCTTGGTCTCTATACACCAGTAAGCCATGCACGCAAATTTTCCAAGGCAAACCGTCTCCTTTCCTCGGCTTTCCTTTCTACATGGGAACAAACACAATGAGGCAAAAAATCCAGAACAAGTTAAAAGATGAAGCAGAACAGATCACTGCTTCACTATCAAAAGCATACCTCTCAATATATGCAAAAGTACAATTGTTCAATCAGCTGGTAATCACCAAGATTATCTATTATTCTCCCATAATTCAATTCTCAAAAGCCTTTACATCAAAAATCTCTTCATATTGCAATAAACTTCTATGGAATAGAAAGACAGTGTCAATATCTGCAAAACATCTTAGTCGACCAGCAATACACAATGGTTTGGGGCTACATAACATAGATATTTTTCGAATACAAAAGACTGCAAACCTGATAATAGCCAGCCTCAGACATTTCCCAGAACTCCAGTATCTAATACAAATAATACCCACAGACAAACCTCCACCTTCACATTGCTATCTATCATCAGTTATAAACCAATTCAGAATCACACACACTCAAATATCACTGCAAACAACTACAAAATATTCATATTGGCAGATATATGCAATGATCTACCCGGGATATACATCAGATATTTCAACACAGATGCTCGGAATAAACAACCGGCAGCTGCTTAAAAAATTTAAAAAATGGTCCATGGAGCCCAAATTCTTTGATTTCCTCCTGAAACTAAATCTATATGCTTTGCCAACATCATATTTCTTAAGATACAGACGATTATATACAAAAATAGACCCCTTCTGCACGCTATGCCACCAAGCAGAAGAAACTCAACAACATCTGTTTTACATCTGCCCAGCATTAAACAACATTCGGCATGAAATAACAAATATATACAGAAAACCAAACATCTCCCTGCAAGATATTATCAGTCCATTCAGCAGAACATCCACCCCAACAATCCGAGCAGCAACCTTCGTACTTTATGCATTTTGGTGCACACGATGCACATTTGCTTTTGGCAACAATACAAGGCGGCATCCATCAACTTTTCACAACAAGTTAGCACAATTAAAAACCAGAGACAATAAAATAGCACACCCAGACATTTTAGCGGCTACTTGGTCACTTGTAAAACAACGGTCAAATCTCTAATAGTTCTGCCTTTCCTCAATAATAGACTTAAAAAAGAAAACAAGAAAATGGACAGCAAAAACCCATGAATCAATAAAGATAACTTAGGCTAAACAATCCATCGCTCACCCGGTATATATATGTAAGAACTTGGAAAGAACAATATATATAAATCCTCGGAAATATCAGTGTAAATGCATGTATATAAAAATTATTAATGTAACCTGTTTTCTAGATTGAATAAAGTTCCCCCTTTTTGAAACATAATAATAATAATAATAATAATAATAATAATAATAATAATAATAATAATAATAATAATAATAATAATAATAATAATAATAATAATAATAATAATAATAATAATAATAATAATAATAATAATAATAATAATAATAATAATAATAATAATCAATTCAATTCAATTCAATTTATTCTATGAAATAAAACAAAGTACATCACAAATATTTAAAAACTCCAAACAAGAAAAATCTTGTGTGTGGAATTTACATGTAAAAATAAATTAAATAAAAATACAATCAAAAACTCAAAAGAACAGTTTAGGAAATAAATAAAATTAATTAAATAAATAAAATAAATGCCAAAATTAATACATACTACACAACCATTGACACAAATATTTTTTGAATGATATATAAGAAATATTATTCAGATGAATTGAACATTCATATACAAATTTATTAAACAACTTTGACCCAGAATAAACATATTGTCTTCTACTAGATTCCTTAAAAAAATTTGGTAAAGGTAATTGAAATTTATTAGAATAATAATAATAATAATAATAATAATAATAATAATAATAATAATAATAATAATAATAATAATAATAATAATAATAATAATAATAATAATAATAATAATAATAATAATAATAATAATAATAATAATAATAATAATAATAATAATAATAATAATAATAATAATAATAATAATAATAATAATAATAATAATAATAATAATAATAATAATAATAATAATAATAATAATAATAATAATAATAATAATAATAATAATAATAATAATAATAATAATAATAATAATAATAATAATAAAATAAAAGGCATTCAAATCCCAAACACTGCTTTAAATATATCATGCATAGCCTATATGGACAATGTAACTGTTTTCCTCCCCTCTAAAAAGGACCTCCCCATATTACAAGAGATAATCAAAAATTATACCTCAAATTTTAATTTAAAAATTAACACAAATAAAACTGATGCATGGTCAATATACACAGGCAACAACTGTACAGAGATGTTTAATGGTAAACCCTCTGCTTTCCTTGGATTCCCATTCTAACTTGGAACCAATGGAATGAGGCAAAAAATTCAAAATAAATAAAAAAAGATGCTGTAAAAATCACAGCCTCACTTGAAAAGTCATACCTGCCAATATACACAAAGGTAGCACAATTTAATCAACTTATAATTACAAAAATTACCTACTACACACCTATAATCAAATTTTCAAAAACATTCATATCTAAAATCTCATCAATCTGTAGCAAACTAATATGGAAGAGAAAGACAGTGGCAATCTGTTTAAAAAATCTGAGAAGACCACCACATAACAATGGACTGGACTTTATACAATCAATGTTTTTTACACAGAAATCAGTAATTCTAATAATGGCAACCATAAAAAGATTTCCAGACCTGGAGTGTGTGATCAGTTTAATACCCACAGACAGATCACCCCCTTCATATGAATATCTATCCACACTGATTGAAGAACTTAAGCCAATATACAACAAAATATCACTCAATAATGACAACAAGTATACATACGGGGACATTTATAATATACTATATCCAAACTAGACACCAAATCTATATCCATCAGTTCTTGGTATAGAGAAGATGCAACTACTGCAACAATTCAGAAAGTGGTCACTAGAACCAAAATTATTCGATTTTCTACTTAAGCTTAATCTTAATACTCTACCCATAACACATTTCCTTAGATTTTGTAGATTCTATACAAATATAGACCCCATGTGTGGCTATGTCATAGAGAAGAAGAGACACAAGATTATTTTCTTCATTCCTGCACTGCACTAGAAACAATACATTGCATAAGGTTTATTGCATACAGAAAGGGTATTATCTCAGTGGATGAAATAATAAATACCATTTAAAAAAGGTAACATCCCTGCTATTCATGCAGCAACATACAGCCATTATGCCTACTGGTGTAAAATGCACTTTTGCACTTGTTAATAACCCTCAATGCCACCCAGCAACATATTCAATAAAACTAAAACTGTTCAGAAAAAGAGACAGCATTCTAGCTCAACCAGATGTGTTTGCAGCCACATGGTCACACTTGAAACCAAGATCCAGTCTAGGAAATATAAGTCCAATATGATAGATGATAACATTTTTACCATCAGCATTTTTCCAACTTCAGTGCGACAGCCTTGCATTTGCAGGCAGTTGCCCGGGTTGCGGGTTCACGTCCCGGCCGATTCTATGACACTTAAAAAAAAAAACAAGCAAAAAGTATGCAGAATTGATAAAGACTTATATACTGAAAGTTGTTGTAATTTGTTTTGCATTTGTAACAAATCAATATATTACTAGATGTGACTCTGTAACTTTTAGACTGAATAAACTTTTGCTTTGAAACATCATCATCATCATCATCATCATCATCATCATCATCATCATCATAATAATAATAATAATAATAATAATAATAATAAAATGTTTGCATGCAAATATAGACCCCATGTGTGGGCTATGTCATATAGAAGAAGAGACACAAGATCATTTTTTTCATTCCTGCAGTGCCCTAGAAACAATACGTCGCACAATGTTTACCACATACAGAAAGGCTATCAATTCAATTGATGAAATAATAAATACTTTTAAAAAAGGCAACAGCCCTGCTATTCATGCAGCAACATACAGCCTTTATCTCTACTGGTGTACCAGATGCACTTTTGCACTTGCCAATAACTCTCGATGCCACCCAGCAACATATTCAATAAAACTAGAACTGTTCAGAAAAAAAGACAGCATTCTAGCTCAACCAGATGTGTTTGCAGCCACATGGTCACACTTGAAACAAAGATCCAGTCTATGAAATATAAAGGTCAATAAGATAGATGATGACATTTTCAACATCAGCATTTTTTCCAACTTCAAAGAGATGCAAGCATAAACTGAACTAAATAGAAGACCAAATTTAAAAACAAAAAAAAAAGTATGCAGATATGATAAAGACTTATATACTGAAAGTTGTTGTAATTTGTTTTGCATTTGTAACAAATCAATATATTACTAGATGTGACTCTGTAACTTTTAGACTCAATAAAGTTTTGCTTTGAAGCATCATCATCATCATCATCATCATCATCATCATCACAATAATAATAATAATAATAATAATAATAATAATAATAATAATAATAATAATAATAATAATAATAATAATAATAATAATAATAATAATAATAATAATAATAATAATAATAATAATAATAATAATAATAATAATAATACAACCTCTGAAAAATGGAAAACTGAAATGAACTCATAATATGAACTGAAATATCTAAAAGGTGTGAACTACAAAAGACTCTAATGGTTAAAAAAACAAAAGTATATTTTCTGTGCTTCAAGATGTATCCTAGAACATGATGTTTTATACAATGTATTACTTGATAAGAATGTAACCTCTTTTTTGCCTAATAAAGTTTGCTTTGAAATATAATAATAATAATAATAATAATAATAATAATAATAATAATAATAATAATAATAATAATAATAATAATAATAATAATAATAATAATAATAATAATAGTAATAATAATAATAATAATAATAATAATAATAATAATAATAGTAGTAATAATAATAATAATAATAATAATAATAATAATAATAATAATAATAATAATAATAATAATAATAATAATAATAATAATAATAATAATAATAAAATAAAAGGCATTCAAATCCCAAACACTGCTTTAAATATATCATGCATAGCCTATATGGACAATGTAACCGTTTTCCTCCCCTCTAAAAAGGACTTCCCCATATTACAAGAGATAATCAAGAATTATACCTCAAATTTTAATTTAAAAATTAACACAAATAAAACTGATGCATGGTCAATATACACAGACAACAACTGTACAGAGATGTTTAATGGTAAACCCTCTGCTTTCCTTGGTTTCCCATTCTAACTTGGAACCAATGGAATGAGGCAAAAAATTCAAAATAAATAAAAAAAGATGCTGTAAAAATCACAGCCTCACTTGAAAAGTCATACCTGCCAATATACACAAAGGTAGCACAATTTAATCAACTTATAATTACAAAAATTACCTACTACACACCTATAATCAAATTTTCAAAAACATTCATATCTAAAATCTCATCAATCTGTAACAAATTAATATGGAAGAGAAAGACAGTGGCAATCTCTTTAAAAAATCTGAGAAGACCGCCACATAACAATGGACTGAACTTCATACAGTCAATGTTTTTTACACAGAAATCAGTAATTCTAATAATGGCAACCATAAAAAGATTTCCAGACCTGGAGTGTGTGATCAGTTTAATACCCACAGACAGATCACCCCCTTCATATGAATATCTATCCACATTGATTGAAAAACTTAAGCCAATATACAACAAAATATCACTCAATAATGACAACAAGTATACATACTGGGGCATTTATAATATACTATATCCAAATTAGACACCAAATCTATATCCATCAGTTCTTGGTATAGACAACAGGCAACTACTGCAACAATTCAGAAAGTGGTCACTAGAACCAAAATTATTCGATTTTCTACTTAAGCTTAATCTTAATACTCTACCCATAACACATTTCCTTAGATTTTGTAGATTCTATACAAATATAGACTGCATGTGTGTCTATGTCATAGAGAAGAAGAGACACAAGATCATTTTCTTCATTTCTGCACTGCACTAGAAACAATACATTGCATAATGTTTACTGCATAGAGAAAGGCTATCATCTCAGTTGATGAAATAATAAATACCATTTAAAAAAGGTAACATCCCTGCTATTCATGCAGCAACATACAGCCATTATGCCTACTGGTGTACCAGATGCACTTTTGCACTTGCTAATAACAGTCAATGCCACCCAGCAACATATTCAATAAAACTAAAACTGTTCAGAAAAAGAGACAGCATTCTAGCGCAACCAGATGTGTTTGCAGCCACATGGTCACACTTGAAACCAAGATCCAGTCTAGGAGATATAAGTCCAATATGATAGATGATAACATTTTTAACATCAACATTTTTCAACTTCAGCGTGACAGCCTTGCATTTGCAGGCAGTTGTCCGGGTTGCGGGTTCATGTCCTGGCCGATTCTATGACACTTAAAAAAAAAAAAAAAATTTAAAAACAAGCAAAAAAGTATGCAGAAATGATACAGACTTATATACTGAAAGTTGTTGTAATTTGTTTTGCATTTGTAACAAATCAATATATTACTAGATGTGACTCTGTAACTTTTAGACTCAATAAACTTTTGCTTTGAAACATCATTATCATCATCATCATTATCATCATCATAATAATAATAATAATAATAAAAATAAAATGTTTATATGCAAATATAGACCCCATGTGTGGGCTATGTCATAGAGAAGAAGAGACACAAGATCATTTTCTTCATTCCTGCAGTGCCCTAGAAACAATAAGTCACACAATGTTTACCTCATACAGAAAGGCTATCAATTCAATTGATGAAATAATAAATACTTTTAAAAAAGGCAACAGCCCTGCTATTCGTATAGCAACATACAGCCTTTATCCCTACTGGTGTACCAGATGCACTTTTGCACTTGTCAATAACCCTCGACGCCACCCAGCAACATATTCAATAAAACTAGAACTGTTCAGAAAAAAAGACAGCATCCTAGCTCAACCAGATGTGTTTGCAGCCACATGGTCACACTTGAAACAAAGATCCAGTCTATGAAATATAAAGGTCAATAACATAGATGATGACATTTTCAACATCAGCATTTTTTCCACCTTCAAAGAGATGCAAGCATAAACTGAACTAAATAGAAGACCAAATTTAAAAACAAGAAAGAAAAAGTATGCAGAAATGATAAAGACTTATATACTGAAAGTTGTTGTAATTTGTTTTGCATTTGTAACAAATCAATATATTACTAGATGTGACTCTATAACTTTTAGACTCAATAAAGTTTTGCTTTGAAACATCATCATCATCATCATCATAATAATAATAATAATAATAATAATAATAATAATAATAATAATAATAATAATAATAATAATAATAAAATAATAATAATAATAATAATAATAATATCACCCCAAATATGCCTCAAATCACCAAAGCTGACACAGAACAAAGAAGAAGACCAGGCCGCCCACCAAAGAAAAATAGAGGGCCCAAAAAAATCAAAACAGAATCCAACCTTAGCCTTTCTGATCACAACAATACAACTACAGTGGAAACAGATGAAGATCTGGAAATGGAATATGAGAATGAATGGGAAGAAACACCAGATCAACCCTAATATTTAAATCTCAACCAAAAAACATATAATGAAAATAAAAATTGCGGCAATCAATGTCAGGGGTTTGAACTCAACCTCAAAAATTAATAAGTTAAAACATTGGATCAAGGATATACAACCACACTTGCTTGGTATACTTGAGACAAAAATTTATGCTGGATCACAAACTGACCCAGCCAAACATTTAAATACAGAAGGTTTCTGTGCATGCTCCAGAGACTCTTCCTCTCCCTCAGCTGGAACTGGACCCATAATTGCTAGAAATTGCCCATTCACAACGTTCAAAATAATTCACATTGACATGAACTTATTAATTGCAACCTTCAACCAAAAAAGCATAACAATAAATCAGGTTTTTGTATATATGCCTTTACAGGATAAAAAAATAGATACCATAATTGCAAACATTAATTCAAGGTTAGCTACAACTTCAAACCCAACCATCTTAATTGGAGATTTTAATTTAAAATATCAGGAATTTACCCAACGTTGGCTTCACAGAATAAACATACCACTAATGAGTGGCCAAGGTTTTTTGCCAGATAATGCCATCTCTTTCCACAATAATCGCTTCTCTTCACTTATTGATCTGTGCTTTTATTCTCCAATGCTTCACCACCTTATTGAAATAAAACTAACTCCCTCAACTTTTTCCGATCACTCAGCTCAAATAGTCACAATTGACTGTGCCCAAATTCAAATATCACCCTTTCCACTTACAAGAACAATAAGAGTTTTACTCCCAGAAACAACCCCTGAATTTCTGTTCTCTGAGACCTACATAATGCTAAACAAAATCAAAGATATGACTTTGAACCCGGTCCAGAAATATCTAGCATTTATGGGAATGTTGTCCTTTAACATTAACCATATAACAAAAAAACAACCTCCACCATCAAGACTTTTGTCTCTGGCAGATCAGTTACACCAGAGAATAATCATGATTAACCCATCACACTGCACCCAGCAGTATATATTCAAGCTTACACATGCATACAATAAAGCATGTGAAGAACTCAAAAGCTATCTGAAGATAAAGAAAAGCAAGGTATGCCTAACCAGGCCACACACTTGGACAAGAGATTATATAAGATGGGCGCTGGGGAACCAACCAGATGTAAAAGTGCCAATGGCACTATATACAAATAGTGGAACATATGCAGGACACAATATGATTATGCCAATTTTTGAATATTTTAAAGAAAAATTACAAGAAAGACAACCATATAAAATACCACATAATCTGTTTGGCCCACCAGAGACAAAAACCCCATTCACAAAAGATCTCTTCACAACAAAACTAAATACTATTCGAAACGCTTGCCATCCAGGTAGTCCTGGAGTTCCATTGTTTGTATTAAAGCATCTAAGTAAATTCACAACAGAATATTTGTGTCAGTTAGCAAACCATCTAGCACAACAAATTCAACCCATGGAGGGTGTCTATCCAATAGCCATAGTACCCTATAATAAAAAGAAAGCAATTATTCCACCTATTACAGACCTCAGACCAATATCTATGGGACCTTTGCCAATCAAAATTCTGGAGAAAATTATTAAAGATGAAATTGAACCGTATATAATGCCACTTATCTCCGAAGCACAATATGCAAAGAAAAACTCTTCAACAACAGAAGCAGCTTTATTCTTCAAAGCAATTCTAGCAACAGTAAAACAGCGGAAAAAATACGGACCCATTGTTGTGCAGCTTGACATAGAAGCTGCATTTGACTCAGTCAATATATACACACTTCTAAAAATGCTAAAAGACACAGAAATTCCTAGAACACATCTATATATAATTGCTAACCTGCTTCTGAACAGAGAGATCCATATAACTTTAAATGGAAGAAACTCACCATCTTTCACACCCACCAAATCTATATCCCAAGGATCCCCTCTTAGTTCACTATTGTTTATATTTTACATCAATCCCCTTATTAAAAGCATACAAAATGCATTTACTGGGATCGAGATACCAGACACAACACAGCGCACTACTTGCATCGCCTATATGGATGATGTTACCATATTCCTAACATCAAAAAAACAAATACCGCAACTCCAAAAGATATTACAAGAATATTCACAAAAATATGAATTATCATTTAATCCAGCAAAAACCACAGCCTGGTCTCTATACACTGGTAAACCCTGTACATCAATTTACAAATCAAAACCAAACTCTTTCCTTGGGTTCCCATTTCATATGGGAATTACAGGAATGAGATGTCATATCCAAAATAAACTTAAAGAAGAAGCCACAAAAATTATAAACTCCTTGTCCAAGGCATATCTTTCACTATATTCCAAAGTACAGTTAATTAACCAGCTTATCACAACCAAAATAACTTACTATGTACCGGTTATTTCATTCTCAAAGGGGTTCATTTCAAAAATTAAAACCATATATAATAAACTACTTTGGGCCAGAAAAACAGTAGCAATTTCCACAAAAAAACTTAGCCAACCTCTAATTAAAAATGGACTTGGCTTGCACAACATCAATGTTTTTCATATACAGAAGTTAAGGAACTCAATAATCACAATACTTGCCAAATACCCCAAACTTAACCACTTGCTAGAAGTTACTCCAACAGATAGACCACCTCCAAAAGGTTCCTTTTTCACCAACATTATATACCAATGCAAAACCACAGACAAGATTCCAGAACAGTATTTGCATAAGTATTCATACTGGGATATTTATGGTTTAATAAACAGAGAAGCAGATACTAATGTTATACAACCTATGCTAGGAATTAACAACAAGAGACTACTCAAGGAATATAAAAAATGGGCTCTAGAGCCCAAATACTTTGATTTTATCATGAAAATCAATCTCATTGCCTTGCCAACAACCCACTTTCTTTATCATAAAAGAATGTATATATCTATTGACCCCTTCTGTGGACTCTGCCATCGAGCAGAAGAGACACTGGACCACTTTATTTATCAATGTGTAGCACTTAACCAAACACGACAGATGATATGTAACACCTACAGAAAACCGGGTACAATCATTAATCACATAATAGCTGCTTTTCAGGGAAGATCAATACCTAGCATTAGGGCAGCCACATTTGTTCTATATGCGTATTGGTGCACCCGATGTACTTTCTTAATTGGCAATAACACCAGACGACACCCAGCTACATTTAGCAACAAACTGCTACACATTCGAAATAGAGATAAAATAATAACCAACCCCCACTTATATGCAGCAACATGGTCATTGTTAAAACAACCATCAATGCTGTGAATGCTGCAAAGAAAAACTATCATACAACTAACATTCAAAGTGATATGCGGACAAAACTGAATAAGCTCCTCAAACTTTAGAACTCTGATTATTTTTGCTTGTTTAATTTTTATATTGTTATAGTCCATTAACCACAAAGTGTAACCACTAAATTCATTTATATGTGTTTACCCTAATATTATTCATTGTATGTTAAATTTCAAATTTTTCTAGATGTAAACTTATGTAAACCATTGAGATCAATAAAGCCTTTATTGAAACATAATAATAATAATAATAATAATAATAATAATAATAATAATAATAATAATAATAATAATAATAATAATAATAATAATAATAATAATAATAATAATAATAATAATAATAATAATAATAATAATAATAATAATAATAATAATAATAATAATAATAATAATAATAATAATAATAATAATAATAATAATAATAATAATAATAATAATAATAATAATAATAATAATAATAATAATAATAATAATAATAATAATAATAATAATAATAATAATAATAATAATAATAATAATAATAATAATAATAATAATAATAATAATAATAATAATAATAATAATAATAATAATAATAATAATAATAATAATAATAATAATAATAATAATAATAATAATAATAATAATAATAATAATTTTTCAATTCAATTATTCAATTCAATTTATTCTATGAAATAAAACAAAGTACATCACAAATATTTAAAAACTCCAAACAAGAAAAATCTTGTGTGTGGAATTTACATGTAAAAATAAATTAAATAAAAATACAATCAAAAACTCAAAAGAACAGTTTAGGAAATAAATAAAATTAATTAAATAAATAAAATAAATGCCAAAATTAATACATACTACACAACCATTGACACAAATATTTTTTGAATGATATATAAGAAATATTTTTCAGATCAATTGAACATTCATATACAAATTTATTAAACAACTTTGACCCAGAATAAACATATTGTCTTCTACTAGATTCCTTAAAAAATTTTGGTAAAGGTAATTGAAATTTATTAGAAAGACGAGTATTTAGAACATAAACTCTAGAATTCAGAAAAAGGTTTAGCACAAAAAATATCAAAAATAACTCTATATTGATATAAGTGATTTACATCAAATAAACCAAATGCAATATAAATATCTCGAACAGAAGAGGAACGAGATCTACCAAAGATAATGCGCAAAGTATAATTTTGCAAAACACGCAAAGAAGATAAAATATGTGGAGAAGCATTACCCCAAATAATGATATTATAAGATAAAATACTCTGATAACAGGCAATGTAAATAAAAATGAGAGCAGACCTAGGAAGAAATTTAACTAAATAATAAAACATATAGTTTAAATTACATAACTGTTGACAAAGGTAATATGATTAGTCCAGGACAATCTGGAGTCAATATATATTCCCAAATAACAATAATTATCTACCAAAGGAATATTCTCACAGGTACATATACTATTAAAATGCAAAATATACTTACAGCAAATTTTAATCTTAAGAGAGAAAAAAGTATGCTTGTAAAAAAAAAGAATAACTTTTGTTTTATCTAAATTGACCAACAATGAATTATATGCCAGCCATTTACCAACTGAGTCCAAATCCTCATTCACTAATTTTTCAAGAAGACTATAAGAAACAGCATTACAAGATAAAGCAATATCATCAGCAAAACCAAAAATCTTAGAATGTAATTTTAATGAAAATAAATCATTAATATAGATTACAAACAATAGAGGACCAAGTACTGAACTTTGTGGAACTCCAGAATTAATCAAGACCACATCACTGATAGTACCCCAAATATTAGTAAACTGTTTTCTATCATTTAAATAACTCTCCAACCAACTACCAATAGATCCATGAAAATGATACAAGTAGAAATGCTTAATCAAAATATTATGATTAACAGAATCAAATGCTTTAGATAAATCAAGATAAATAGCCAATGTTTAAATTCCTGATCCTATGAAAATGTTAAATAATGAACATGATGTTTTAAAGCATCTAATGTACTTCTGCCAGGAAGAAAATCATATTGATAGTCAGATAAAAGTTTATTTTTAAACAGGAATGACAACATTTGATCTTTAACAATCATTTCCAATAATTTAGAAAGAAATAATAACAATTGGCCTATAATTAACCATAAGAGTAGAATCACCCTTTTTATAAACAGGAATAATAACATTAACTTTCAGACATTCTGGAAATGATCCAGACTGCAAAGATAAATTAAATAAATGAACCAAAACAGGCAAAAATGCAACCTTATTTTCTTTAAGCATCTTAGGTGTTATACCATCTAGTCCAAAAGAAGTGACATTTTTTAAACTATCAATTGCTACAGACAACTGAGATTCAGAAACATCAGAATATAAAAAAGAATTCAAACTTGAATAAGAAGACAAAATCTGTTCAGGCACATCATGTATCGATAAATTTGCAAAAATACTCATTAAACCGATCAGCTAAATATTTTTCATTATTCTGTAATTCAATTAAATTTTCATTATATTTAATACATTTAATACGATTAGGAGAAGATTTTTTAATCAAAGAATATATTGTTTTCCATTTCAAAGAAACATTTTTATCATTAAGAAATTCTTGATAATATCTAAACTTAAACTTTATAATATCAGACTAAATTTCAACATTAAGTTTTTTTAAAACATCTGATGAGCCATCCAAAGCTTTTAACACATTTCTCTGATTAATTTTACATACCAGAGCATTTGTCATCCACGGAGATCTTCTATTCTTACTTGTCAATCTTAAATAAAACTTTGCTTTAGCAATTAAATCTAAACAAATAGCTTGGAACCCCAAAAATGTATCATTAACATTATCTATCATAAAAATTTCATCCCAATTCTGAACATATAATAAATAATTCAATTTAGAAAAAGATAATTTCTCAACATATGCACAAACATTAATATTATCCATACAATTCAATATTTTTAATTCAGTAGCAAAATGATCTGTAAGAAATAATTTATAAAGAGACAATCAGAAAATAATTCGCGACTTAATCTAACAAAAATATGATCTAAAAGAGATTGAGATATAGGAGTTATACGCGTATGTGAAAAAAAGCGTTTGACTAAACCCATAGCTATAGAATAAATTTAAATAATCTATAGTAGACTTACAAGCATTATTTAACAAATCAATATTTAGATCACCCATTAAAACAGCAGATTCTGAACCCAAATCTAATAACAAAGAATCAAATTCAGCAACAAAATCCAAAACTTTACTTGTACATGATCTATATATAGCCAAAATAGAAAGCACAAATTTAGGAAGTCTCAAAGATAATAAAATACATTCTGCAGTATTAAATGTTGGAATAATGGAAGAAAAGTCTAAACCTGATTTGCATACGAGAAGAAAGTATACTCGTATAGCCATTCAAACTATATGAATTTTGTTCTTGTAATGAAATCCAAGTTTCCGTTAAAATAATTATATCAAAATGAAATAAAGGCAAATTATTTAAATAAACTACAAGTTCATCAAAATGAGATCTAACACTACGTATATTTAAATGAAATACATTAAGTGAAGCAAAATATTTTTTATGAGCAATCATCATCATCATCATCATCATAATAATAATAATAATAATCAAGAGTCTGTTTTTGTATTAATAAATATTTAAAGTGCTTTATTATTAGTAAATGCATAATGCATTACATGACTCAACTTGTTAACATAAAATTGCAATTATTAATATTCAAGTAATGCCTACAAAGAGGCTACTGAGATGGCCTCAATATTATACATACACATTATTTAATAACTTAAAATAGATGTAAATGCTGAAAATATTTAAAAAGAATTTATTTATAAATGCTGCTCTATAGTTTTATATAGAGATAAAGCAAAGTTGAAGAAACAAAGTTTCACAACTTTTTATTTTTATTTTAAACTCTTCCAGCAATGAGTTAAGATCATAATTTAATATTTTTAATGGATGTAATTAATGAAAATATTTTAATATGTGGGAATTTCTGTTGATTATTTTATTAGAAAAAAAACAGGCAGATCCTAATAAGACAGTAAAACACCTAAAGCTTTTTTTTTTTTGCATTTAACACAAATTCTCTTCTAAATACTGATCTATGGTTTATAGATTTGGTATCTTAATAAAAATTAAGTACTGATTTTTACATGCATGGGTAATGATGATATAGACCAAGTGATGAGTGCCGGTTCAGCATTAAATACGTATATTGGAGATCAGTTATCTTTTTCAAATGTCTGTAAATGGATGCTTGAAGGAAGTTTGAAAGTCTGTGTTCAAATCCTCTTTAATTATATCTAACTTACAATATAAACATTATACTTTTAGATAAATATTATAGAGTACTTTAGTAGAATATACAAGTTTAGGAAACAAAATTTCACAACTTTATATTTTTATCCCAAGTACCATATTTTTAATATTTTTTAATATAGGTAATTGTTGAAAATATTTTAATATATTGATTCCAAAGTTCCAAATCAAGCATATAACAAGTGAAAGTTATTTTCATCCATTTGATATAAAACTTTAAAATCCAAGTAGCAGTGCTAGAAAATTTGAATGTTCAAGATATCATAAGATCTGTATATTTTCCACAGCATAATATTATAAATATTCTAAATGTAAATATATGAATTAACTAAGGGGCATTTCATATATATATATATATATATATATATATATGAAATCTAGAGGTTAGGTATATATATATATATATATATATATATATATATTGTAACCTCTACTCTAGACAAGACAATAAACAAGATGGAGACAGCTAATAATAATGTAATGTAGATATTTTACCTGGGCACCAAATTGCAATTGTACCATCAAATGTAGTATCTATCCAAGATTATTATCACTGAATAAATGGGAAGTCTGTGGATGAAGCAAGTTCTTAAAACATTTTCAAAAGAAAAATATAATCTTAGTAATATTTTAAATTATAAGTAATATGTTACATACTTAGCTTTGAATTCTGTAATTATTATGCAAATAAATTCACAATAAATTATTTAGAAATATAAGCAAGTATCCTCCACAAGCCCACATAGCTATATGATCTCCAGTGGCGACTACAATAATGTTATTCTTTATTTTTCATGTGTAACAAATGGAAATGGATCAATAATCCATGCAGAGAACCCATCAAAATTATACTATCAAAAGTTATTAAAAGCTTATTACTTAACTAACTCAAAGTATAAATTTTTACTTTACACTTTCCTTACAAATAAATTAATTATCTCTTCATTCTACACATTGATCACCTCCACAGTTACAATTATTTTAATCATAACTATTAGTGTTTATGTCCTCCATCCCATCACCCAAATCATGACTCTTCCATGAAATATCACATATGCATACAGAAATGGAAGGTAACATTTATCAACTCAACCACTTTGTATTATCTAACACTCTAATAATGGTAATTTTTTCTTTAAAATTGGAGAATTATAAATGATCTTGTTCTCAGGGTTTTGACCTGTGGTAAAGTGCAACAATCAATCACTTTTTAATTCATTGCAGACCCTTAGACACTATCTCAGCCATTAGTATTTGAATAGACATGTGCTTATTTAAAGCTAATATCTACCTTAACTAAAGCTAATGATAGAACTCATAATAATAAAAATAAATATAATATGTTAACTATTTAGTTAAATAAATACTTATAATAAATTTTGAATATAATTTTATCAACTGGGAATGCATCCAAATATCAAGAGCAGAGAAGAGATTTTATTTTTTTTATTTTAAGTAATAAAATTTATTAAAACACAACATATTTACATAATTATAAAATAAATTTCTAGTTCAAACAAAAATAAAAAAAAGGAACAGTATTATTCTTCACTTGTCCATTATACACATTGCATCATGTTCACTTAACTTTCCTGTCATCTGTTAATTGTCATTGTTTACGATTTAGACCCTTTTTCTTTAACAACAACATTACAATTCTTTATTTTATGTTTTACTCCCAGATTTCACATTTGGAGGGAGCAATTTCTTCCCATACATGTTGGAAGATTTTTGGGGGGCGATATTCTAGGCATAAGTTAAAGTAGTTCTCCCAATCCTTATCTTTTTTTTATGTCCACTCATAATATTAATCAAAGTGCAATGAATTGAACAATTAAATATTAATTTTTTAATTCTTATCTATTTGCCAAATGATTATTAAAACTTTATCATATATGCCATTAATTTAAATCTTCAAATCTTAACAAGTAAAAATGATACTCTAGTAGTAATAACTAAGGAAGATATTTCATGGCCAATGTGTACTGGAAATATAAGTTTTTTCTATTAATTCTTTTATGTTATACCTCAAGTATTAATGACTATAATAAGTTTATGAATATTATAAATTTTTCAATATTGTGAAATTCTAATATTGTGATGTTTTGATATTGTGAGGCTCTGGACATCCAAAATATTAAGATACCAGACACAAGTTTAAATATTTAAAACAACAAGTATTTATTCAACAATTATATAAAAATAAAAGACTACATTCCAAGTAATTAAAAATTATTCACAATGGGGGATCTGTACTGGCTACAATTACAGACTCACATAGAACTTAATGACACTAATACATAGCTTGTCCCAGTAATAACCTTTACTACAAGTATTTTTGGGACTAATCACTGTTCTACATTATAAATAATTTTTAATTCTTTTGACCCCTAATACATGGTTTAACATTTATTTGGTTATATCTGAAGCAGTGCTTCAACAACATTATGTAAAATATAACTATTGCTAATGCATTAATTAGCTTAAAGCCCATAAAATTTTTAATATAATATTTACTCAGCTTATTAAGACATTTATATTTTCAAGATACTAAAATTACATTACTAAGAACCTCATATCTTAAATGTAATAAAAATTAATTTAACTTCTACTATTTGAGTTTATAAGCAAGCACTTTGCAAACTATTATATCCCATAGCACGAATTCAAATTGTTTTTGATAATTGTGTGATATATTTTAATAAGGATACCTGGGAACACATACATGTATCTACTGCCATAGCCCAACATGAGTTTATTATCTCTTTCTTATGAGTCCAGCAATGACTTGCTTCTGCATGAACCTGGTATTATGTGTACTGCTTGCCTGAATTCAAATTTGTGAACATAAATTAAGAATAACCATCAATTTTCACACAAACTAGAGCAAACTTAGCTACTCAGTACATCAATTTATAAATATGATATTATATTTAGTCCCTAAACAAGTAACTACTTTTTACTAGAATGCAATGACCTAACAAGCAATAAACACAAAATTATCATGCACTCCTGGGTAATGATAAGAATGGTGCTTCCATAAGAGAGAATAAGTTAATAATAACTTCTTGGTGCTAGCATATGACCAAAGAGTTTGACTTCTTCATGAGGGTATAAATTATGTGAGGAACTTGTCTCTACATATATATCGAATTTAAGGAACTAACTCATTTTCTCTCATTCCTAGTTATATACTATTTTGGTTTTAGTTATTGGTTTACTTAATACTATATTATTATAATTTTGGACATTAGCAAACCTGAACCTTTCAATTTTTTGTACCATTTCAATTTTCTGATCAAATCTTTCAGAAATAACACAGATTGTATCCATTTCAATTTGTTTTTCATTTGTTAATAAAGCTTTTTGTGCTTTTATCTCATTTCAATTTGTTGCAATTAATGGGTTGTATTGTATATTTAAAATTTATCATCATTATTATCAGACACTTGCTTATGACTAAAATTATTAAAATATCCCAGAAGAAAAATAAATAAACATAGAAGTCAGATCTCACCAACCAATTTCAAGTCCTTTAAAAACTGTATCTTTTAAAATAATTAAAATGGCTATTATTTCATATTTAAAGTTGTTTTTTAACAAAGTAATGGATATAATTAAAATGTGAATTAAAATAAAATATGTTTATTAAAAATAACATTTTAATACAAATATACACACAAACACGTATGTGGAGATATTTAATGTGTGGTGTTATACATTTATAATCACTTAATTAGAAAGTATTCAACCTAGAACCATAGGAATGAAAGCCAACTGCTCCAGGCCAAGAATCAAAATGAAACAGTGTTGTTTTTTAATGCAATAAGGCTGACAGTTTCACTTTTACTCTTGGCCTGTGGCAGTTGTATTTAATTGCTATTGTTCTAGGTTGAGTACTTTCTAATTGAGTAATTATAAATAAATAACTCCTCACATTGAATTCATCCATCTAAAACATCTTAAAATTATTATATGGTATTTTTCTCAATGAATCTTCCATTTTAGTTCTCTTATATCACAATCATTTATCAATATAGCTCAGAGAATCGTTTTCACTTTGGATTAATTTTAAAACATCTACTTCACTTTTCATATGAATAAAACATATGTAATCCATGATATAATTTACCTTCATATACTTTTTAAATAAACTGAATGTCATATAGATAGATAGATGCTTACAGATAATTCAACTGATGATGTATTACCCTGAAGGCATATCGGTCTAATGTTGCGATTTTTAAGATAACGTCTCCAAGTGATCTGCAGACACATTTAGTCACTAAAATGTGTTCGCAGATCACGTGAACATGGCACGTTAAAAAGCGCAAGATTAGACTGATATGCCTTCAGGGTAATACGTCATCGGTTGATCACATGATAAAAAACATAAAAATGACAAAAATGTAACGCAGGTCACGTGATAAAAAAATGGCAAAAATATAAAAAATTTAAAAAAAATTTAAACATAAAAACATAAAAAAAAGACAAAAATGTGACACAGGTCGCGTGATAAAAAAGACAAAAATTTAACAAAAAATTTACATATTAAAGGAAAAAAAGAAGGGTAATACGGTCACGTGGATTTTCAGATGGCTTCTTGGCAGGCAGAAAATGAACACCACCATGTTTCTTGGTCCTGAAAAAAAAAAATACAAAAAAAAAAAAAATTATTGAAAATTTATATGCATGAAATACAAAATAAGGTCAATACAAAATATAAAAAAAAAAATTATTGAAATGCATGAAATACAAAATAAGGTCAATACAAAATATAAAAACAAAAAATTATTGAAAAGTTACATGCATGAAATACAAAATAAGGTCCATACAAAATATAAAAATGTACTGTATATTGCTAATTCGATTTAAAAAATTATTGAAAATTTACATGCATGAAATACAAAATAAGTTTAATACAAAATATATATTGTTAATTTGATTTAAAAAATTATTGAAAATTATTTACAAAGTAAACATAATTAAGTGGAAGTTTGATCATTGTAGAAATATTACCAAAAATTTTTTGTACATTTAAAAGAAAGATTTAATGCAAATATGGCATTAATGGTGACCTTAATTTTACATGCATTTGGATTACTTATTGTCTATATTCAATAATATAATTAATTATAAAATTATAATTATTAGAAAAAAAATTAAAATTACTTACAAATAGCATTCACTGCGGAGGACTGAATTGGGATATATGTTCCAAAATTGCAGCGAAAGGATCAGTTTTATACAACTGCCTCCACATAAACTCACTCAAATATGAGTCCAGGTGCTGACATGCTGTCCCTCTGTGTTTTTTATTACGCCATTTGACCAAACCCCACAACCTTTCAACATTTTGTGTATGTACACCAGTTGTGGGTCTACGAAGTTGTATGTGTGATTAACACGATGGTGTTCATATCCAGCCTCAGCTAACTCTTCGCTCTTATATCCCTTCCAGCAATCGCTGTAGATAGTCAAGCCTTCATGTACATTTTGCAAAATTTCTTGCATGAGAGTAGACGCACTTCTATCTCAAATGGCTACAATAAAACATTCCTCAGTCTCTCTGCATATGCCACCAAATAGCCATTTAGATAGATAGATAGATAGATAGATAGATAGATAGATAGATAGATAGATAGATAGATAGATAGATATATAGATAGATAGATAGATAGATAGATAGATAGATAGATAGATAGATAGATAGATAGGTAGGTAGGTAGGTAGGTAGGTAGGTAGGTAGGTAGGTAGGTAGGTAGGTAGGTAGGTAGGTAGGTAGGTAGGTAGGTAGGTAGGTAGGTAGGTAGGTAGGTAGGTAGGTAGGTAGGTAGGTAGGTAGGTAGGTAGGTAGGTAGGTAGGTAGGTAGGTAGGTAGATAGATAGATAGATAGATAGATAGATAGATAGATAGATAGATAGATAGATAGATAGATAGATAGATAGATAGATAGATAGATAGATAGATAGATAGATAGACTGATTGATTGATTTCAAACTTCATTACAACAAATGCTTCATTTTGCATCTATTGGAATCCAGCCTGAGTCAGCCAACTCACTACTTATCTATGGAATAATTTTGATAGAAACAAAAAAAATCATAAAACTTAAAGATGAGTTTTGTTTGACTGTACAAATTGATTTGAGAACCAGAAATATATTTTTATATACAACATGTTCCATATTTGATTAATTTTACTTGACATCTATAAAACAAAATTAATTATTGTAAGTATAGTATACAATATTAACATATTTATATTGTTTATTTTCCACCTTATTGTTTTCTTTAATTATTAATCACTTTATTTATTTTCAAATTTATTTAATATGCAATTCTCATTTTTATTTTTCATTATTTATGTAAAAATAAATAAATGTTTCATTTTTTTGTCTTTAAATCTAAAAAAAATTTCAAAACAAGAGAGAGAAAAAAAAAATTTTTAATTACATTAGAACTTAAATAATAAATAAAATAAAAAATAAAGTGAATAAAAAAGTATTTAAATTACTAATATATATATATAATAAAATCATAGTTTGAGGTAATATTTATAGCAATAGTCTACTTTAATAAGCTTTGAATGGTTAGATATTATTTCTCATTACAAATTTCCCTCCATATCATCAAAATCATTTTTTTACCTTGTATCGTGATTTGTTAAAATTCAGTTTTTTAAAGTTATTTAGTTGTAAAAAGTAAAATGATTGTTGTTGTAAGGTGGTAAGCATTTACTTCAAAGTAGTATTATTATTATCTATTTTGTACCATTATAAACACAATTTCTCTGTCGTCATTTCTTATTCCATAAAACAAAAATAATAATATATATATTTTTAACTTATACAATTTTTTTTTAATAAAATGTCTATGATTAATATAAAATGTTAGCAGAATATTGACAAATCGAACCTTGAAAAAAATATTATAGCTAATGATCAAATTTAAATATAATAAAACAATCACAATACAAATGTAAATATCATAATTATTTTATTTATAAAGTCAATGGTGGTCTTTCTAAAAGTATGTATAGTATTCATAAATGTTTTATCTTGTTCGAATAAATGTTAATAATTTATAATATAAAAAAAGTTTTATTATAATGTTGTAAAGATTTTTAGATCTACAGTTAGTGATCATGAATAGTATTTTAATATTATTTATACATGCATTATAATTATTCATTACAGAACTAGATCTTAAAATATTGTGATTGAGAACACTTAGTAACATCTATTAACTCATTATTTAACTAAGAAATAAAATATATAATATCCAAATTCTTCGTTAATGATTAATGATGTTGAGGATTACAATAAATCATGAAACATTTTTCTTCAAGTCAGTACTGTAGGTCTTATATATCATAGTGTAGAATTCAAAATTTGGCCATTATATATATATATATAATAACTTATAATTAGCTAAATAATATATATTGTCCCATTCACATATAGATGGGACAATTATATAGGCATTGAGAAAATTGAAAAGAAGTAAAATTTAAAAATCATCAATTGATATACTTTAGTTTTTTGTATTGGTGTAATTTTTTTTTAATACGTACAATGAAAGCTATTTGTGTTTAAAATTATCTATTTTATTAAAGTAACGTTAATATTGGAAGAAATGTAAGTACATACAAATTACTATCAGAGTAAAGCACCTTAATGCTAAATATATGGTAGAAATAAGTTATAAAAAATAGAACTTTATACCTCAAAAGTAAGAAAGGATGTAGAAGATTATTGAGAGATAATAAAACAAAGAATAAGAGGATATGTGCAGAAATCTCAAAATGATCATTAGTATAAAAGAAGTAGACAAATTTAGAATAGAACTTTTACTTGTATTTTGCGGGCTGGTTCTTATGTGCAGCATTTCAAAGCCATAGGAAAATGCTTCAATCCAGAAATATTATGCTAAACTTAATCATAATGTGTGAGTAAGAACCAGATAGTTTGCCAGCATCTTCTTTCATAAAACTCACCAGAAACTTTATCTAGCCTTGTCCTAAATATGGATTATAGATGCAGAAAGTGTTACCAGAATGAAGCCATAAAGAATTACTATGGCTCATCATAAAAAGAACTTACCAGTAAGTCAATGACCATATCATAATTTATCTTAATAAATCAAAAAAATGTATGAAGTAGATTTTAAAAGATAAACTTCTAATTTAGTAAAAAGAAGACGTGAATTTATCCTTAAAAATGAACTATTTGAATTAAATGATTCATATAACTATCAGATTATGTATGTGTGTTCTTTTCAATATTATAAATAATTCTTATTGTTTAAATATTTAATGTGTGTTAGTAAAACTTTTACTAATAATATAAAACTTTCATTCTTGTGCTGAATTTTAGTTATTTATATTTTATTATTAAGTTTAGAGAATTGTCTAAATTACCTTTGCCAATATGCTTAATTAAAGCCTGGGAAAATTTTTTATAATAAATTAAGTGACGGAAAAATGTAATTCCCACTTTTACTGTTAATTATTTGCTTTGTAAGTCTCAACAAAAATGCAATGAGTAGAGCTCTACTGACTCTGGCACCCCCTTAAATAAATTAAACTAACTCCATTGTCAATTCATGGTTTAATAAATATTAGATCAGTTAGGAAATATAACAATATTCTTGAAATATTGGCACTCCTACTAGAATGGACTATTGTCATTAAATAGTTTTACTAACTAGCACTTTATAGTTTGTAATAAAAGACCTAAATCAAAATGTAAAATGTTATAATATATATATATATAATAAAAATACTAATCCACAGTTTAAATTCGCTACTTTACACACATGTTTTTTCGGTGCTTTTCTCATGTACCGGACGAGCCACCAGGTGATGCTGCAGAACCACGAAGAAGCCTGCAATTGATAAAATTTTTTTTTAAATATTCACTAAAAATCGCTTAATTTTAGAAATGGTAGACCGCCCTGCTGCACAAGACAAATTGGTCAAAATCACTGAAATTGAAATGTATAATTGAAAAAAAAAAACCTATAATAAAAGCCTACGAAATTAAACAGAAACTTACTAAATGTCAAAGCGATTTAAAAAAGAATCACTCTTTAATTATCTAACTAACAGATAATAATTCAAACCTTAACAACAGACTAATACATATTAAGTAATCAATGTTTCTATTAACCTGTAATAGCATCATTAGAATTTAAATTCAGTTAATGTTATTGTATTACTAGTTTATATCAAAAATTATTGCAAATACTGGGTTTAAATCGCACATATATAAAATCAACAAAACAGAAATAAAATAATCAGAATAGAAAATTGAAATTTAAAACAAAAGTTGATTATAAGACCTGAGGCGAATAATGTTTAGAAACCCCCTCCTCTCCCGCACAAAGAGTTCAATGAAAAATAAGTAAAATGCAAATTATGAATGCTATTTTTAAAATCCTATGAAATAAATGAGAAAAAATATATAATAAAAGCCTACAACCATAAACAAAAACATACTAAATCTCAAAGCGATTTAAAAAATAAAAGTATTTATAAAATGCAAAAATAATCATGGGAAATGTCTTAAAAAAGAATCAGTCTCAGTTATCTACCTAACAGATATAATAATAATTCAAACCTTAATAACAGACTAATACATATTAAGTAATCAATGTTCCTATTAATCTATAATAGCATCATTAGAGTTTAAATTCAGTTAATATGTTACTCTATTACTAGTTTATATCAAAATTATTGCAAGTACTCGGATTAAGTCGCACATATATAAAATCAACAAAATAGAAATAAAATAATCAGAATAGAAAATACAATTTGAAAGTAATTGAAATAGATTACCAATTTCCCTGGAGAGTGAGTTCATCTTTCAACAGGTTGTTGAATTTTTTCATCCTTGCAAAATGAAACTTGGGCATTCTAGATCGCTCCATTAGTGATAAAATATGGATATATATTGTAATGGGCACGGGACGATCGAAAAAGCTCCAACTTCCCTTTCACTTATATATGTAATGGGGAATTCTTATTATTCAAAAATTGTCCACCTTCCGCTACCTCAAGCAGAGAGAAATACGGAAACAGAAGAGCCGATTTCCGTACTTGACCGAATCTGTACGCTATACGGATATAACCTCCAGATTATTTTTCCCGATCAGCTTTCTCCCGGCTGCTGTAAGATATTACAGTTACAGCGCTTGGCTAATTTATAAATTTTACAGGATAAAACCCCGCACCATCAACATTTCACGTGTTAATTTCATAACTAAAAGAATGCAAAAAATGAAATAATATTTCTACCCTCCTAGTATTAGACTATTTTGTGGAGTGGCGAAGAACGAGACAAGACGGATTTTAAATAAATTGATATATTTTTAATACTAACACATAGTTTGATAATAAAAGATATAAGACACATTAACATAAAATTTAAACATATTATATTTTATAGTGCTATAAGGAAATAAATACTTGAAATTCTTATAACTAAATACTTGAAATCATTATAAATGCTGTCACATTTATAACTCGTTAGCCTAGCTGTCTATCAAAAGAATGTCATTACCATTCATGAAAGGCATTTGGCCATTGTCTATGGAATTTATGTGCACATTTGACGATATATAAAATAATATTTAAGTTACCTAGGGTTTAGTCTTTGAGTTCATTCTGACGTGTTGTCGACCGTCACGTGGATTATCCACTTCTTTAGGAGGGACGGTCGTAGATTATATTTGGCGGGATGTAGCTTCTTGGTTAGTAAAGCATGGAGGACGAGGCATCACAGGTCGGGCCACTACAGGAGTCCATAGGCAGGCGTTACTACCGTAGCTGTTACATTATTGCAGAACCATTGGTACAGAAGTCCGGACTGACCACGATCATGATGGCCTTAGCCGGTCATACTATGTGAGATATCGATGATAAAAGTCATGTTGGTTAGCTATATCGGCTGATTCTTGGAGCTGCGATTTTTTCACCTTGTCGACTCAAAGTCTCAAGCTCTAATCTCTCCTTTTATCTCCTTAGCTCTCCCTCTAATCTTTCTTTTTTTTCTTTTTTAATTAAAACATTCCAATGGCCTTTGTCCTTTAGATTCTTTGTTTCCACTTGTTGTTGACACCTCCCATGCTATGCCTTCGGCCATATGTAACTTTATTTTATATGATTTTATAGCACTACGTACATTTTATTTATTTCCTTATTTTTCTTTGATTACTTACACAAATTTTAACGCATGTTTTTCTTTATTTCTTATTTAAAATTTAATAATCATTTATTTTTTATCTAATTCTTGCTTTACCTCTACTCCCTAAACCCGCATTTCGTTTATCGTCAAATGTGTACTTTGAAGCCCAGATTCTTATCTTTTCGAACATATTAATTTGCTAGGTTTTTCTTTCCACGCTATCAAAGTTTTCTTCCCCCCCCTTTTTTTTTTTTTTTTAAACTTTACTTTTCCTAAATCATATTTTACTACATGTTTTATTTATGTTTCTTTACTGCTTTAACTTTCCTACCGTATGCTGGTAGTATTATAATTTAATATTTACTTTTATCAAAATTCGGACTTTGACTAGCAAAAGATAACGATCTTGTTAACTCTAGTTCCCTCTCTTTCTCTTTGTTGTGCTAATTTTCAACATTTCTTGGTTTTGTTAATTTCCAAGCTCGTTTTTCTTTTTTTATTTATTTCTTTCCTTCCAACCCTAACATTTCTAATTTGTGGATGTTTTGTAGGTACATGAGTGACCACAGTATGTGCGTTCATCACAATATGGATATATATATATTATATTTTTCCCATCTATTGATCGCGTTTTCTTTCACTTAAAGTTTATTATTTTTAAAATAACTTATGCACAATTTTGAAATGTAGATAGAAACTGAAGAAATAGCTAAACATTTTTGGTACTATATGTAGTATAAAGAAATTTCCAGAAACAGGGTCACGTGACTGATTGATTTTGCAAGGTTTGTCACAGGAAAATTAATCTCTATGTTCTTAAAATCAACAATTTACTTGAATTTGTGTTGTTGTTTTTTTATTATAAATAAACACATAACCTAAAGAAATCACTAGTCTTTTACCTTCATTTGTTTGCATGTCAGTTTTTGATAAATGTCTGTTTATTAATTGTTTTAATTCTAATTTGTTGTGCGTGTGTGTTCATAAAAAGCTATATAAACTTTAAAACTTATGGAATGGAATGTGTACAGCAGTTTTCATTCGAACATTTTGAAATGCCACATTTTAAACAATAAATAAAAAGTATTACATCTTAGGGTTAAGTTTTGTCTTCATTAAAGCACAAACTAAATAGAACAGTAATGTTTCGTTTTACTTCCTTTCATCCCAAAGCCAAATAAAAAGTAATAACGGAGGAAGCCCTTCCCAAAAAATCCCAGAAACCTTGATGGATCAATATTTTGAGAAAATGCATATATATAAATTATTTGATTTATAGTCATATATTATAACGTGCAAATGTACAATCACTTTTTTTTTTTAAATATATGTTCTCCAATAATATCAACAAATTAAAAATTCTTCTCCTTTTCAAAAACTTTATTTTCTTATATCAATACTGAACATATTTATATAATATAAAACTCCAAAGCTAACTGTAAGAAGATAAAAACAGTTGAAACGTTGGAGTTTTATATTATATAAATTGTTACATTTACCATTTTCAAACTCCCTCCACTCACAACTTATAAATATATGTTCAGTATTGATACAAGAATATAAAGTTTTTGAAAAGAAAAATAAGGATTTTTAATTTGTTGATATTATTGATTTATAATTTAAAACGAGAAAAAGTATTATTTTCCATTTTTAAAAAAAATACTTTCACTGATTAATTTTCCTGCGACAAAACTTGCAAAATCAATCAGACACGTGCCCAGAGTTCTGGATATTTCTTTCTACTACATATAGTACCAAAAATGTTTAGCTACTTCTTCAGTTTCTATCTACATTTCAAAATTGTGCGTAAGTTATTTTAAAAATAACAAACTTTAAGTGAAAGAAAACGTGATCAATAGACGGGAAAAATATAATATATATATATCCATATTTTGTCACTAATGGAGCGATCTAGAATGCCCAAGTTTCATTTTGCAAGGATGAAAAAAATCAACGACCTGTTGAAAAATGAACTCACTCACCAGGGAAATTGGTAATCTATCTTAATTACTTTCAAATTGTATTTTCTATTCTGATTATTTTATTTCTATTTTGTTGATTTTATATATGTGCAACTTAATCTGAGTACTTGCAATAATTTTGATATAAACTAGTAATAGAGTAACATATTAACTGAATTTAAACTCTAATGACGCTATTATAAATTAATAGGAACATTGAATACTTAATATGTATTAGTCTCTTATTAAGGTTTGAATTATTATTATATCTGTTAGGTAGATAACTGAGACTGATTCTTTTTTAAGACATTTCCCACGATTATTTTTGCATTTTATAAATACTTTTATTTTTTAAATCGCTTTGAGATTTAGTATGTTTTTGTTTAATGTGATAGGCTTTTTTTTTTTTCTCATTTATTTCATAGGATTTTAAAAATAACATTCATAACTTGCACTTTACTTATTTTTCATTGAACCCTTCGTGTGGTAAGGGAGAGGGGTTTCTAAACATTATTCGCCTCAGATCTTATAATCAACTTTTGTTTTAAATTTCAATTTTCTATTCTGATTATTTCATTTCTGTTTTATTGATTTTATATATGTGTGATTTAAACCCAGTATTTGCAATAAATTTTGATATAAACTAGTAATACAATAACATTAACTGAATTTAAACTCTAATGACGCTATTACAGGTTAATAGGAACATTGATTACTTAATATTTATTGGTCTGTTATTAAGGTTTGAATTATTATCTGTTAGTTAGAATTCAGTGTTTCCCAACCTGTGGTACGCGTACCACTGGTGGTACGCGAGTTGCTGGTTGGTGGTACACGAAAAATAATCAATAATGGCGCACATAAAAAAAAAATTAAATCATAAAAATATAGAAACGTTTTTTCCTATAATTCATAAAAATTATTTTAATTAATAATATTATACAGTAAAGTTGTTAATATGTACAGTCGATAACGATCTTTAATGTTAATGATAAAATTGAAAGTATGATTAAAAAATTAGATTTTTGGAAACAGTAATATATATAAGTATCGAAAACAATCAACTGGAAGTATTCGAAACTCTACATATTTTTTTGTTTGAAAATAAGGTTAGTCTGTCTCAAGATATACGAGAAAATATAATAGCACATTTAACAGGATTAAAATTGTCTTTTATGGAATATTTTCCAAAACCCGAAAACACAAATGATAATTGGATTTCAAACCCCTTCTATGCAGAAAATTTATAAAAAGCTACATCATTATCAATAAAGGATAAAGAAAATTTAATAGAATTATCATGTGACAGAACTTTACAAGTAGAATTCAAACGACATAATTTAATTAATTTTTGGTTAAACATTAAAGAATATGAACAACTTTCTGAGAAAGCTCTTAAATTATTATTACCGTTTACTACGGAATTAGTAGGAAGAGCTTTTTCTTCATATATTTTTTTAAAAATAAGTATCGAAACAGATTGAACGCAGCTGTAGAACCAAATTTCAAAAAATTATGTTGTTCGAAACAAGCACAAAGAACTCATTAAATTTATTTTATAAAAATATTTGATTATGATAAAAAAATATACTAATTGTTTTTTTATAATTTTGTGTTTTTATTAAAACCATTTATTAGTAAACGAAATATGACAAAATAGTAGATAAATAATGAGTCGGATCAAGGCAAATCAATCTAAATTATTTCATTTGAAAGAATGTATCAGAAAAGGATCATACCCAGAAATTAGAATCTCATTAATTCTTGATCATCTATTGTGGATTACTAGATGTAAGCTAGTATTTAATCATCAAAATTTTAATCCTATTAACTTCATGCTGAACAATATAAAGAAAACAAGAACAAGAGATAGCCTGATAACCCCTGAGGTTATTTTTACCATGACTTGGGACATGCTGGATTTATCCTCTCCATGGCCCAACCAATAGCAAGATGCTCCAAAAAAGAGAAAACAGACTCAAATTCAGGAAAACCAAATGAAGGAATGAGAAAACACTTTGAACAAAATATGTACCAAATAACCTTTAATGTAATAATGTAATCTTTAATAAATTATTTTAGAAAAAATATGAAACCTTGAACAAACACATACATATAAATATGTTACAGTGAGTTTATAATTTCAGTGAGTTTATAATCTGGTGTGACGTTTAGGCGTGTTTCAATGTAATTTGTCTCATTATGAGATGTGAATACATACATGGTCACCCTATAATATATATAATGCAAAT
Source organism: Epiperipatus broadwayi (assembly GCA_028023455.1). NCBI lineage: Eukaryota > Metazoa > Onychophora > Udeonychophora > Euonychophora > Peripatidae > Epiperipatus > Epiperipatus broadwayi. The sequence goes on from JAQFVV010000247.1 coordinate 199,147, forward strand.
AAAATAACACACAATAACAAATTTCACAAAATACAATCATTTTTATGAAGTGGTACAATTTAGCGTGATGTACTACCAAGTGGTACATGAGCCAAAAAAGGTTGGGAAATGCTGAGTTAGATAATTGAAGAGTAATTCTTTTTTAAATCGCTTTGACATTTAGTATGTTTTTGTTTAATTTAGTAGGCTTTTATTATAGTTTTTTTTTTCAATTATACATTTCAATTTCAGCGATTTTAATCGATTTGTCTCCTGCGGTGGGGAAGGGGTCTACCATTTCTAAAATTAAGCGATTTTTAGCAAATATTTTTTTAAAAAATTATCAATTGCAGGCTTCTTGGTGGTTCTGCAGCATCACCTGGTGGCTCATCCAGTACGTGAGAAAAGCACCATTTTTTCTTTAGCACTCATCAATTTGTTCTTTTTTAATCACTTTACTTGAATGGTCTCACAAATATACATCTTTCCACATTCCCATGATATTTTAGAGATATGGTTTTTGTATGAAATGTTTTGTATTAAGTGATATAGTAAAAAAAGATGCAAATTAAAGCTTTTCCATTTATTGTGGACAGTTTAAAAGTTGGAGTGTGGAGTTGATTGAAGCCTGTCCATTAAAATATAAAGATTGACTATCTTAATATATATCTGAGCATTTATTGCATATATATATTCTAACCTCCCCCCGCGCATCCTCACCCCAAAATATACTGTTTATTATGAATATTACGGGTTCTAGCTCAGTTAACAAATAAATAAATGAAATATTCAGCATTAATTAAAATGATTATTAGCTCTAATTTTAAAATATAAATTCGGTTCAATTTTAAAATGAATTAACAAATATTTACCAGTTTCATGAGACATGGAGTGACAATACCGGGAATGAGATAGACTACATTGAGCCATTATCCACACGATACTACCTCAATGGCATAAGAACACTATCCCCCTTTTTTACTATACCAAATAACTAACTCATAGTATTCTTACGACTTTTTAAGCTCTATTCACTACGATTAAAATAATAATTATATCTTAATCTTCTTTATAACAAGAATCTAGCTTAATTAAATAAAATGAAGTAAAATAAAATAAAATCTCAGGTTCATAAATTGTATTCTAACTGATTTAAAATTACGGTAGTAAAATATGAAAAGGGAATTTTATGTCATAATCTACTACACAGCAACTAATAATAATAAAAATAATAATAACAATAATAATATAATATAATCCTATTTCTTCCTAAATGAAATAAATAAATTCGTACGTGGTAGTATTTTAATAATCTGACAACAGAATACATGTGGCAACATTAGCATATAATTTAATGTAATATTGTGGCAACCGACTTATGACCAATACATAATATAAAATTATGATCTTTTAATTTAACATACCAATAAATTCTCAAAACTATTATAACACTTTTATGTTTACCTTTTGTGCAAAACCTATATGTCTGTTTCAATTATAAATGTATCCTAATTTCATGCATCCATGTGGAGAAATAACAACTCGGACACAAAACTTTAAAACAAATTTAAAATAAAGTTTATTAACAACATAAATAAATTAACAATATTTTTACACTATATACATTGGATATCCCTTACTCTCATATCTCAACTTAGTTTATTAGTTTATAAAATGAAATCAAAATATTATTTACTTTTCCTAGTTAAATCTTTTTTTTTTTTTTTTAACGCTTAAGAAAATACAGTATTATTACTTGATTTATTATTATGGTTAGCTTATTACAAAATGCATTTCTTATATGATTATCACAAACACTTTTCATTCCTAATATTATTAAAATTACATTTTTTTTTACAAAATTTACATTCGTAATAAAATTCTACAAAATAATAAAATTTAGTTTCATATTGGTTGTATGGAATCTTACAAAGTCAAAACACTATTTTACATTCAGTATTAGGTTTTTATTATTCATTATCCGATGTTTATTAATCCTAATATTCTCAGTCAAGCCTTACTTTGGATGATATAATTACAACGATTAATATACCATGCACAAGTATATGTTTATTATATCTTATTGAATGTTTTTCTTGATAAGTATGCAATACTCATTCCCTCCAACATTAATATTAAAAAAAATTCAAATTTTATTATCCCTTTTAAAATACTTGGTTTAGATTTCTTTTCAAAATCTTATATTCATTTCTGAATTAATTTTACAATGTATTATATGATTCTTTCTCTCTTTATGATATTTTGGACTTTCAATTTTAAAGTTACACAATTCTATACATTCAAGTAAATAAACTATTCTTACATAAACGATAACATATCTTCAGTTCTATTTTATTCATTATTTCTTTGAAAATATCTTTCTGACCAATGCAGATTCACGAAATAAGGATAGTGAAGATAAATGCATAGGATCAAAATACAACTAGAATATTACTCATCATATACCTTGACAATCATGACACAGTGAATTAAAAGACACTATAGAGGAGTGACCTTTACCTGTCTACCAACCTCTAACATAGAAACGATGCTAAAGCTATTTCTTCAGCTTTATTCTGACATCAAAAGTTTAAAGATATGCAAAACACTGTCCAAACCATATGTGTTCAGTCATAGGACTTTGTTAACTATACTAAATCACACAAAACTAAATATGATCCAAATCCCTTATATTTTCCTATTTCTTAAAAAAAAAACACATCATCTTGGTTTCCTCTCCACTAGTACTTCCAAGTCACTATCCGATCTTATTTCTCAAGATTTTTTCTATACTGTACATCGACAAATACATATCTGTATTACTAACAATAATAAAATTCATTGATATTTTAAAACTATTCCACTGTTCTATAAAAAAATCTTTTTACTACTTTCCTCCGTATATTTAATCATATACAACTATTTAAATATCTGAATACTTTATCACATGAAAGTTCAAAAGAATCACACAATTGTTCTGTTAAATTATATTATTAATATACTTTAAATAAATTGTTGCATGCATATTCCGAATTACTCCTATCTCATTATATGTTAAAATGTTGCATAAAATGTGTACATATAATTAAGACTTTCACACTTCATTCTTAATCAATAGATGATCTAAAAAAAATACATTATGCATTATAAATAACTATTAAAATTACCAAACGACCTTTATCTCCTCGATCGCGTTCCGTAGGCTTCACCATCCATTTGATCCTTGTAGATATAAGATTCACATCCATACACTTTATTTAAACACTATTTCTATAATTTTATCAAGTTATTATATTTAAATTTTAATATTAATAAATTTATGTTTTATGTTTTCCCTAATCTCACATAACATTTTATATTTTTAAAATAAATTAGTAAAAAATATTCAAACTATATTTACTGTACTCCTTCATCAAAATTTCTTGAAAAACTGTTCATACTAAAGCCAAAAAAAATTGTTTATTATTTCTTTTCCATTCACTTAATGTTCCTCTCCCTGCTTCTTCAATTTTAAGGTAAAACAAATATTACTTCGTTCAATAAATATTCCTGAATGATAATCCTTGGTTTTTATAATATTTAATACAATTATTAATTATGATATTAGTTAATCCCATAAAGAAAACTTCTAAATATTCTCTTCTAATATTTCTTGCTAATATTTTCTCCTGCGCGATTTTTACGATGCATCTTTTCAGTACTTTAATTTAAATATTCAATAAAACTTTTCTGTTTCCATGGATTCATTTCATTAAGTAAATTAGATTTATATTTTCCAAATCTTTATCTTTATTAATCATTTCTCTAATAAACACTTTATAATATTTTTAATTCTTCTTAGAGAAAGTTTTTTCTGTTCCTTTTTCATAAAACACAATAGCTCTTTTATATTCTTATTCTATAACTTTTTTTCTTTCTTTTAAAATTCTGGTACTATATACTTTGTAATGTTTCCTTTAAAAAGACAAACATTCTTTTTCCATTCTAACTTTTACATAATTTTTTCTTTATGATATACGCCTCTTAATTTTTCCATAGAGAAGAATAAAAAAAAAAAAATTTCGGAGTAGCCTTTTAAAATTGTGCGTCATAATTTTTCCTGATGGCAAATAACTTTTCTTTTAAGTTTTCTGTATAATGTCCAAATTATATTCATCTGAGTTCTAATGATTTCCTGGTTGATCACAAATAAACTGTATTCAAGGCACTTTACAAATATTTTTACTTTATCAATACTTTTAGGTACTTTTTTCTGTAGTATTTCCATTTTACTGCAAGGTTTCGGCTAAACTTGAATAAAAACCCTGGTAAGAAATCTTTTAAATTAGCCTTCCATTTAAAGGCAGTTCAAAATATTATATTTTAAAACAAAACTTTTAAAATAAATACAAAAATTTTTTAAATTATAACACTTTTTCTAGCTTACGATCTTATACAGCTAAAAAAATATGTTCCTCCTTCCTTTACTTACACATTCCTTCTCCCACTCCGTCTCATTCCTATTTTCCGTCTGCTAAAATACCTCCGTTGATTGGTTAATGACTTTTTTTTTTAGCGTGAACAAATTTACACATTTTTTAGTTTTATAATAGATTAAACTTTTTAAAATAAAGAATTTATGATGTCATGTTTTAAAATATCACTTAGAATAGTATTTTTAAACTCAATTATAGTTTTATCAAAATCATTTAAACTTTAAAACAATTATTAAAATAACATTTAATATTTCAACTTTTACTTTAACGATAGATAGTAATTACATTTAGTTTTATAATTCACAAACTTTATTATTATATTCTAACAAGCGTGTGTGTGAAGGTATATAATATACAGTCACATGATTACTAACTTTATCAGATGATTTTTTTTTTAATTTACATCTCGGTCTAAATTACCAAAACTGATATATTTTATAAAAATTTAGAAAATAATTTAAAATGTAGAACTAAATATAATTCTCACCATCCTAAAGTTTATCTTAAAATATTTAGATTAAATTTGAATATTAATTATAATTATAATGTTACATAGAGCGTTTATTTAATTTATTAGTTTTAAAACATTACAATTGAATTGTTAATATACTTTTAACTATTTATAGCTGTATTATTTTATATGGCCAGCTTTTACAACCATAAGCAAGGATATAGTTAAGCTTTATTTAACTGTTCTTTTTTTTTTTAAATAATCCATTACACTTTTATATATCAGGTATTTTTCAGCCTTAAATTGTACTATAAAATCTAATCGATCATACAATTATCAATATATTACACAAACGTATTTTAAAATTTAAAATTTTTTAGCAATTGACCATTCTACCTTCTTATGACCTATAGATAAGGGCACAATATATATATATATATATATATATATATATATATATATATATATATATATATATGATAATATGAACCAAGTGATGATTTCTGGTTTAGCATAAAATACATATATTGGTGATTATTTATCTTTTTGACATATGTGTTTAAGTGTATCAGTGTTATGAGATAGAGTGGGAGAGTAGTGGGTCATGTGAAAGTCTGTGCTCATATACCCTATATATTACATATATTGATAAGGTATATAATAAGCCTGTATTTCAGTTATTACATAGTAGAGATGACTGCCCATCTCTCATATATATATATATATATATATATTAAATGGAATATGTCCTGTACATTAGGGGTCAGATTGATTTTAGGTCAACATGGGTGTGATGAGAATCTCAGCCTTTTTGCATTCCATCATCAGATTTTCAATTGGATGGGCAGTTGAAGAGAGGAGTGGATTGAATGAAGCCTGTCCATTAAAGTATGAAGATTAGCTATCTTAATATACATCTGAGCACTTATTGCATATATGCCTAGAGATGATAATCTGAACCAACATCATGCTGGTTTAGCATGAAATACATATATTGGTGTTTATTTATCTTTTCAACATATATGTGTTCAAGTGTATCAGTGTTATGAGATAGAGTGACAAGTAGTGGATTGTGTGAAAGTCTATGCTCATATATTCTATATATTGATTTTAGTTGACATCATATTTATGTAATTACAAAATTAAGACATTCATGTATTTTAATGCATTTTTTGTCAATTGTCATCCCTTAAAAAAATAATTTTACTCTTTAAACTATTTTTATCTGTTCTTAATGTTTTGGAAGTTCTGATGACTTGAAATAAATATTTGATTTTAAATATCACCATTTTTCTCACTATCTCATGAGAAGAACCTGGGTCATAATAGTTATTATCTATTTCCCCACATCCATGATTTGAAATTAAAATATGATATCTTGAAATTTTTTTTTTAGGTTTGAAATAAGTTTAGGATTAGGTAGCCCATAGCTAACTTTATCAATCATCCAATTATTGGATAGAATCATATTCGTTTTTTATATTAAAAAAATGTTATGAAATTAAAATACAATATTAATATATTTTTAGATGAGAATATCATTTTCAGAGATCAGTTTTATATTTAGCATTCAGATAATATTTGATGTTCCGCATATTTTCTTCATGCAATCAGTGTTATAATTGCAAGCAGATCATTATATTTCAGTTTTGAAGTTTTAATAGTCTACCACCAAATTATTGGATGGATAATAGGTATATTTTTAAAAAGTGAATAAAGTAAAATATAAAAATTATTAATCTTTTTCCAACCAATATTTGAGAAATGTTATATTTTTGTTCTGAAAGAGTTACTGGAGAGATTATTTCTTTACATTATGAAAACACACAGTAAAAGATCATAAGTCATAAGCATTTTATTCATTTCAAAAATAAATCTTTCAAATTTACTTGTTAGTATAAAACATTTTGATTATGGTGTAAATTAATGAAGCCATTTAATGATTTTTAAAATGTATAATTGGTGTAATTAGTTGCTCAAGAGATCATATAATGTTCAAGCAGCAAAGTGACCATGTCAGCATTATGGGTTTATTTACGTGACCAAACTTTTTTTTTACTCATCTGAGAGGCAATTAATCAATCTTTAGCATTTGAGTTCCTTATGTTAAATAGCATTCATGATATAGTTTTAAAATACAATTTTATTGATTTAAAAAAAATTAAAATCCTGACATTTTATTTTTGCTATTATTTTAAAAGCATATGATCTTTAGGATATTTTTAAAAACTTTAGTCACATGGACTTTGATTACTGCTTAAATCCATAACCAAAACTTTGTATCTAGATCAAACATGAAAGTTATTTTCAAGTTGCAAGAAAGATTTCAATATTTCACTTAAACATTTAGCCATCAAGTTATTAGTCAGTACATGGATATATCACTAAACATCACATGATCACCATCTTTTATACTAGCACATAATTGTTATTATGGAGAGTTTTGCCTTATTTTAATAACAGTTATGTGCTAGTGTAAGAGATGGTGATCATGTGATGTTTAGTAGTATACACCAATCCTGCCTAATAGGATAGTGGTGGCTATGGTTGTTAAAGAGCCAAAGTCACCAAAATATATGGGGGTGAACTAAGTTCAGACCCATATGACTATACAAGATATTGAGCTTAGATTGAAAACATTATTGTGTTTTGAATTTCATTCTCATAGCTTTGTAGTTAAATACAGATAAAAGGTGACTGCTGGAGGGTTGCATTAGATCCTAAGATCTAGGTACAGTGCTCTCAGATCCAAGACTGCTCACTGATGAAGGCCACAAACCAGAAACTAGTCTGGGGATATTGGATGAGTAGGTACTAGATAGGGATTTTATGCACAAGCCTTCTGGCATACATTGATTACTCTGGTTGGCACAGGGTGGCACTACTGTATGAAGAGTTTTGCCTTGTTTAAATGGATATATCTAGATATTGTTAGCTAGAATATAAAATAAGAAAGAAAAAAATACTAAAACTCTTTATTACCCAATATTTATTTGCCTGCTAAATATTTATTGTCTTTTATTTTATACTTTCACTCTTTGGATATTGGAGAAACGTTTGTTATTGAGCGAATAAATTAAACAATATTTTACCTAAAATAATATTTAAAATTTAGCATAAATCCTTAGTTTAAAACAAAAAATACTTTCATATTATAATTAAATTGAAATTTTAATTTAAAACATAGTATTTTATCATTTACTTATTTTTTTTTACAATAACTTTCATAATTATTATTCACTACTTCCATATTGAAAGCTAGAATTAAAATTATGTTTATTTTTCTTCTTTTTTTTTTTAAAAAAGAAATGAACAAAATTGCAATTAAAAAAACAATACTGATATATGTAATATAGGGTATATGAGCACAGACTTTCACACCACCCACCTCTCTCCACTCTCTCTAATAACACTGATAGACCTAAACACGTATATGCTGAAAAGATAAATAATCACCAATATATGTATTTCATGCTAAACCAGCAATCATCAGTTAGTCCAGACTATCATCTTTACACACATATATAGTATAAGTGCTCAGATATATATTAAGATAGACTATCCTCATAGTTTAATGGACAGGCTTCAATCCACTCCACACTCCGACTCTTCAACCGTCCATCCAATTGAAAATCTGATGATGGAATGCTCAAAGGCCACCCTGAGGCCGAGATTATTGTCACACCCATGTTGACCTAAGGTCAATCTGAACCCCACATGTACAGGACATAATCCATTTAATACATATGCAAGGACGGGCAGACATCTCTATAATGTAATATAGATAGAGTGGAGAGAGGTGGGTGGTGTGAAAGTCTGTGCTCATATACCCTATATTACATATATATAGCCACAGGTATATAACAAGCCTGTGTTTCAGTTATTACATTATAGAGATGTCTGCCCATCCTTGCATATGTATTAAATGGATTATGACCTGTACATGTGGGGTTCAGATTGACCTTAGGTCAACAGGGGTGTGACAATAATCTCGGCCTCAGGGTGGCCTTTGAGCATTCCATCATCAGATTTTCAATTGGATGGACGGTTGAAGAGTTGGAGTGTGAAGTGGATTGAAGCCTGTCCATTAAACTATGAGGATAGTCTATATCTTAATATATATCTGAGCACTTATACTATATATGTGTGTAAAGATGATAGTCTGGACTAACTGATGATTGCTGGTTTAGCATGAAATACGTATATTGGTGATTATTTATCTTTTCAGCATATACGTGTTTAGGTCTATCAGTGTTATTAGATAGAGTGGAGAGAGGTGGGTGGTGTGAAAGTCTGTGCTCATATACCCTATATTACATATATATAGCCACAGGTATATGACAAGCCTGTGTTTCAGTTAATACTGATATATATTTTTTTTATATTCCAAAAAGAAGACTACAATAAATATATTAAAGTAGAAATGATTTTTAATTTCAAAGCTATTATAGTTTTATATATGCAAAAATTTAGTTATATATAATCATCACCCTTTCTTTATATACATATTATATAATACATTATACTGTCTAAGAATATATAGGGTAAATGAGCACAGACTTTCACACCACTCTCCACTCTATCTCATAATACTGATACACTTGAACACATATATGTTGAAAAGATAAATAATCACCAATATAAGTATTTCATGCTAAAACAGCAATCATTAGTTGGTCCAGATTACCATCTCTACACATATATGCTACGAGTGCTCAGATATATATTAAAATAGCCAATTCTCATACTTTAATGGACAGGCTTCAATCTATTCCACACTCCAACCCTTCAACCGTCCATCCAATTGAAAATCTGATGATGGAACACTCAAAGGCCGCTCTGAGGCCGACATTCTTGTCACTCCCATGTTGACCATAGGTCAATCTAATTCCTCATGTATAGGACAAACCATTTAATACATATACAAGGGATGAGCAGACATCTCTACTATGTAATAACTGAAACACATGCTTATTATATACCTGTGTCTATATATGTAATATATAGGGTATATAATATAATCTAAATGTATAAAATTCTTTTTCAACTTTTTTGTTTTTTTATCAAAAAAATAATAATAATTTTATTTTAACTTATTAGTTACATTGGAACCTTTAAGAAATTTTATAATTATATACAGTAATGAACTATTAGTACAATTATTCATGAGCTAAATCACCCAGAGTATAACTATATTAACATGCCAATAATACAAATAAGTTCTTGTAAGCAAAATTTGCCTAAGGTCATTTTACAAAATAACTTTTAAAACTATGTTTTTGAAGGAACTATTCAAAATCATTAAACAATGTATTTATAATTATGTTCTTGCAATTGTATTAGCTCCCATGTACACTTTATCATTGTTTGTGAGACAATCTGATAGTCTCTTTCTTTAATTGCTTTAATTTTTTTAAATACTATTAGAGGATCTGTGCTACTTGAATCAAACAAGAGTGAACACCCAGTTAGCAAAATACTATATAATATGAAGGTGACACTTCTTATTTCCCCAAAATTGCCCCAACTAATACTCTGAATCAATGTCACCATCAATGGGTCTTTTCTTTTAAAAATTGAATGAATTACCATTCTGCAGTCATTCAATTTAATACATCTATTAAAATGTGTCTATAGTCTCTGCTTCTATGCTGCATAAAGTACACTTATCATCAATTGACTTGTAACCTCTGTTTTTTTACCAAAAAACTGCCTGTGGGAAGCACACCAAGATTGGTCATAACCAAAAAATTAAAGTATTTTGGCTCCAGGCACCACCATTTAAATTTTTAAAAAAGGCAAATATGGTTATATCAAGAGTTAAACTTATTGGCATGATTGAATCATAAATGAGGTTATAAGCCTTCCAGTATCTAATTTTTGTAGATTTGGCCTGATTCAGAATTAAATTCATTTTCATAATATCAGTTAATATCTGTGGGCAACACATCAATCAGGAAGAAGCTTTTTGGAATTATATTGTTAAGTCAAATTGAAAGCAGTCAAGCATTGGTGGTCGAGAGATCAGTTTGGCTGCCTTACAAGCAGTTGTCCCGGGTTAGCGGGTTCGCTTCTTGGCCAATGCTATGACACATGAGAAAAAAACAAATTGAAAGCATGCTGGAGCCAAAATACCTGTAGCAAATGTAGCCCCAGGCCATTTGATTTAGTAGGCATTTGCATCTTCTGAGGCTAATAGACTTTACTGACAAATTTCCATCTTTAACATAAATATATCAAAGTTATTAATAGCTATTTATTAGATTATAAATTGTTTTTATGCATTTGTAAGAAGAAACTAAACTTTAGATTTTCAAATATATATATTTAATAACACTCATGCATTGAAAATAAAAAAAAATTAAAATCATGCATAATTGTAACTTATTATTATTATATTTACACATTATCAATCCTTAATAAAACATTCTCCAATCTCTAACCTCTTTTCTATATGATATACCAGGAAACTTTCATATTTCATTTATCCACTCCACATGCAGTCTTTTACAATCTCTTGACATAAGTTAAATATTTCCACTGCACATTTGTTATCATCTCTTTCAGCAATATGTTCATCACAGTTGAATTTTAGTTTTTTAATTCCCTCATTAATGCTGAGTGATATCTTTTATCCTTTCATTTATCTATTTCATTTTTGATCTCTTCTTGTTATTTCTAATCTGAATCTCTTCATACTTTATTGAGTGATCTGAAGTCTTTAAATTGCTCTTCCATTCTGAGTCAAAATTGGAGATCGATAAGTAAGAACTGGTAAAATATATCTTTTTTTTTTTCAGATAGACAATTTTTTTACATTTTTAACTAAAGAACTCAATCCAAATGTAATTCTATGAGTGATTTTATTCACTATGTTTTCATCTGTATTAACAATATGATAAAGATAACTGTAAGTTGTTAATTTTCTCTAATTCTTAATTATCAATATTTTCAGTAAATTTAGATTACAATATATATATATATAAAACAAAAGTTTAAAACCATAGAAAATATGTAGTAGAAAATAACCAATAAGTACAGCCAAAGTGAGCTTAAAATAAATTAATTTCTTAATCTGTTGAGTTAACTTTTGATACAGAGTATCTTTTTTAAAGTATGACTGCTAGATAATTAGGAAAGTGTGATAGTAATTGTGACTATAAAAAATGAAATTGCATAATTGCATGTACAACAGGTAATTGTGAAACACTACCTGCATTGTCAGATTAAACAATGCAATAAATATACTTGCCAATAGTGTTTTCTTGAATAGGTATTGGTTGTTAATCTGACAATGTAGGTGGAACATCACAATTACCTGTTATACATGCAATTATGCAAACCTTTCAAACACTGCAAATTTAGTCTCTTTTAGTCATAATTATTATACACTCTGCAAATTATCTAGCAGTTATGTTTTGAAACACACACTGTGTCAAAATTTAGTGAAGCATATTAATAAATAAATTTAGTTTAACCTCACTTTGGCCATACTTATTACTTATTTCTCTACTATACACACATGTACATATATAATCCTTAATATTACATTTTTGCTTTCTAACATGAATTATATCACATCTCTTATGCATTGACTTGTATTTCATTCATTTTAATCCTAACACTGGGATACAATGTCATTCAAATCATTTTTAGCAAGTTATCTTAAATGTATTTACATATAAAACTATGATCAAAACACTGATTTTAAACTAAAATTCAAATAGACCTTGTATCAGATAAATATAATAGTCTTAAAATCAAATAAATTTGATAGTAAACCAAAAAATGTTATCTCATATTCTCTACTTATGCTTGAAAAAATATTAACAAGAATTTTTCCAAATGTTGTTTCATCTGTTTCTAGAATAAATTGACTTTAATCCAGAAAGAAGTTTCTATGAACAAGTTTTATTTTTTTCAATTCATGTCAAAATTTAAAATGAATTAAAAATTGAAGAGATGTACTGAAAAAATATTTTTCTAAATGTTTTCAAAATCATTAACCAACTATGTCATACTAAATGATAATCACTGGTTGATGACAATTCAATTTTCTCATTTAGTTTAATTAATATATTCATTATCAGACACAGAATACAGAAAATTTATATTTGCTGCTGTTAATGTTTTGAATTTATAAAAGGATTTTTTCCAGACCAATAAATTCTTTTAATAAAGATATGATAAATTTGGAAATCTTATTCAAATAATGGAGTTTTTATTGCTAATCTAACAAAGTCAGTATTAACTTTTCTTTTTACAAATAACAAAACAATGAGTGACTCTCATCCTATGCTATTTAGGAATAACTTTGGATTGTACTTTTCATGTAAACAACAGGAAAATATCTTATAATCTAAATATAATTTATTGTTTTGCAGCTTTAGCCTTAAATGTATTATATTCCATACTATTTAGACATACTCTTGTTTCATCTATATTAGATTATATTTGAAATGGTTTCTAGGAATAATCTCTTTGGAAACTGCCTGCTACTACTTGAAGTTGTGATGTAAATGCTACACAAACATTTTTAATTTTATCATATTCTATTTATAAATACCGTTCCTTATTTAAGAAAAGTTCACACAATAACAATGTATAGATTATTTAATCCAATATTATCATAAAAATATTACTAATACAATGAAATCTTTATTTTTTTAACTGCTTCTTATTTATTTAACTATCTATTTATAGATATCAGAAAATAACTTGCTTCACAAAAAAATTATAAAAAGCTTTTAAATAGATCAAGCTTTTCAATATCTTAAGTTGAAGTTTTTTATCTGAGACTTGACTCAAATTAAGATCCTCTTTTTTGATGTTCAATTAAAAAATTTTATTTTTTCAAATTCAAACAAAGTTTATTGGTTCAGATCCAACAAGAAATTCAAATAGATTTAATATCTCTGGATATTATAGATATCTCTTCAATAGATTTAGGATAGCTCACAATCATTGCTCTCATATATTTCATAAATGTAATTAATCAACTACTGAATTTTATAGATGTGCACAAATATGCAACATATATCCTATCATTAATGATTGTCTAAACATTGGAATTAAAGAACTTAAAATTGCTTGTAAATCTTATATTTTGATTTGAATCTTTAAAGTTTTTTATGACACTTTGCTAATAACTTTACTATATAAGAAACCACACTCTAAATAAATAAATAAAATAGTGTATTAAATTATTTCAAGGTAAAATCTTTCAAATCACAGACATCATATCTTACAAATTCCATAATAATTATATAATTTATGATCTTTGGGCATTATGAGATCTTTAAAGACATTAAATCTACTCACTTCTTCTAGCAAGCTTTTTTGGTACAAAATCACAAATCCTTTATAAAAAAAAATATTACTTGAATAAATCAATATTTAAGCTGCTCAATTGACTTGTCATATAAATTTACTGAACATAATTACTAAGCTGTTTATTTTAATTTTAAAAAAATAAAAAGTTATTATATTAATATTTAGATACTATTGTGAATAGTGTAAATTTTATTCTAACGTAAGCTTTTCGACAGTATAAAATAAGGACTTTATTAAATTTTATAATAAAAACAATAACTGAACCACATTATTCAGGAGCCAATATGCTTATAGAGAGTTTTGCCTGTTTTAATTGTTCAGGAGTTTATAAAAAGTTCACCTGCTGGAAACGACAAAACTGGGTAATGATCCGTGGATTTGGAGTTCTATAATTTGCTCCTCTATCATTTCGCGTTTCCATATAGGAAATTAATTCTAAAATTGAGAGTCTAAAAATAACTACCATGAAGGATTAATTGAAAGATTTACCGCTCATGGGATTATATGAAGCTTGAGCATCAGAAATAGCACAATTAAGCTGCAATCCATAAAACTTTATCTTTTAAATACTTCTTTGTACAACTGCACCAAACTGCAATTAATACTATGATAATTATTAAGTATAATCACTTAATCGTAATACTCTGTTATCTAGTTAATCTATTTATATTAAGTCTGAGAACTTAACACATATACTACATTTGATATAGATTCTAAATTATTTTTCAATATTTCAAGAAGCACTCTATATTTTATAGTAAATTTTCACTATCGTAAGACAGAAATTCTGTTTAAAAGGTTAAGTCAAAATCTCTTTTTCAAAGTATAAACAATGGAAAAAGTTTGTAAAAGAGTTTCAACCTCTCTATATAAATTTCCGATATTTACAATTTAAACTTAATGGAATGAATACACGTAAAATATTTTAATAAACTCTGTCAAAGTTATAAAATATGAATGTAAATAGTCACATTTGTCACTAATT
This sequence comes from Epiperipatus broadwayi, assembly GCA_028023455.1. Taxonomy (NCBI): domain Eukaryota; kingdom Metazoa; phylum Onychophora; class Udeonychophora; order Euonychophora; family Peripatidae; genus Epiperipatus; species Epiperipatus broadwayi. The sequence goes on from JAQFVV010000247.1 coordinate 214,370, forward strand.
AAATTATAATGTTGGTATAAAAAATAAAATAAAAAACAGGTACTGTGTGAACATTTAAAAGAAATGAAAAATACAGTAATCTAAATTTTTACTAATCATTACTTAAAGAAGTAAAGTGTTTAATTACAATTAAAATCTAAGTATTTCAAATATATTTATAAATTAAAGAGCTAAGACAAATGTTTTATAAATATTGATAATTTTAAGGTATATTCTCTTGAGATAATTGTGTGGTTGAGATTGTTATGTTTACCTTTTTGTTTACATGTTGACACCAAATATTTAAATAATATTAATGGTATACTATATATGAGTCTCATGTAATAGAGATACTATATCTATCACATTTCATTATTTGGATTTGAATTTAGACCAAATATGATTTTAAAATGTTTTCCAGTTTTAATCAGGCTTATGATTTTTTTTTAGATAACTGACCTATATTAGGTCCAGATAATCATTGAAGATTGATCAGTAAACGGGTATTACTTTATTATTAGCTTCAATGCAAAACTATTCAAGCTTTTCCCTGTTAAGAATTGATAAATTTTATAATTAATGCTTTTTTCTTCATATTAACAATAATAAAATAAAATTTGCATGCACAATTAAAAAAAATGTATCTAGAAATTATATAAGAACAGGCAAAACTCACTATAGTATTGCCACTCACAGCAAGCTAGAATAATTAATGGATGCCAGCAGGCTTGTGCATAAAATCCCCATCTAGTGCCTTCCAATATCACCAGACTAGTTTCTAACTGGTGGCCTTCGTCAGTGAGAAGTCTTGGATATGAAAGCACTACACCTAGATCTTAGGATCTAATGCAATTCTCCAGCATCCACCTTTTATCTCTACTTAACTACAAAACTATGAGTTTTAATAACAGTTATAAGTAAGAAATAGTGATCATGTAATGTTTATTGGCTTAAAATCATATAAGCTGTGAATAGTTTCATATTAAAACTGCAATTTTTTGTATAGTTTATGGTTTTAACAGCAATTTGTATTTCAGTCTTTTTCGTATAATCTATTTTTATATTTAAATTTAATCTATATTTATATTGGTTTTAGGATGATGTTATCTAGCTACTTATCATACAAAATATATTTATATATTGATTCTAGATTATTACCATATTCAATTATTCAAAGTATAACAACCCTATTTTGCCACTATTATTATTACCTAGAAGTTTTTAAATTGCAAAAACTTTATAATGCACTTTTTCCATGCTCAGTTCTGAAAAAAAAAATCATAGGTTTTAGTGAGAATAAAGGCAATTAAAAGATAGCAAACCACTTTCTACAAGATATATCTTCAAAACGTTAATTAGGATTTCTCATGAAAATATATAACTATTGAATTTAGAATATTAATACATATCATAAATGTAATTTTATTAATTCAAAAAGTAATTAATTTAATCTATAAAGATTAAAAAAAGCCTATAAATAGCTTACTGTAGAGCAAAAGTATCTCCTATAAAAAGAAAGCTAAACTTGTGAGATACTTAAAGATTTAATATTTTTCATATTATCTTTATTATATGGTTAAAATTATTTAGACATGCATTTACTGATCAAACTTAGATAACTATTTTTTCTAGTTAAAAATCAGATATCTGAAGAAATATAGGGCTGTTTAGAGGTTAAATAATTTATTTAAGTTTTTACTCAGACTAGATTTGAACTCACATTGTTGTCATGGTATGCAGATGTGTTAATACTAGTGAAGGTGGTATATAGTATTGTGTTTATATTTTAATGAAGATATTACATATTTCACAGATATTAATAAATAAACAATATTTATTAATAAATAGATACTATTGTATACATTATTGTTTTAACTTTAGTATATTTTTTTTTATAAAGATCTGCCAAAAATCCAATAACTTCTTCAAATAGATAACAAATATAAGCTGAATTTATATAAAAATCAAAAGTCATTTAGATTGAAGAAAGAAAATATAAAGATCAAAAAAATTTTTACTAAAGATTTATGAGTATTTTCAATTTTACCTACCTGAAGTATTATAACAAGAAAATAGATGGCATAGCCTATCAGTTAATCAAAGTCTAATCAGAGTGAATGACATCTGTTAAGTACAAGATTATATCACTGAAAATGAGACATTCTCCATCTTGGATTAGCTTGAAAATATAACCCTTTCAATTCTAGTTTCATATATATATATATATATATATATATATATATATATCAAGACAGAAAGATTAAGCTTTTTAGAGAACAATGCACAATTGTTGTTTGTGTGCTTCATAATATATACAAATAAAAAATAAGCTTCAAACTACAAATTACTTATTTATAAACATATAAATGTAAATAGTCTTGTGTTATTTAGCATAAATATAAAGTGACAGATTCTAAAACTAAAGTTTCTGGATTAATGCTTAATCTATTATTTCTGGTACTTGAAGAATGAAACATGGCCTCTGAATAACTAATTATTTGATTATTTTGTCATAATATTAGTATTATTAGTTGTAGATGCATAGTAGAATGTTTCCATCATCTAATAATTGTTGAATATTTTTAGAAAAATTGAAACTTTTTAAAAAAATTTTAATACATTCAATTGTTAATAATAGTTCACAGATTAGTTTATACACATTGTATTAATTAATACTATTCTCCTTTCTACTTTGGATATTACTAGCCTGCATATAGTATTATATTTTGAAAAAGTATATACAAATTTCAAGATAAAAGATTACTGATGTCAGATGTTATTGTTCAAATTGAGAATTTATATATAATATTAAATTTAAAATGTTCATCAATATATAAACCAACTGGCATTTGCATTCTATTTATGAAATGAAATAAACTGCAAGGACGTATATAATAAATGACTTTCAAAATTCTAAAATTACAACAGCAATGTTGTAATATTTTTTAAAAGAGTGATTAGGAGTTTTGGGTAAAACTGCAACCCATCAGCCTACAATTGAAGGAAATATTTTATATCTGTGCCACTATTATATAATTTTTTTAGAGTACAATTATTCCAGAAAATAAGACGGAATCATTTATTTATTCTTATTAAATAAATTTCAAATAGCTGATAAAACTATATTTAACACAAATTATCTGTAATTTCTGATTTTTGAAAAATCAAAAAGCAAATACAAAGAAACTTACCAAATATGACATGCATATTTTACAATATAAGACAAAAAAATTACAATAATAAAGTGGCAAATGCTGGATCAGAATGGACTAATCTATAATCAACTATCCAACTCTTGTCATTGTTTATGCTTAATGTAATTTCAAAGTATGGGCTTTGTGGGCTTTGACATTATGTTGCAAGTCAGAGCAATCTGAGTACAATTGGTTACATTAATTAACTGCATTAAAGGTAGTGCATTATTTCATCTCATTTCATATCTCTTTATCCAAGTATTTGTCTCTCCAATTTGCATAGTGCAATATGATCTTTTTATCTATCAATTTTAGATCTTTATATATTTTTAATATTTGGTGTAAATATGCATTATATAAATTATTATAAAGGAATATTGTAATTTAAAATGAAGAATGTATACATTTCAAATATTAATAATAATTTGGTTCACTTTAAAATAAAACCATTTCTATTGATTTTTAAAAAACTAGGATTCAGCTTATATTTAAATGTCCTTCATGAAATTTTAAAGGTATTGATTCTTCCAAATTTAAAAATACAATCAGAACAATCCATTGAAGTTGGCTGTACTAAATTGAAAAATAAGATAAAGGCCTATTAGACAAATGGATCTGATTGTTTAATAGGATTTAAAATTACTTCATGATTCACTATAAGCAATAATAAGTAAATAATTAATCTGGGATTTGCTTTTAAAATTAACGAAGTGTTTAGATAATATTTAAAACTAATTAAGTATTTTTCTTCTTGATAAATATACAATTTATAAAATAATATATAATTATCTTTTATAAAATTTTAAATCATAAGTACATAAAAAAACCTGTTAGTGTTAATAAATGTAGTTCTCTTCCAATGGTATTAACGATCAACAGAATTATTATATAAAAATGTAGTGCGATTATATCTGTATTTCTTAAATAAAGTCTTATATCTGGGTTAGCAGACAAAGGATTTTTGAATATATCTAAAAAGTATTTGATATCGTTGTTCAAATGTATGATTCGTTATTTATTATTTAATGCAAATTTTGCAATAGTTTTCTAATTATTTGAAAATAGTAATAATGTTTTTAATAAAATTTTGATTTTAAAATTATATTTATTTATAAAATAAAAATCGAATCCAGACTGTAATAATGATTTGTGGTTTGTTGAGGTAGATTACGTTTAATGATGTTTTAATTTATTTTAATTTATCGTTGAGCATTGTGGGTGAATTTTGGAAGTTATAAGATAACTACTAAATTATATTTATATATTTTATGTCAGAGAATATATTTTGTTTCTTTATTATTCTATAATTAAAGAGATTGCTATAACTGTTTTACTTTCACAGTTATTGGTATGTAACCCAGAATAGAATTCTGTGAAGAATATTTATTTTTATTTGTAAAATATGTTAATAATGTTTTAAGTTCATATGTGTATGTTTATATACCTCTAAATATTGCAAACAACATAGCTATACTTATATAACAATATTTAATTAAGCATACTATGTAACATGCATATCATAAACATTATGAAAAGATAAATCATTCATAAATGTTATTTTATTATGAAAATAAAGAAATAAATTACATTTAGCTAATCAAAAAGTTATATGGCTGGCTATCTTCTAAACAATTTTTTGTGTTACATTTGAGTTCTTTCTATCCTAAGATAGTATCTTAATCAAGAGGTAATATAAATTTATGAAATGAGGTTAACATAATATTTCATGTTTATATAATTCTGATTATTTTTATTTTATGCCAAATAAAATAGATACTTTATTATTCTATTCAATCAACAGCCCCTTAAAAGTGTCCATATATTTTCCTGAATGCATGCACACTTACAAATAATGGTTGAATAATTAAATAATCAATCTATATGTTAGTATATACATGTTCACATTACTATTAGTGTATATAAATAACATATTGTCCATATTATACAATATAGGTTTTGTGTAGATAATGAAGATTAATATTGATTTAAATAAGCAGTAAGAAACTATCATAGTAATGTAAAGTAATGCCTATTATTGTTCAATAATAATGAGAATAGATCTTAAGAAATTTAATGAGTATCAGTATTAAATCATTCAATAAAGAGAGCAGTTTAAGTACTATTATAGCCTGTTAAATCATTGGAAAAAATTATTTTGACTAAAGTTTGGATTATGTAACTATTAGTCAACATTAACACTAGATGAAAATGATCCACTATGCCATACAATAATCAAGTTAATATGCATTTACCCAATTTATAATAAATCTATATTAATTATATTTAGATATATTTCTGTTAATATTTATTTTATAACTATCCTTTAATATTTTTAGAAGAATCTTAATTCACTCTGATGTAGTTAGAATATATAATATGTATGCTAAAAGTCAAAGAAAAAAAGCACCTGACAAGGAGCTAACTGTCCACTAATAAATAGTTGGAAGACAAGAAAAGTAAGAAAAGATTTACATTTTAATATTTATTCTTATATCATATTAACTTTTATGGTGTTATAATAAATAAAGCTGAGTAAAATAAAATGAAAAAATTATGAATTTTTTTACTTCACCATATAAATCCTGGATGAACTTATCAGTGCTCAACTAAAGAAGAAAATTATCAAGATATTTTTAAAACTATAACTGAAACTCACATTTATGAAGATAAATGTTGCTCCTATGAAATAGGACTTCTGCTCACTTTCCAAATCACACCTGTTTATCATCTTTTGTCAGAATGTTAGATAACTACTAGCTAATTTGGGTAGTTGATCTTTACAGTAATGTTGAAAACATTTATTATTTCAGCGTATGTTAAGATTTTATAGTCATTTAAGTTGGCTAAGAAGTCAATTTCTAGTTGTATCAAGGATAGTTTCTCTGTATCTAGCTGTAATTGTACTTATCAACTTAAATATAATATTATATATAATTATAAAAAAGTAGAATATACTTATTATTGATGATGTTAGAAACATCTTAACTTATCTATAGGTTAATATTTATTTGTATAATTATTATTGATATAATAACTTTAGTAAAGTTATTCATGATTTGATTTTATTGTTAGAGGATTCGGTGTATTTTAGATGTAATGATATGTTTTATATATTATTTCTCCTTTAATATATTCTGTCTATATTATTTTTTTAGAGAGCAGTGTTGTTAATCACTTGTATGGTTTTTGAAATTATTTCTTAGATTATATTGATGATTGTTTGTTTATTATTGATAATGATAAACTAGAGGAGTTTTTAAAATAGATTGAAAGGTTTGGATTTTAATATTAAATTAATTTATGAGGTAGGTACTTTTGATTTTATTAAAATTTTTAGAGATAAATGTTAATAAATGTTGTAGTCATGTTGTTAAAGCAAAAAATTAAGAAATATAATAATGCCTGAAAGTTATCAATATTTTAGTCATAAGAAAACTGCTGTGTTAAATTTTTGTTATAACAATAAAAGGCTTTTTAAAAGTAATGCTCATTTTCAAAGATGGATGATTTGCTTTGGATTATATTGATTTAGATTACTACCATAATTTTATTAAAAAATATCATATGTAATGAAAATATTTAAAAAGATTAAAGTTAATCAAAATGTTTTTATTTATTATCAATTTTTCAATTTGTAGATTAATTAATGATAATTGTCATTTATAGGTTGGTATGAGAGTTTCTTGCAACAAAGGTTTGGATTAAATTCATTACTAAATAGTCCAAAACTGTCTATTAATGGAAATGTATTTCTAGTATAATTTATAAGATTCTTAGTCATGAAATTTATGTACGTCAAAGTAAATGTAATCTTAATGAAAGGATTATAAACGTGGAATTAAAAATAGATATCATAAATCATATTTGTACATTTATGAACTTAATACAAATTATAATATATTATTTAACATTGCAGAGGTTACTGTTTATTGAAAATAAAGAATTGAAGAGTTAAAGAAACTCTGGTGATTAGACTTCTTAATTTTGAGACCATCAATCTTATGAAATCCTTTTTTGATATTAAAGATAGATTGATTTAAAAATGAATTATGGGAATAGTTATTTATATATATATAATACGGATTTTTCCCTTTATTTGTATTTATAGCTCAAATTTGCATTTGTTTGTTCATCTGCATAATAAAGTGGTGGTTTTTTCTTTATAATCTCAAGCAGCAACAATAATTAATTTAAGAGAATTATGATTATGGTGAGGTACACTCAGTTTTAGGTTATAAAAAAGAAAAAAACCACATCATTATACAGACGAACAAATATATGCAAATTTGAACATATATATATAACATATGAAATATGAACACAGACTTTCAAACTTCCTTCATCCATTCATTCTATTTTATATAACCAATACATAGACCATATGTATGCAAAAAAGTTAAATGATCTCCATATATTTCATGCTAAACCAGCACTCATCAGTTGGTCCAGATCATCTCCCACATATATATATATTCAGTACTCGGTTTATAATAAGATAGCATATCTTTACACTTTAATTGATAGATTTCAATCTAGTCCACTCCCCAACTCTTCAACCATCCTTTGTTAATGCCGATATTATTGTCATGCCCATATTTACCTTAAGCCACTCTGACCCCTTATGTATAGGACATTGCCCTATTCGCAGCTATTTACCCTTTATGTATATGTATATTATAAACATTTTGCTTGAGCTAATATATATATACATTAAATGTTTATACACATTTATTTTTATTGATCTTCTAATAAAATGAATTAATACATTCTAAAAGGCAAATAATAATAATATCTTACACAATAATACTATTATTTTTTCTTTTTATTTAAGAATTCAATAATGGCTATTTAGAATTACAATGACTTCTTTTATTCTTTATAAAAGATATTTTGTTTTTCTAAAAATGATATGAAGCAGAAATCATCTTCACTTGTGAGGTGACTTTATGAATGTTTACCAGCCACATCTCATTCATAAACATCAGACATAGAACATCTGCTGTTTCATGATATATAGGCATAAGTAGGAAAAAATAAGATAAATGGTGGCAGCTACAAATAAACGAGCGAAATAGATGGCTTAGAATTTAGAAAAATATAATCATTAGAGATTCAAAGTCTCGTTCATCTACAGGGAAATAAAATAGAAAAATTATTTTGATCTAAGTATTTAAAATTTATTAATAAAATATGTATTAAAATGACAATCATTATTTTTATTATTTATTGCACTGTAAGCAAAAAATAAATGATATTCTGACGATAAAAAAAGATGTACATATAGATATAAATAGTCGTTTTATTCACCAGCAGTATTCATTTGTGAGCAAGTATGACTATTCCATCTCAAAAGCAATAATAACAACAACAATAATAATAACAACAGAAACAATATTACACTAAAAATAAATTTCATGATAATTATATAAAACAATCTGAACTACAACATGAAATAACCACAACACATTACTTCAGGCAAAACTTTCTATATGTATTGCCACTCAGTGCAAAACAACCAGAGTAATCAATGGATGCCAGAAGGCTTATGCATAAAATCCCCATCTAATGCCTACTCATCCAATATCACCAGACTAGTCATTCTGGCTTGCACTGAGTGGTAATATGTATAGAGAATTTTGCCTGTTTTAATAACAATTATAAGCAAGCATAAGAAATGGTGATCATGTGATGTTTATTGTCTTTAAACACATTACTATGTGTTGACTGGTTTTTAATGATATATATATATATGAAAATTTCCCATTATATTTTATCTAGAAACAAACATTCAGATTATAATAAGGCAGTAACCAATAAAAATAGCTTTTTGCATTTAAAAGGAAATTTCTTTTAAATGCAATCTCTAATTTTTGTATAAAGTATTGCAGTAAATATATGCGTGTATAAAGAAACAAAGTCTCTCAAGATTTCTTATTTTTCTATATCATAATAGGTTCTTTTACCAGTAAGGTGACTGCTGGAATTTAATAAATTTTAATGAATGTAATTGATGAAAAATTTTAATATGTGGAAATTTCCATTATATTTATTTAGGAAAAAATACAGACACAGGTTAATAAGTCACGAAACAAAGAAAATAACAAACTGTTAATTTGTTAATAACAATCAACAATTTCAAACTTTAACAGGAGGTTGGTTGCCTTGACAAGAGCTTGAAATTGTTGATTGTTATTGATATTGGGTTTGCCTAACCTGTTGACTGCTTTTTAATGAGTTCTTACAAACCCATTTATCCTTGAGCATTATTACACTTATATATATATATATGTATATAATCAACAGGGTATGAGCACAGACTTTCACATGACCCACCACTCTCCACACTATCTCATAAAACTGATACACCTGAACACACATATGACAAAAAGATAAATAATCATCAATATACGTATTTCATGCTAAACCAGAAATCATCAGTTGGTCCAGATTACCATCTCTACACATATATGCTACAAGTGCTCAGATATATATTAAGATAGCAAATACTTCTACTTTAATGGACAGGCTTCAATGTACGCCACACTCCAACTCTTCAACCGTCCATCCAATTGAAAATCTGATGAGTGAATGCTCAAAGGCCACCCTTAGGCTGAGATTGTTGTCACACCCATGTTGACCTAAAGGTCAATCTGACCCCTCATGTACAGGACATAATCCATTAAATACATATACAAGGGATAGGCAGACATCTCTAATATGTAATAGATGAAATACACAGGCTTATATATACCTGTGTCTATATATGTAATAGACAGGGTATGGGCACAGACTTTCACAAGACCCATCACTCTCCACACTATCTCCTAACACTGATACACCTGAACACACATATGATGAAAAGATAAATAATCACCAATATATGTATTTCATGCTAAACCAGCAATCATCAGTGGGTCCAGATTACCATCTCTATACATATATGCTACAAGTGCTCAGATATATATTAAGATAGCAAATCCTCCTACTTTAATGGACAGGCTTCAATGTACTCCACACTTCAACTCTTCAACTGTCCATCCAATTGATAATCTGATGATGGAATGCTCAAAGGCCACCCTTAGGCCGAGATTGTTGTTGCACCCATGTTGACCTAATGGTCAATCTGACCCCTCATGTACAGGACATAATCCATTAAACACATATACAAGGGATAGGCAGACATCTCTAAAATGTAATAGATGAAATACACAGGCTTATATATACCTGTGTCTATATATGTAATAGACAGGGTATGAGCACAGAATTTCACATGACCCACCACTCTCCACACTATCTCATAACACTGATACACCTGAACACACATATGATGAAAAGATAAATAATCACCAATATACATATTTCATGCTAAACCAGCAATCATCAGTTGATCAACATGGGTGTGACAACAATCTTGGCCTAAGGGTGGCCTTTGAGCGTTCCATCATCAGGGTTTCAATTGGATGGACGGTTGAATAGTTGGAGTGTGGAGTACATTGAAGCCTGTCCATTAAAGTAGAAGTATTTGCTATCTTAATATATATCTGAGCACTTGTAGCATATATGTGTAGAGATGGTAATCTGGACCAACTGATGATTGCTGGTTTAGCATGAAATACCTATATTGGTGATTATTTATTTTTTCGTCATATGTGTGTTCAGGTGTATCAGTGTTATGAGATAATGTGGAGAGTGGTGGGTCGTGTGAAAGTCTGTGCTCATACCCTGTCTATTACATATATAGACACAGGTATATATGAGCCTGTGTATTTCATCTATTACATATTAGAGATGTCTGCCTCTCCCTGGTATATGTATTTAATGGATTATGTTCTGTACATGAGGGGTCAGATTGACCTTTAGGTCAACATGGGTGCGACAACAATCTCGGCCTAAGGGTGGCCTTTGAGCGTTCCATCATCAGATTTTCAATTGGATGGACGGTTGAAGAGTTGGAGTGTGGAGTACATTGAAGCCTGTCCATTAAAGTAGGAGGATTTGCTATCTTAATATATATCTGAGCACTTGTAGCATATATGTGTAGAGGTGATAATCTGGACCAACTGATGATTGCTGGTTTAGCATGAAATACGTATATTGGTGATTATTTATCTTTTCGTCATATGTGTGTTCAGGTGTATCAGTGTTATGAGATAGTGTTGAGAGTGGTGGGTCATGTGAAAGTCTGTGCTCATACCCTGTCTATTACATATATAGACACAGGTATATATAAGCCTGTGTATTTCATCTATGTATATAATCAATAAAGCAAATCATATAGTGCATGACTTGTTTTAACTTTACGAGCAGTTATAATTATTTTGTCTTTTGTCCAATTCTTCCCTAGTGAATTTTTTCATGAGTATTCTATGTTAAAATGTGTGTGAAATGGTATATTTTATTATAATAATTTTTTTTCCGAAAATTTTGCACTAAAAGATGGGAAATTTAAAATTCCCACTCTTACAATAGACATAAGCCCCACCCTGACATGTTCAGCCATTATCTGTTGCCGAGGCTGTAAAACATTCAGTGTTTTATGACATGGTAGTGTCCAATGATGCAAAAACTTGTTTATTTGCAAATTTGCATTTCTTTTTTAAATAATTTGCACTACATTTATTAGATATCAAGAAATATAAATTATTAATAACTTATTTTAAAAAATAGAACATTATATTAGCAGCAAACATAAATATGGCTTGAAGCAAATTAGAAGTCTACCTTTGATGTAAACAATCTATATTTATGAGTAAGAAAAATATCACAATTTTGCAATAAATATTCAAAAAATTTAAACTTTTAAACCATAATTCATGAGATATAAGAGAAATAAATAAGATTCATTTCAATGTTTAAAAATAATAAGAATTAAAAAACATTTCATTGATTTTATAAACTGAAAATAATCTTCCTAGAAACAATGACATGTAAAGTCTTTGTTTTGATTGCGATCTTATTTTTTAAATATTTACAGAAACAAAATGTGAACATTTAAAATTAATTTCAGTAGTAAACAAAAATATCTATCAAATGAAGTTAAATTGAATATTTTCTGAAAAGAAATAATCATTTTATCATATATTTTATGTTGATATTTGAGACAAAGAAAAATGTTAGAAAATGCTGAAATGTGAGAGGCGTTGTGCTGCATTTTGGAATGGTTAAGCTTGTATTGTAGATATGTAATATAGGGAGTGTACCAATCACTCTAACAATCTTTTATTGATAAGTACCTCAAGAAAAAGCATTTAAAATTTCTATCTACAAATGTCTCTATCATCAGATCAATCAGTTTCAAGCTTTTGACTCACCTCATTGAAGAGCTATGACATTCAGACACTAGATCTAAAATACTAATTCAAAACCAGCACTTATCTAATAAGTATCTATTAAATAAAATATCAAAATTTTCTGACACATAAATGTCATTACATCCAGCTACCTGACTTAAAGAGCTATATGAGTCTGAAAACACTTTAGCCCCACCATGTATTAATAGTCTCAGCAATAGATCATAGCCAAAGCCTCAAGGGCAAATTATAACAATCAATAAAGCAAATCATATATCACATAACTTGTTTTAAGCTTGTATTATAGATATGTAATATAGGAGGGTAACCAATCACTCTATCAAGTTCTTGTTGATAAGTGCTGTAAGAGAAAGTATTTTAGATCTAGTGTCTGAATGTCCTAGCTCATTTACTGCGGTGAGTCAAAAGCTCAAAACCAATCAGTCTGAGGAGATGGATAATTCTAAATAGAGATTTTAAATGATTTTTTTTGCATCACTTATCAATAAGCACTTGCTAAAGCTATTGGTACACTCCCTATATTGCATATCTATAATACAAGCTTAAAACAAGTCACACAATTTATAACTTGCTTTATTGATTATTATAAGTTAACCTTTGAGGCTTTGGTGACGTTATACTGCTGAGGCTATTAATATATGATGAGGCTAAAGTATTTTCAGACCCATACATCTATTTAAATTAGATATCTGGATTTAAAGACATTCAGAAAATTTTTGATTTTCTACTTAATAGTTACTTATTAGAGAAGTCCTGGCTTTTGAATTGGTATTTTAGATCTAGGGTCTAAATCTTCTAGCTCTTCACTGAGGGAAGGCAAAAGCCCAAAATCGATTTATCTGAGGATGGGGATAAATTCTAGATAAAGATTTTAAATGCTTTCTTTTGCAGCATTTATCAATAAGAGCTTGTTAGGGCTATTGGTATTCTCTCTACATTACACATCTTTACATATGTCTAATATAAGCTGAAAACAAGTCACACAATATATGACTTGCTTTATTGATTATTTAATTTATAAACCAATTAAGCGTATGTCACTCTTGAATGTGAAGCTATAATCATATACAGGAATTAATATACGCTAAGCGCTTTCGAGGTCCTTTACCTCATATTCATAGCGGTGCTGTGAGCTGCGAAATGTAAAAAAATGGAGCGGGAGAAGTGGTATGCAAAGCATATGCAAATGGACTAAATAGTCCAGCGTTTAGAGATGTCGAAGCAGGTGTCACGTCTATTGATAGAGTTGTTATTGTTATTGATGTAGTACGCTTCTCTGATCTTCCGCTTAATGTCGTTTTTCTCGATACAGACTATTTTAGGGTGCCCTTGAGGCTTTGGTGATGTTATACTGCTGAGGCTATTAATATATGGAGAGGCTGATGTGTTTTCAGACCCATATAGCTATTTAAGTTAGATAGCTGGATTTAAAGACATTTATGTGTCTGAAAATTTCTGATTTTTTATTTAATAGTTATGTATTAGATAAGTTCTGGCTTTTGAGTTGTTAATGTCTGAATGTCATAGCTCCTCACTGGGGTGAGCAAAAGCTCGAAACCAATTGGTCTGAGGAAGAGATAATTCTACATAAAGATTTTAAATGCTTTCTCTTGTGTCATTTATCAATAAGAGCTTGTTTGAGCTATTGGTATGATCCCTATATTACACACACACACATGTATATGTATAATAGCAGAATAAAAAAGCAGAAATAAACTTTAGCTACTAACTTTTTTGAATAATTTTTTTTTATAATTTATATAAATATTATTAAAAAGTTAGTAAAAATTTTCTAAATAGAAAAAATATAAAATTTATTTTTCAATAATAAATTTATTAGATTTAGTAAAGGTTTATACATAAAAAAATTGAGAAACTATCTTTAACTTATATTCAGAAAATAAAATAAAAAGGAAAATATCACTAAAATATAAAATTATTTTTTGTGGAAGGGCCTAGGATTGTTGTAATGTCTGAGGAGAGACTTATTAGTTGTTTCATCTTGCCAAGTCTGATTATATAATTTAATGGAAATTAATTTTCTGACATCATTTTTATTGTTTTAAGCACATTACTGTTTGTGTTTAGATATTAAGTACATCAAGTGCACCAAAGGTAAACAAACTAAACGTAGTAAAACAAATATTTTATCATTTAAACGCTGGTTTTAATGTTACAGTGAGGAAGTAATGACGAAACTTTTATTTCTAAATATAAAGACAATAAACTTTTAATTTAGCATATATGTTATATTATAGATCTAATTAATAAGAAAATAAATAAATGTAATTTAATATAGAATTTAGTATTTATTTCTTTAGAAAACATACTGCTTTCACGACATAGAAAAAAACATTAAATTAAAAACTCTGCATCATTTAGTGCAGTCATAGAGGGTCAAACTCTGGAGTGTGAGGTCCTTAGATTGATTCTGCAAGTGGAATCTGGGGCTCAAACTTCTTATGAACTCTCAAGCATAAAGGGTTTTATTTTATTTACTTATTAAGGTACTGTGGTATTAGAACTGCGACATGAAGAATTATAATTGTTTAATCATTAAATTAATTAGGTTATTAAATCAAAAACATATTTTAAAATCTATATTTAAAAAAAAACAATTTAATAAAAAAAAATACGAAAAGAATTAATGTGAAGAATAGTTAAAATGCGTGTTTAAATCAAATTAAGTGTGTGTTTGCACGTGCATATTCTGCATAGTCTATTTTAATACATTTTACAGGCTTACACCTGCGTTTATATATGTAATATATGCGGGATTCGATCTCAGACTTTCTCACGACCTACAATTATCAGTGCCATCTTATATTGCTGACTCACCTGATCACACACGTTGAAAAGATAAATAATCACCAATATGCTATTTCGTACTAAACCAGCACTCATTAAAGTATGAAGATTGGTTATCTTAATATAAAGCTGAGTACCAATTGTATATATGTATGGAGATGGCAATCTGAACCAACTGATGAGTGCTGGTTTAGCACGAATTATGCATATTGGTGATTATTTATCTTTTCAACATGTGTGTGATCAGGTGATTCAGCAATATAACATGGCACTGAGAGTTGTAGGTCGTGTGAAAATCTGAGTTCGAATCCCGCATACATTACATATATAAATGCAGATGTAATCTTGTACAAAGTATTAAAATATATTATGCAGAATATGCACATGCAAACCCACACTCAATTTGATTTAAACACGCATTTTAACTATTCTTCACATTAATGCTTTTGGTATTTTTTTTTTTTTGTTAAATTGTTTTTTTTTTAATGTAGATTTTAAAATATGTTTTTGATTTAATAACCTAATTAATTTAATAATTCAACGATTGTAATTTTTGAAAATTTTAATCAAGTCAAAAAATATGTGCAAAAAAAAATGTTCATAAAAAAAAAAAACAATATTATTTAAGAATTAGTGCAGTTTACACATCTGTCAAATAGAAAAATTTTTAATTTGGATTTGTATATCCTCTGTGTCTGAAGCATCACATTTACTTATGGATATGATTTATACAATCCATAAATTAAAATATTAAAGATTTTAAGACGTTTCATTCGATAATTTAATATACAAAATTAACAAAGCATATGCCACACTTGAATGAGAAGCTCTAAAGATACACAGAAATTATTACACGCTAAGCGCTTTCGAGGTCTTTTGCCTCATATTCATAGCGGTACTGTGAGCTGCAGAATGAAAAAATAGGGCAAGGGAAACAAAACAGCTTGCAAAGCATATGCAAATGAACTAGATAGTCCAATGTTTGGAGATGTCAAAGCAGGTATCTCGTCTATTGATGGAGTTATTATTGCCATTAATAAAATATGCTTCTTGGATTTTCCGCTTGATGTTATTTTTCTCAATACAGACTATTTTAGGGCTGGAAGGTTCAAACAAATGTCCTGTCTTCTTGGAATGCTCTAAAAATGTTGATGAATTATCATTGTTTTTCATGGCTTTCCCTTGCTCTATTTTTTTGTTCTGCAGCTCACAGTACCGCTATGAATATGAGGCAAAAGACCTTGAAAGCGCTTAGCGTGTAATAATTTCTGTGTATCTTTATAGCTTCTCATTCAAGTGTGGCATACACTTTGTTAATTTTGTATAAATTAAAAGTATATTGACTAATTATTATGAAATAATTACTATTCATAAATTGTTTAAAGGAGAATTGATATCTTCATTTTGGCCAAATAATAAAATGAACATGAATTTCATGAGCAAATAAGAATTTAAAGGTTAAAATTAAACTGCGAAGAAAAAAACAATAAAGACATGGAAGAATTAATATTGCACTGCAAATGTCATAAACTATATTTGTTTTGTAGCATTTAACAAAGTGATGAAATGATAATTTCAAATGATAAAGTTTCAGTTTCTTTAGTTTTTATGCAATGATTAATACTAATATAACAATTAAGCCAATGATTTTTCATACACTTTTTCCAGAAACCTTCCTCAAAGCTATGAACTATAAATATATATGAATACATAATACGTATGCTATATCAAATCTAATTTTGTTATATTTAATGCATAGTTTAGATTATATATATATATATATATATATATATATATATATATATATATATATATATATATATATATATATAATATATATATATAGAGAGAGAGAGAGAGAGAATATGCTATGTATTTATATGTTATATTGTTAAAAAGGTTTCTGGGCAGCAAAATCTATTAGAAATCTTTGTCCCATTAAGATTAAGATGGCATAAAATGTGTATTAAAAAGTATTATATTAATGGTTGACTTATTTATTATTGAAAACATCAAAACAAATCTCAGTTTGATCAAATGAATAGTCCTTTGTGTTCAATTTGTCATTTAGTGTTCAATATCACACGACAAACTTATTAGCCACATTAATATATAATTATTTAATTTGTAGATAAATAAAATTAACTAATTAAAATGATCTGATGCAGAAAGTCATATACTAGATGATGCAGATTGCCATGTAATATTTGATGGTTTTTTTTTTTTTTTTTGGCATTTAAATCTGAATATGACCAGCGCATTAAACTAAGCAGAGAATAGTTAGTGGATTATATTTTTTTAAACAAATGAAGTCAATATTAATCATCTTATAAATAATAAAATAAGAATTCATATAGTTAAAATGATAAACCATGTTATCAGCTTATTTATGTTTGCATAGAAAAATTTAGCTTAGTGAAGTTAAAATCTTTGTAATCAAAAAATGTAAAGGCTACAATTTTAAACCAGAAACATGTGGAGCTCTAATACATGGAAGATATATTTTGGCTTCATAATTATGACAATATAAAAAACCTTCAAGTTGTTCCACTTGATCTTAAGTTTGTTTCTATTATTTCAGTTTATAAAAAAGAAAGTTATAAATAAAACTGCAATAATCTCATTGTTAGTGATTTAAAAATGTTTTCAACAATTTTATTAAATAATAAGTTTTAAGGATTCAAAAATTCATATACATAGGACTTTTATTACAATGAGTTAAACCATTGTTAAACATTGATGTATAGATATAATTATGATTCTTTTAATCAAGTTATACCAACACAATGATAACACCTTTGTCTCCACAATTCACAGTATGCTAATTGAAATGTTATTCTTACTAATTCAAAACAAGAGCTACAGAATATTTTTATCATTTTTAATGTAACATAGAAAATTTGGGTTTAGTAATTAATATTAAACAAGATCAAGTATTTTATTAGCCAGTAGTAAAAAAAAGCATTCAAAAATCTTTGCTTTGATAGTTTAAAAATATAAATCTGTATAAACACTTGATGCTATCTTAGAATGACATGCTACACAGATTCCATTGTGATGCTACTGAAGTTTACAAGTTAAAAAATAGATTAATTTTTCACAATATTGTAACATTTTTAATTATTTTTAATGTATTGCCTCATAGTATAAAGGCATTGGAATACTGTATACTATTTTTGAAAATTTAATAAGATTAATCAATATGTTAGACAGTTCTTGGAATGTGGTGATATTGAATCTACAATTGCAATTTTACATTTAAAGAATGTCTGGAGGAAGCTAAAATACAATGGTCAGCCATGGTTAAAGTCATTTAAAATATAAAATCCAAAGAGGTTAAAAACAATAGATGTCAAATAATCAGACGAAAAAGCTAGTATGTAATAAATTTGGGTATCTTTGTAACAAACATTATAAAACTCATTTAACAGTGTGGTAATTGTTTTTTTTTAGGTGTCATAGCATCAGCCGGAAGCGAACCCACTAACCCAGGACAACTGCTTGTAAGGCAGATGTGCTGACCTCTCAACCACCAATGCTTTCATATTCAATAAAACTCAATGGTAAAATTTAATTAAGCGTACTAATAAAAAAACCAGTTTTGCAAAAAGTATTACTTAAGATAATATAAAAAGCTAACTTCAGATACAGTTTTAATGTGTTTTATTATTTCAAAATTATTTATTATTATTTACAATCATTTAAATAAATATACATTGTACATTTATTTTAAAATTATTAAGGTAGTCAATGTAACATTTTACAGCTCTAAAACATTCTTCATTAATGTATTACTCAGATATATATGTATGTGTACGTATGTTAGTATGAATTAGTAATGCATTCTCCAGAAGAAGAAAAATTGTAATATATACACTATCTCTTGTTCTGCTGATTCAATAATCGATAATTTAAAAAAAATACTAGAAGTTTGTAAAATTTCGTAGTATATTTATATAGCAGCACTTTGTTTTGTATTTCACACAGTCTTGTGCCTATTTATGTCATACTAAATACAGTTTCTAGAACATTTGAATTTCTGATTATTTAAAAAAAAGACTAGAGATGAAACTAAATTTATGAATAAAGAATAAATTAAATAATGGAAATATTATTGATAATTTAAAAGATGCAAGTGAAAAAAAAATTGTTGGCAAAATTATATAATCAAATGTTTAAGTAGAAAAACTATTGGCACCACTATACTATCAATTGTATAAGTAGTTAAGATATACCATTTGATTTAGAAAAATGCAGTAACAATATTGATATTTAAGAAACATAATAAAGCAGGCATTATAAATTACGAATCTATTGCTCTTCTATTTGCTTTATATTAGGTCTTTACCAATATAATTATAACTAATCTGCAATGAAATTTATATTCAAAGCAACTACTGGAACAAGCTCAATTTTAAATGAGATTTTATACCAGGATATGATCCAAATATTGAGGAAAGTTATACAAAAAAACTGACCAATATGAGTTGCCATTATGTTTTCATTTGTAGCTATGAAAAGTTATTTGTTCGTATAATCGTTTTGACAGTGATTAAAGCTTTGAAACATTAAGTTATTAGTAATATTGCCACATTCTGAGAATATTTAGAAAAGACAAAAACAGTTATTAAATTATATCTGATACTAAAAAGATTAATATAATAATCAGTTTTTGAAGAAGTATTTTTTGAACTAAAATTGGAATAGATATGATTTAAATCATTTAGATTTTGCAGGAAATATTGCAAAAGGTATTAGATGAAAGCATGGATGTAGGCCTAAATGTCAATGCTAAAAAGACAAAAGTAATGTCAACTTTGATAATTTACTTTTCATAGGAATATTTTAGTATTAAAATTAAATATGTCTATGTGTTTGAAAAAAAGAAAAAGATTTTACCAGATGGGTTTTATTATTTTTTATGTATGGATCTAATACTCTTTATAAAAGAGCAATTTATTACCAAACAAGTAAATTATTAAAATATATATGGTTGAAATTGAGATTGGCTAAATATATTGGGGAAGAGATAATGATAGAGTGAAAACTGAAGTCATAAAATAGATTCAAAGAAATTATAAAAGATCAATAAAGATATTTTATGTAAGATCTGGTGAATTAAATAACAAAGTTTTCTGATATATATACTATGAAAGAAATCTAATTAAGGCACATCATATATGAGAGTAAATAATTAGATAAATCATAATATACTATTTATGTTTTTCACATCTTTAATCATATGTTTCAATAATGAGTGATGAAATATATTTAAAAATATGTATATAAAGTTAAGTTTAAATATCTCTGAAAACATGCTTGAAAAAATGCAGTGAATGTTTCTAATGTTTTCACAGTGTGAAAGTCTGGTCTAAATTTTGGACTAATGGATGGTTATGATAGAAATGAGATAAGGTGCAGATGCACTGATAAAAACAAAAACATGCATATATATGTGTGTGCACTTAATGTAGATTTGAGAATGAAGATCAGGCAATGGCAATAAATATGGGGAAATTATATCAGATTACTTAATATTAAAATATGAAACAAGACAAGTCCTTGAGTGGAATTATTGGATATAAATGTTTTGTGGAGACATTTAGGTGGTAAGACAACTGATGCATATTTGAAAACTATAAGTTGATCAGATAAATATTTATCAGATTGAAAGCTAAAAAATGGAACAAGAAATGGCTCAGCAAATCAATATGAAGCAAATAGAAGTGCAAGGAGAGTATGTAAAAAACAGAATGTAAATGCAAAACAGCCAACTGAGAAACAATAATCATTGCAAGTGATGATAAAACCAACAGAAGGAAGGATTATATTTGAGAAATTCTCAGGAAGTGTGAACATGATCATTGTTATTTAACAAAATTTGAAAAAAAATACAAGAATGCAGCAGAAAAATAAGAGGATGGTGTTTGAGGTGCAAGGAAATAAAAATCATTACAAAAAGCAATGCAGAAAAGTGATGATAATGAAAGCCAAATAACATTGAATGAAAGTCAGGGATGAAAGAAAAAAATATAAAAGTCATAATGAAAAGAATGAAGGAATAAATGACATTACAAGTGCAAGAACAGATGTATCAGAATGTGCAATTTGTCAAAGAAAAATGTATGCTAATATGTAATGTAGAATATCATTAAAAGTATAAATAATAGCAAAGTAGAAACTCAAAAAGCTTTCCAAAGTGTATTAGATAGAATTGAGAAGCTTGCATTGAAAGAAAAAGAGTCTAGTCAGAATTTAGCATCAGAAAACTAAGAGAAAAAGTCCTAAAAGAGATGGTTGATATAGTAAAAAATATTAAAATTGAATATGAAAAAATGAAAAAGAGGCATCATTATTTGACCAATGTATGGGCTGAATAAAATATGGCCAGTGCATAAAAAAGAAATAGTGTTAAAAAAAGTCTATGAATACAGAATCATAAGTATGACTTGAGTAAGAAGTGTTGGTGTATATTGGGATATTAACCAGTTTTAAAAATACAAGTGTGATGGGGAATTATAAATAAGAAACCCATAAACCAGCTTTACAGTCTGGAAAATTATTATCAGCTTAATCATTTCAGAGAAGGAAAATCATATTTATATATGATCACTTCCAAATCCATTAAAGAAATGATGAAATTTATTGAATAATAAACCTTATTATATGCAGATTACACAAAAGAAATTCTGAACAACTTCTGGATAAAAGAGTGTGTTTAGATGAAATATTGCACCAGGTTGCCCAAGAAAGATTCCCTTTGGACAGTTAGTGATAGGTACTCTTAATTGCTTTGATGTTAATTTTACTAAGTTAAGGATACAACATACACTTTATTTTAAAGACAGATAATAAGAATAATTTGTTGCAACTCAGGATAAAACCAAATCATTTTGGGGACCAATAAGAAAAATATCACATAGATAGTCAATAAGTTCATTGAGTACTTAACTAAGTTTCTCATCATTATCCATATGATAAACAAATTTAGAAGGTCATAGGAAAGGAGAAAAATAAAATCTAATCTTCAAGATAAATCCTAAAATCAAATTCACAAATATAGTGCTAACTGTATAGATGTAAGGAATAATATTATTTACTGACTATATTGGAAAAATAAAAAGAGAGAAAAATCATCATCTGTTCAAAAAGAACTAAGATTGTATGTCAGTCTGAAACCCAAACTTGAAAACACAAACATCTCTAATTATTTACTGCATAAATCCCCATTGCCATGTATGAACATGACCAGCTTTGATAAGAAAACAAGTAAATTAATTCATTAAATGACCAGAGATCTCTATATAATGTTCCTTATTATAGAGAATATTAAATATGAAGAGATATAGTTCAAGTAACAGGCAATTTAGTAAGCAACTGAAAAGACTTAGTGGCACACTTTGTGTTGCAAGAATGTCCAAGAATGAAATTAGTATATTAAAGGAATTAATATATATGCTTTAACTGTACTTTTCCAATAAAAACAATAAGTGCCTGCTTGAAATCTAAAAAATATATAGGTGAATATCAAAATTAATTCAATATACCTTTTAAATTTTAAATAAATTTATTCAGGATGCATTAATCTAATGGTATCTTATATTATGCTGTTGGACAGCTTGAGCAGGAAAAGTTAATAAAGTTTACTTACCCAAAATTGAATCAATCAACCAAGCTCAATAGTATACAAATGATGATGAATCATCAATATATTGTTATTAATATCAATACGATAAAACTAACCTCTGGAGAATGGAAAAAGCTGTTGTATGGTATAATAATCAAATATAAAAGTGTTCTTTATATTATCTAAAACAATTGAAGAATACATATACAAAATTAAAGTTATTGGTGACTAATTTTATCAAGCCAAATTTTGTCATGTGCAACTCAAATATGAAATCAATATAGAGAATCAACTACAGAAGATGATGAAGTGAAAAATTATAGCCAATTGCTCATCCCTATATTTGGTGATAAAGATGGCTGTGAGATTAGTAATAAACAATTAAATAAAAATACAATTCCTCATTAAAATGTCCTTTTTCCCACCCACTAATTAATTATTCAATTTGAAGATAACTTATGGATTCATAACCTTATAATCACATCAAGCTAATCTTCAAATCACATCAAGCCAACAGAAAAGTGTGCTTTCTTCATAAGTATACCATGTTTTGATGTGAACCTTTTTGTCTAAAAATTCTAACAGAAGCTATTTGATTGATCAATAGTGGGTCTATCTTGTTAAAATACTTGGACCAGACTCTTTTCTGAGAAGTCAAAACTCTAGTAATTCTGTAGATAGATGATGTGGTATTTTTATCAAAGAGTATTAATGAGCATTTAACTCATGTAGAAATTTTTAAGAAGTGTTTTAACAGAGATATTAATACTTTCCAAGCAATGAATGCAATATTGCATTACTACTGATGTAATGCCATAACTTCTCCTTCTACATTAATTTATTCTCTTTAATGTTTATTTGCTGGGCTTGCATTTATTTGATTAACAATAACTGGAACTATAATAATATTAATTTAAAAAATTCTAAATGTTAGTACTGAACAAATGAATATATAGAAATAAGTAAATGTCCTGGCCTTAATATCACTAGCTAGTATTTTCTTATTCTTTCAGCATGAAAGCATTTGTGAGAGCTTTTGAACATAATCATTTTTTAAATTAAATTTTTAAAATAATTTAATAGTTCAGTATTAGATAAATTCTGGGCTTAAGTTGGTATTTTAAGATCTAGTGTCAGAATGGCCTAGTGCCTTATTGATGAAATGATATATAAAGAATAGATTGTTAGAAGATCATATAGGAAAAATATGTACTAATGGAGAGTTGTAATTCCATTAAAAATACAAAAGAATTTAATTATATATGATTGTATGGCCAACTACTTTTGTCTTAAAAAATCAATTAATTATTAAATGTTTTACTGACCAAGATTGTGAGGAATGCATGAAAATTTAACCTGCTAATAAATTGTGCATACAAAATATGCAACCAGTAATATCAATAGGTCTAACAAATTGCTAGCTGTTGTTCATTATGCAATGTGAATCTCTCAAAAAAGTAAGCATCAACTTCATATCTATGTTGTTGTTTTTCAAAATATGTAGTAATGCCTACCATGTGTAACCAGTATATCCCTATAGTGGAACATCTAGATGCTATTCTAATAAATCATGGCACTCCATTTCTGTCATTTTAATTTGAACAGTTGATTTAAAAACAAAAATTTATTATATATTGACTTCCTATAGAATCCTCAGTTAAATTTCTGTCAGAAAAATATGAGAACTGTGGAGATTATTCTGAAATCAGATTCACCAAGGTTTAGTAAACCAAGTCAAATGAATAGTGAATTATATAAATTACTTTTATATCACAGGGTTTCATTTCAATTAGTTATATTTTAAGGAATATACTTCTATGCTTAGAAAAACTCTATTTCCAGTGATACAGGAAAATATTGATAACAAAGCTCATCATGAAAAACATATTTCAGCTATTAACTAGAGTGGAAAAAGTTCAGACAGTATAATCCCTTTCACATTTTTACTGTAGACAACATAGCTTGTAAAAGCTAAAAACATCAGTATCCTCAAACAACATATCTTTAAAATTTTTATTAGGTTTCCTATGAAAATATTTAAAAAAACCCAGTGAAAATGCATTTCTGATTAGAGATAAAAATGAAGTTGAACATCCATATGATACCTATATTTGAAAGCTATTTATAGTTTAATAATAGAAAAAATAGATCGAGAAGATTAGTGTGTATAGATATTTTTAGCACTATTACAGAATTTAATATTGTGGATGTTGGTGGATTCTGTGTAATTTGAATCCATATAATCAATAAATTTACTAAAATTTTACAACATTTAATAAAAGTTATGTATTTTAGTAGCACCAAATAGAATCTTATGTTAATATTAATCTGCCAGAAATAGCAGATAGTTATGAGGAAATTCAGGTATTTATTTGTCAGTAGAGTAATCCTAATTTATTTATAAGCTTACTAATTATAATGATCATGACAAGGATCCTTATATTGATACATATTCTATTTTGTATTTAATTCCTACTTTAGTAGCATTTTGAGATGCTGAGAAGCTGCTGATTGGCATAATTCAATTGAAGATTTAATAAGATTATTGGGGGCTGAGAGGCTCATGGACCTCCCTCCAATTTTTCAATAATCTTTTTTGTTTTATTTCTCAATCAAAATAGTGCATTTCTTCTTATTTTTCAGTATTATTTTTCAATATAACAAAGAGATATTTCCATAAATATGGCAAAATTTAAATAATGGCATATAATCACAATATACGAAAATGAATTAACTGATAATAGCTTATGATTTAAATTATATAGAGAGGATTATGTGATAAAATAGACTACCTATAACTATATATTAATAATTACATTTTGATTTATTATATGTGATTAAACATTTCCTTATTTTGAAAGCTATTAAAATATATGCTATTAAAATTTAAATCATTTGCTATGTAAACTAAAAAAAGTGTCATAAACTTGTCAGTCAATTATAAAAACATTATATGCTCAAGTAATGGGTAGGATTTTATTCTGTAAGAGCATACACATTATCATTCAAAATTTAGTCAATAAAAGGAAAAAATATTGTTTAAAAAACAGTTTGGTATAAAACTTACATTCCTATTTTAAAACTCAATAAAATTGGATTAAGTAATGTTAAATAGATAAGAGAAATGCAAGCACTTAATTAATTAGTGCAATTGCATTTACTGGTTTAATAACATACATTTAATTAAGCATTGCAAAATATCAAATAAAAAATATATCATTAGATTATATACCTGGATGTATCTGTGGTTGCAATTACATTTGTATAATAGTTGTAAAAGTAGTTTTTCAGCAGATTTTTTTTCTGTTCTTTTCTTGAAGTTGGAATGTAAACAGCTGAAGAAGATTGTTGGGGCAATCGAAACTATTACCTGAAGGAAAGGGTGGATAATAAAGCATTGTAAAAGTAATAATATGTTTCATCAATTGATTATTATATGGTATACATTTGACAATGCAATAGGAAATAGTAGTTATTATATCAATAAAAGCAGTAATTTATTCTATTTCTTCTCCATCAAAAACATTTACTGTAAATTTGAGTAATCAAATGTACATTAAATAATAATATTATAACTCATTTTAGTCGTTTTATTTTGCCTTTAATAAAAACTGTAGACTATTTGCATATGCACATCCAATAGTCTATTAATTGTTAACGCTTACAATAAAAGGTTCTGATCGTATACTGAAAAAAAATAAGTAATTGCTTATAACGTCATATAATTCACAAATTGTTATATGTGTATGTAAAGTTTTTTTTTTTTTCAAAGCATCTTCCGGGAGGCGAACCCACAACCGTCTGCAACCAACTACTTTCTTGCAACGCGGGTGCGATAGGCCTGAAGCAGATTTACGATTTACGAGATAATAATTAATCATCATTAATCGTAGCTTTTTTTTTTTGCTTACAAAAATATTAATACAATTTATTCAAGAATTTCTAAACAAGAATTACGTCATAAATTTGTAATGAGTTTTTGAAGTTATTTCAACTTCATTGTTTATCTGTAATAACTTCGCATAGTATATGGCTAGGAAGTATGTTATTTTTTTTTACCTGTCATCTACTTGGCATAAAGCATACTACCATACGTATGCAAAGTTATTATATATATGTAATATCCAATATAATACTTATAAATCAATCGTTCTATAATTACCTTTTTGTTAAAATGTAACATATTATTTATTCATGTAATTATATTTCTTTTCTTTTTTTATAGACCGAAATAATTATTCAGTTATTTACTGTCTTTTACTCTGAATATAGTCATTCCCAAACACACTAATCAAACTTCTTACACACATTTTATTTCCTTTTTAAATATTTTTTTCTATTTGTTTAATCTTATTTGATTAAAAAAATATCTGCAGATTGACTTTAAACTTGATTTAAAGCTTTTCTTTACTCTAAAGCCTTCATCCAATTAACTTCAGCCATCTTATCTTTCTTTGAGTTCTTACTTCTAACAGAGAGTCTGATCACGTCTTACCAAACACTCAGTGACTTGCCCAGGTTTAACATAAGAATTTCCTATTGTAACTCTTTAATAGTTTGCATTTGAATGAATGAATCACTCTATCAAATTCTCTGATCTTCAATTAAATTCTGAATGTGCTTGAAATAAGATCAATATGATAAAAAGAAAGAGAGAGAGGAAAAAAAGAAATTCTTTTGAACAGTTCATTATTGCTTCAGTTTATTATTTCTCAAAGTTTCGACTTTTAAGTCTCTAATTCAGAATTCCAGTAATAATTATAGATTGTGTGTTATTATCAAATTCTTTCTAATATTAAAAACTTTTACAATTATTTGAAAGTCCGAAAAAAAATATAGTTTCTTTATTCATTTATACTCATTTAATCATAAACGTTTGTTTCAAATACTATTCACAGATGCCAAACAAAGTTTTAAATATCACTACATAATTTTTTAAAATCTTTATTTGTTTCAAAAGTCTTTACTGAACTATAAGTTGACAAAACAGTAATTGGTACACATACATAGAATAAAGTAAGAAAAGATTAGAGGTTTTAAACAAACGAAAATATGTGGTTTGCAGTATCTTTATCCCATACTAGAGATAGGTAAAATTACAAATCTATGTGTAACATTAAAAAAAACCATTTTGAAAGCACTTTAACATCATCTGATTGCTGCATAGGACTTACATCTTTCTGTTTATATCACTGCATTAATGTCTTTTTTGCTTTTAATTATCTAGTTATCATTTTATAATAATGAGTCAGTGATTAAAGCATTGCATCATCAAGATATAGATCCAGGACATTGTCATATTTTAAAGAATACTTATAAAAATGAAATAGCAACAATTAGATTACATAAGGATACTGGGAAAGTCAACATTGAGAAGGGTGTAAGATAGGGTGACTCCATATCTCCAAAACTTTTTACAGCAGTGCTGCTAGAAGTATTTTGTGGATTAAAATGGAAGCTAAAGGAGTGAAAGTAAATGAAGATTATTAAAGTCATTTAGATTTTGCAGATGATGTGGTTGTTATTGCAAATAATGCTTTAGAGCTTCAGGAAATGTTGCAAGAGTTATCAGATAAAAGTAAGAAAATAGAACTAATGATAAATGCTAAAAAATAGTGTTCAAACGATTTTTTTAGAATAAAAAAAATAAAAATTAATAATCATAAATTAAAAGTTAGCAGCCACAAATACTTTTGTTAGATAATTAATACAGAAAGAAATATAATGGATGTTGATTTTTATAGATGTGTTATATTCATTTTTATTTATGGATCTGAGACTTGGAACCTTGGCAAAAAACAATATAGAAACCTCAGATAACTCAACATTGATAGATATGTTAAAAGTATGAAGAAAAAAATAAAAAATGAAATACATGGTTGAAAGAACAATAGATATAACTGTCATCTATAAAAAAATTAAATTATTTAAATGGAGCTAAGTTGGATATAATTTAGAACATATGATATTAGATTAACAATTGAAGTTTTAACTTGGACCAGAAGAGATTGCAAAATATCTAATAAGAGTCTACATATCAGATGAATGAATAAATTAAGAAAGTTTTTTGTAGTTGTGGAGAATAAAGATTAGGATAAGAAAAACTGCATTAAATTTGGAGAAACTTTCATTCTATATTAAATCAACAATGGTCAAAAGTTATGATGATTAATATTTAGTAATGCAGAATAGTGACTATTAAATAAAGATGTATCTTTTTGCCTAACAATTCAATCATATTAGGTAACCCAGATCAAGATAAATGTTTGATAATAAAATATAAAATACTATCAACAAATTGAACTCATACTAAGACACCTCTATATTAAATAACTATTTTTTTGGATATGTACTTTGATAATATATGTCAATATTTTATTAAAGAAAGTAGATCTAAATAGCATAATTAACCCAAAAATAACATTAAATAAAAAATATGCATTGCATGACTTAGAAATGACATTAAAGCAGCTGATAAAAGAGAGACAATAGTAATTATAAACAAAAATGAGGACATAAATAAGCTCTGACCAGAAATTATATGAATCCATAAAACATACTACTGTAAACAAATTATTTCAAGATGTATATCCAATCTGAAATGTATTAAAAAAATTTTTTTGATAGAAATATGTATATATTTTATTACCAATCAGAAATCATTCCAGTACATTTTATAAACATTCTACTTAAAGTTAATAATTTAGTTTGCCATGAAAGGCCTTATATAGTAAGCATTGATTGTCCTACAGAAAATATTTTAGCATTCAGTGTTATAAATGATATTCTATCAACATTCAATTTTTATAATAATGATAGCATTAAACAATTCAAAACAAAGCAAAACTCTCCATATAGTAGTGCCATCTTGTGCTAACAAGAGCAATCATGCTTTGTTTTGAATTGTTTAATAACAATTAGTATGAGATAGGGATCATATGATGTTTAATGATAGCATGTTATAAATGATATTCCATTAACAATCAGTTTTTACATTAAAGATACCACACTTTCTTTTAATTTTAGAAAACATTAACCTTATTTACTGAATAGAGAGATTTTAATAACTTTATATATTACATCACTACATACTATTATATAGCATAATAAATCTATTTTTTAAGATAGAGAATTTGATATATAACATTTTACATGCTAACCACCATATTACACCTTTTACTAAACTAATATATTTAATCTTAAGAAATAACTTTTTCTCAATTTTACATCTTGTTTACAAAACATGATACTGCAATGAGCACAAAAATAATTTTCACTAGAACTGGCCATACTCAGAAATTCTAAAAATACTCCTCATACCATAAAAACAATGATCATATACATATTCATTCATCCTGGGTTCAAGAAGACTTAATATATATTCCAGTTAGATATTATCAAACACCTAAAAGAAAGTCCATGATACTTCATGATTTTAAACTCATAGTCTGTAACCTTCTCCACATGCTAATGCATATTGATTAACATTGCATCCATTTTCTTTTACCATAAGAATCTTAAAGTGGATATTAGGAATTTATTTTGATTGGTTCCCTTAAGATATCAAAGATAAATCAAAGAATTTTATTCAGCTAAGAGGAAACACTTTTCTGCAACATATTGTGGAAAGAAACTACTCCTTACACATGCAATGTAAAATAGACACATACTCTGATGTCACTAGATGTTTTAAAAGCATAGCTAGTTCAACTATGTTTAGAGCTTATTCTTTAAATAAATCAACATTTATTGATGGCACTTGAATATTATCAATTATATATTCTAATAATTAAAACAATGAGAGGGTAGGCTGAGTAATCTGGGATGAACTAAAATTAAATCCATACAGATAAAATTTTAATATTTAAGAAGGAGAAAGGTTTTCCCAAAATATATATACTAAACTTAATATCTCTCAAGCTATTTACTCAATCCATATTATTAATAATAAATAAATACTATCCATTTTGAATAGCAATGTGTAATTCTAAATATACTAAAATCATAAAGATCTCAAAGTATTCTCATAATTTTAATACCTCAGGACATTCTCATATGCATACCAAGTATGTAAATGTGTATATAATGGATGAATAACTCTTCTAATGAAACTTCATGTGTGTTATATTTAATAAGATTAGCAAGTTAGTTCTTAACTTTCAGGTTGTACTTTGCTTACATTAAACAATTATCTTAGGATTCTTAATGAAATAAAATAATTACTAGATGTGATATGCTGGACTATTTCCATCATTTATGAGTGAATGTTGAATGTATAGAAAATTTTAAACTTTATTTAAACTTTCCAAATACAAACAACTTGTTAGTAATAACACACAAATAGACAATATTTAGTAATTACACAACATTTCGAATAGTATTCTCCATTTTTCTTCAGGTGTTGCTAGCCTATATGCACAGTGACAATATTCGCTTAGAATTTGAACTCGCATCTTTAGATTCTTGAATATTGAATTTAAGGCAAATGCTTTACCAACTGAGCTGTTCTGTCAAAGGCAACATACAGTAGAATTTTGATATATTTATATTTGAGGGTTGGTTCAAATCCTCCTGAGTCCTTCAATTATATATATATAATGAGTAATTTTTTTTTATTTTTTCCTAAGAGCAAGATTAATTAGAGGCTTTCATACATTGTATATTGCCACACTGGGTTGACTAATAGGATTATTTACCATTGTCATATGAGCAGCTTCCTTGAATTTTCTTCTATGCATTTTTTTTCTTTATCCAATATCTTTGTATTTTCCCATTTAAGCATATGGTCATTAGGACATACAGGATCTGCTATGGTAAACACATCTGTTTTTTTCTTTTAACCATTAGTTTGTGCTCCTTTATTCATTGTTCAACAGGGTGACGGGTATCACCAATTTATTTACTTCCACATTCACATGGCATTTCATAGATCTAGTTTTTGTTCTTCAGCATTTCCAGTTTAGGCTTATTGAAGTAAGCATTCCTTGAAGTTGTGGTATGGCTTTGAAAAGAAGTTCTAATGTTATATTGACTGCATATTTTCTTTAATTTATCTGCCATTCCTGGTATATATGGATACACTACCATTCCAATAACTGTTTTCTTTTTTGGTGTCTCTTTGTGTTGTTTATTGAAGGTTTTTCTGCTGACTGCTAATGGATAACCATTTTTCATAAGCATTTGTTCTATGTGAATCTTTTCTTTTTTCAAATCACTAGTTTCTGAACAAACCTTTTTTGCTCTGTTCCATAGTGATAGTACAATTCCTTGTTTAGTGCATTTATTGTTGAAAAATAAAGGAGTGCAAAAAATTAATTATTTAGAAATTCACTTATAGTATTTCATATTTCATGTAGTTTAATTTATAACAATAATATTTTTAAAATTAAAATATTTTAATAACAATAAAAACATATTCTCTTTTATAATGACATTGTTTATAAAGACAATTTTAGATTAAAATATGAGCACAATTGTTGATTGAGGAATCTAGGCAGTTATATGTGACTATAATCTGGTGTTTTGTTTTTGTTATTTTGAAAACATTATTAATATTTTCATTATTAAAATGCATATAAAAACTGAACTTATTGTATATATGCAAATAAAGAGTAAACAATTCTTTCTCATAATATAAAATTAAAATGACTCTAAATGTCAAACAAAGAATAAAGAATAGAATAGTATAGAATAAAGTAGAGCGAATATAAAGTGCAATTTAAATTTTAATCAAAAGCAAATAAAAGCTCAAGTTTTTAATTAGACTTCCAGGAAAAGGCCTTCCAAAGAGAAACATTAAAGATGAAAGTGTTATAAACGTGATCACTAAGTATTGTTTGATAAGAGATTAAGATTGTTATCAACTTTCTATTAATGACTAGCTATATGTGCTATTAACATGCTATTTAAAGAAGCATTCCAGTAAAATCAGCTTACATGTACTTTGAAAAAAAATTCAATTATCATTTAGCTTAGATTTGAACTTCAATTGATTAGCATGACTTTTGGATGTACTAAACACTATATTGCAAACTCCTTATATCTATTTAGTTAATGGAGTAACTCATTCTTTCTCAAACTATAGAAAAATATTACTGTATTAATAAAGGATCAAAAATAGATTAAATTGACTTACTCTTGGAGCTTTTGATGTTTGCAAGTTTACTCTTGCCAATATTGATAAAAATTGAAAGTACAATCAACATATTAGCAAGATCAATTATATATTAATAATTACTGAACTAGCAAATTGAAGATTGAGTCTCACTTTTAATTATCTTGATTTAATAATCAAACAGAAGTTAATAATCATAAATATTAAATTAGCAAATAATCATAACCAATTATTTATATAATTAATAAAATAAATCACTCTCATCTAGGCTAGACTATAAATAAATACCGCTCTATTGACAAAAGATCAAGAATAAAATAAATCCATCTATTCTTTAAGCTTCTGATATTTATAAGTTTACCATTGCCAACAGTAATGGAAATTATTCATAACCTGAGGAAATAATGATTTATTATATTAATTACATGTATATTAACCATGCTAATTTAATGTTTACAATTACTAATTTCTGTTTGATCACTAAACCAAAGCTGATTGATTAAAAATGAGATTCCGTCTCTATTCTTGTATAATTAAATATTAGTTTATTAATTATTAATGTCATATTTTTATTCATTAATGTTAGCAATGATAAGATAATAAGCATTAAAAGCTTACAGAATAGGTGTATCCATCCTATTCTTATTCCTTGGTCAACAGAATATTAATTATTCATAATCTGAAGAGAGAATGGTTTATTCCAATAATTATACATATACATTGATGTATACTAATTGTTTCAGCTATTAACTTATATATATATATATATATATATATATATATATATATATATATATATATATATATATATATATATATATATATATATATATATATATATATATATATATATATATATATAAAGAAAAAGAATGCATTCTCAGTACATTTTCATCAGAGAAAATGAACAAAAGATAAATAAGTAAATACATTTTTTTTAAAATTTCAAGGCCAGGTAGCATAGCAACAATATTTTTTTATTATTTTTTAATGTGATATAAAAACAAACTTTTTTTTTATTTTGTGACAAATATTCAAAAACATTTCTACCTTATGAATAATTATGAAAGCATAATACAATGAATAAAAGATTTTTATGTAATATGAAAAAATACAAAATTTAAATAATTTTTCTTAAATGCTATTTATAACAAAGAATAAAAATGGTCTTTTTTAAAAATTATTTAAATATTTTCTTTTATATGTATTATTTTAAAAAGAGAAAAAAGTTTTTGCATTATTATTAATAATAAATAAATTGATATATATATATAGTTAAGGTATGGTAAGCACCCTTTAATAGCTTTCTGCAAGACAATATTTTTCCATGAGCTTCCCTTCAACTCAATAGAAGTAGCATTGCTTTTCAGCCTTGTTAACTGATGAATAATGAATCTTGGGTAGTTTTCTATCATTGTTTTATTCTTGGAATAAGAATAATGAATATGCATCTAACAACCTAAGTGGAATGAGAATATATAACAAATCAAGTTTTATTTAACTTGGATTTAATCTCAAATCATGGAATTGACAGATAAATGTGATACCATTTTAATATAAGATCCAATATATATGTCAGTCCATATATTAATGGTAAATCCTATGCCGGAGAATTGAGCAGTATTTTACAAATACTATATTTTAATCAATGGATGTTATTCTCCCTTCAGACTATAAATAAAAGGCAAAGGATCAAACCTGGAATTTATCCGCCTATTATTGATATTTTGTAAGAAGAGTGCTATTTACTCAAAGCTTGAGGAACGAATGGTTTACTCTTTGATTACATATATGTTGAACTATGATAATTTAATATAAGAACTACATTTTTTTAACAATGAAATATGTTGTTTTTTAACTCTATAACTCAACAAATATGTAATAAATTTAATTCCCACTTGGCATTTATCTCTATAAAATGTATGTTTAAAAGAAAATGAAATAAAAAAAGATGATACAATCATTTCCAGTACCAGCTGTTAAAGGTAAACTAAATTTAATATTAACAGTAAATCGCTAAATTCCCCAGGCTAGACAATAAGCTATATGATACTATAGTGGAAAGCTGCTTTTCTCTTAAACTAAATGTAATATTTATTTTTAAAGCAAATATATACAAAAATCTTGATAAAAATGCACTATAGGTTAAGTAAGATAAATTTTATTTGATTTAGTTGTAATTTTATTTTAATTTCAGCATAAATAAAACAATTTAGTTGAGTTTTGAAATAAACACATGCTATAATACAGTTGCTAAATAAAAGCAATTTGTTACGAAAACGTAAAAATATTTTGTGTGTATATATATATATGGAATTATATATATATATATGCAGAGTCGACCCGAGAAAAAGCAAAATCTTGAGTAATATTTTTGTGCAGATGGGAAGGGGAAAGTTATTCATGATAAAAATACTTAGAAATTTTTTTTTAAATGATCATATTTACAGATATACGTATATTGCGTTGCAATTACTAGAAATCAAGTCAAGAACGAATGATTCTCTTCATTAAAATTTTTTTCTATTTTTAATGAAGTGACAGAATTTTAGCTAAAAAAAAAAAGAAAATTGTAATTCCGTTCATCAAGTAATAAAACATTTTATTTTTGGATTTTCGCATCAAGTGCAGATTATATAAGCATGGGGCCTTGATAAATGTCTAACTTAGTGCCCTTGACTCTTCTCTATACATGTGCTTATTATTATGCTGCTTTAAAACAGTTCATTTAATCAAGAGTTCTAATATTTTCTAAGTCAGCGGTTCTCAACCTGTGGGTCGCGACCTCTTTGAGGGTCAAACAATCCTTTTACAGGGCTCTCCTAAGACCATTGGAAAACACATTTTCGATTCATAATAGTAGCAAAATTAAAGATTGGGGATCACCATGACATAAGGAACTGTATTAAAGGGTCATGGCATAAGAAAGATTGAGAACCACTGCTCTAAGTTAATCTTAATCTTATAAAGCAGGATTATATAAAATTAGGTTGACTATAAAAATCATTAATCCAAATAAATCTTTCTGAGTCAAATTAGCTTTCTTAATCAAATCAAATCTCAGGATGCTTATTAATAAATTATTCAATAAACAAATATAATCTTATTATTCATCTCAAGTTCTTATCCAAACCATGAATATAATCCATTATTTGTATAATACCTTAATACAATAAATAAATTTTAATTTAAAATTAATCACGAAACTCAGATATTAAAATAATCATGTAGCAATTTAAGATTACATTTATGATACCATGAGTAGAAAAAGAACTTTATAGTTACCCATATATTACACAAAAGATTATATTACAATCTTAATCAAAATAAAATAATATAATATTGTTAATTCAGGATGTGACTAGAAAACATCAACCATATAAATTTTAATAAAGTGACTTTTACTATATATATGTGTAAAGATGATAATCTGGAGCAACTGATGAGTGCTGGTTTAGCACGAAATATGTATATTGGTGATTATTTATCTTTTAGACATATATGTGGTCAAGTGTATCAGTGGTATAAGATAGTGTGGAGAGCTGAGGGTCGTGTGAAAATCTGAGCTCAAAGTACCCTATATATTACATTATTTGTGGGTATATATATATATACTGTATATTAAATATTAATGTGACTTTTATAATCTTCTTGTACTCTTATATTTTAAAATCAAAATATGTGTGTGATTTTGGGTTTCTCAGAAAGCAGGTCATGCTACAGATTCAAAATCACAAATAATAATTAAATCAATATTTTTATTAACACTAATAAATATGGCAAGAATTATCATTAAATATTTTAATGAAGTCTAAAATTATAATTATCACAAGTTTAAGTAAAATTTAAATTACAAAAAAAAAAAAAATACAGTATGACTTAACTATGAATAAGGAAAACTCTCACATTTGTTTATTAATCCAGCTTTCATTTCCATATGTCACATTATGAAATATAGTTACTAATATTAACAAATAAGTCATATCAGCGATATAATAATGTTGAATATGGAAAAAGATGTATAATTTTATAACCATTTAAGAATAATTCTAAATTTTAACATAACAACATTTTATCAAAGCTTTTAAAAGGCATCAGATATACAGACTAGACAGAGTGATAATATGAACATTCTTAGCCCATTCTGATTGCATTAAGAACAAAATAATGACATGGCTGGCATCATTCATGACTTTAAAAAATATTCACAAAGATAAACATCAAGGATTATAAAAGAAAGGCATTATGGTGGAATGGACTTAAAAATAACATTTATCCAAAAGTGTAAATAAAGAATTTGGACTTTGTCTCAAATCTTAATACATATGCCAAGAATAAACCTTCACAAAAGATGGCCTAAAATACAGCATTATTATTTAAGTGGCACCTAAGACAGACTACATCTCATAAGGATGATAATAATAATAGATGAAAATAGTGTTACTCCTACTATCCCATATGGCAATAACAAATATACATTATGCAAAACCAATATAATATAATAATTATAGCAAAATATAACTAATCATATAAATTATGGCTTAGCAATTCAATAAGAAAAATATACATCCACTCCACTAATTCTTCCATTCAATTATGCACCTTCAAAATAATTCCATACACATGGTTATGCGACCTTCTTGATTAATTTTATAACAGTAATATTCTGAGAACTCTCATAATAAACATATTACAAATCATACATAAATAATAAATATGCAATATTGTAAATATAATACACCTATGAATAAAATTTATAATTAAATATTTATAATCCTTTTACAATTTAATATTTCATAAGTCCTTAAATCTTTGATTTCAATATCATTTTGCAGCACAAGAGTTTCAATAATGAGTCTTTTACATATTAAAGATTTATTAAAGTATCAGAATAATATGAATATTAAATGTTGATAAAACAATTAAAATTCGAACTTAAAATTTGTGAGCACTGATATAAGCCATTAAAGATAAATAATGTATTTATTGAAATAAGGTGATGATAAGAAAATATAATTTTTTTTAAGCAATTCAAATATAAAACCAAGTAGAAAGCATAATATTTATTTCAGACAGTACGAAGATCATAATATTATTTTCTTTTGAAAATAAAGTGAACATTAGATCAACAAAAATATTTATTAAAAAATGCATTATAAGTTACCTTATATTGTTTCATAGGCATTATAAGTTCCTTCGAAATAATATGAAGCTTTATAAATCAATGGTAGTTTATCGAGAGTACAATACGTATTTTCAGTTATTTGAAATTCTTTGTAAGGAATATAATATTTATTTGAAAGCAATATTTTAAATTTTATTTTATTTTTCATAGACGAATAAAATATTTAACAACCGTAAATAATTCATCGGGATTCAGCAATCCTTTAAAAGCAAATCCATTATAAAACAATATAAATTATAAAATGCACAAAATAAGTTGTGCAATATCTTTTTTATTTCATAAATGATAAAATATTCAAAGTAATAAAGTACATTAAAGCATAAATATTTACTCTATATTTCTAGAAAAAGGCAGAATATTTCCTTAAAATGCAATATTTTATCATGTATATTTAATTTTGAAGGCAAAATGCATGATAATAAAATTAATTCATTTATCACAGCTGTAGGAATTTCATGTATTTCATAAAAATGCAATGTGTCTATTCTGTAATTGTATAAACACTGAAATAAGCATTTTTTATATTAATATAGCATTGTAACATATTTCATGAAAAGTCATTTTAAATTGTGAAGAAATAATTATAATAAAATAATTTGCTTTAGTACAAGGAAAATGCATTAATCCTTTCATAATTATTATTCCACAGCTCTTTTATTACTTAAAACCTTCTTCAAGTTTAGCAAAAGTTATAATTTGAATATAACAGTAAATTAAGTCTAAACAAGAATATTTTGCAAATAATAATAATAGGTTCAGCATTTGCAAAATCTATAGTCAATAATTCATGGTAGAATAAACTATAATAAACTTAGTATAAAGTTATATAAGGTTTTGTCATTCAACAATTTTAAAAAGTCAAAATTCCATATAATTTTAGCATGACTAAACAAGCAATTGTATATTAATAAATGTTCAAACAATATAAATTATACCTTATGTAAAAACATTCCTGCTGCCACAAGGAATTGCAATAGTATATAACCTCCATAATTATGTATTTGTTGTGTTTGGTCTGGATTACAGACCC
The DNA here is from genome assembly GCA_028023455.1 of Epiperipatus broadwayi. NCBI lineage: Eukaryota > Metazoa > Onychophora > Udeonychophora > Euonychophora > Peripatidae > Epiperipatus > Epiperipatus broadwayi. The sequence continues at coordinate 253,618 of JAQFVV010000247.1, forward strand.
AACCAACAGAAAATAATGTAAAATAATACTGAAACAAGTATTACAATTAATATATTGCAAATATATTGGCATTTGGTAAAAGCTAAAAAAATATAAGAAAATTTAGATTTTTTTTTTGACTAATTTTTTTTTAAAAAAAATAAGTTAAAATTGTCATTCTTATTTTTTTTTATCTAATTGGAAATAAAAATTGGAAAGAATAAATGACATGCAGATTACTAATCCAGATAAATTAAAAGAATTCCAAAAGTATAAGCTAAAAGAAAAATATTTTAGCTAATTAAAGATGGAAGAATAATGCTAAAAAAAAATTAAGACTTTGTAATTTAAATTTAAGAGAGAGTGTACAAGATTATTATCTTATATGCTGATTAAAAGACAAAAGAGTGTGCAGAAGTTTCATAAACTGGATCACGATATAAAAAGAAGAGGACAACTTCAATAGGGGTCTTCTCTTTAACTTCTAGTTACGTCTCTGAAAGTTGGAGGTTTCCGTGAGCATAACCTGTGGCAAGAAATATACTTCTACACAGGTATGCCCCTTGCTGTACCAAGCTGTCACGCAAGCATGGAAACGGGACTTGTGAAGACCACTTTTTGCAATAAAAGGGGCACTACAACCATGCCTTTTCTCCAGCTATAGAATGGAACAATAATGGAAGACGCCGGCTGGAGAGACCAATGGAAATTCTCATGATCTGGGATCCCATAAACCTACATGAACTTACCGGTAAGTTAAGAATAAATTTTCCTGATAGTGACTTAAAAGTTTGCAAACAATTATTTATCTAAGCTTAGACTACCATCCTGATATAGACTTTTCTTTTCGTATTCAAGGGACTTTCTAATAAAGAATTTTATACAAGATCTTGGGACAATATTAAATTGCTTTAATTGCTTAATCTGTTTTTGTTAATTGATTCATTATCTGGATTAGTGCGTGTGTACTTTCCTGTTTAGTTAATTCGTAATTTAACTTATAAATATTTTTAGTTTGTTAGAATAAAAGAGATTTTACTTTTATCAACCTTTTCCTTGTGCATTATTAATAATAGTTATTATTTTTTTTTAGTATTAAATTTATTATTAGTTTAATAAGATTTAAAATGGAATTTACCTTGCCAATATGTTTAAACAAGCCCAGGAATAATAATCAAAAAGGAGAAAATAATTCTCATTATGGTATGATGCAATACCGATTAGTTTAAATACATTTTTTTCTTTTTAATTTGCAAGATGTTATGTGATGGTTTCAGTGAGTTCTTGTAGAACTCTGGCGCCTATCAAATAAATTAAAAGCTGATCTCATCGATAGCATAATTCTCAACAATTACTAGGCCGAGTTGATCAGGAAATATAGCTGTGTTTTTAGGATAGAAATACAACTTTCTTCTTTTTTGACATAGCTTGATCAACTCGCGTGCAATTTATATTAGCATGTAGAGGCCTAACAAAACAGAAAACGTTACAATATTTATTATGTACAAATATATACAATACAATATATACAAATGAATATTTACAAGTTGAATATTAGAGTTTAATGTAAACTCTGTGTTCTGCCTGCCACTTCTAGCCACACCTGATGGCTTGCCTCATGGGTAGGGTCTATGACTCATCCAGCTGTACAAAACAGCTTGCCTCGAGCCGAGAGTGATCTCAGTAGCGTTCGGTCTCAGTGGGACTTGCCTAGCTGTGTAGATCTAAATAGCATAGTGCTATCAATGGGAGTACTTGCTGCTGTTTAGGTTAGCAGAGCTTCCTGGGAGAATGCAAAGTCTTTTTCAGGTTAGACACGTTCTTCCTTGATCCTCACAAAAGGCTGACTATTTATACCCAGATCCCTGATCTTATTGAAAACCTTTGGGTTCAGCAAGCATTGTTGCTTATTGGCCTGTAATAATCATTGGCTATGTTGTTATCTATACATCAGCCTATTGGCTTGTGGCAAACAATGCTTAATCCGATCAGATAAGGAGGCATCTGGAATAATCTACTTCTGAGAGAAGGGAGGACTATAACAATATTGTTGGGGCTTTCCAATAGATATATAAATTGAGGAGATTCTGTAGAATGACAGACAGGTCAAATCTAAAGAACCAAGTAGAAAAATACTTTATTCATTCATGGCTTAAACTTTATAAAAATAAAAAGTAATTATAAAAATTTATATCTGATAAAACAATTAAGAAAAATGATGAAGTATGATTAGAGCTTAAATATGGTATGTCAAATGAAAGATGACTAATTAATATTTGGCAAGTAAGATGATAATCAATAATTAATTTATGTGACTTGATTCCAGTGATAAGTTAAATATGCTAAAAATACCCTTTTTTAATTACACTGTTTGAAAATTTTAAACAAAACAATAAATTAATATTACATCATCTTTTACAAATAATTATTATTTAAAAATAAATTAAATATTATATTCCCATAACAATACATTTATTTAAATATATATATATTTACATATTCAAGTACAATATTTTTTAATGTAAGAAAATAAATATTTTTATAAACAAAACTTTACAATAAAATTGTTTTAGATATTTGCATCTTCCAAACAAGAAAGATCAAATATATTCAGTTTCTTTCTTTAAAATTTTAATGTTAAAGGGAAATAGATTACTTGCATTCACAAACCCTAAAATATTAAATAAATGATTTAGAAATAATTTAGTTTAAAGTTATTGGCTAATAATAAATACGTATAAAAGATTAGATTATTATTAAGGTAGAAATGAAAACTATATTTTTAATATGTATTGTACTCAATTGATTATTTTAATAAAAATCAGTAAATCACTATTAAAATTATTTAAGAGTTTATTTTATAACAACTTATATTAATTCTAATATTTTCACGGATAAAAGATGTCATATTATTATTATTATTTGTGGGATATTTCATGTAGTGATAAAGCTAAATGCTGACGTTTCAGTACAATATCATGTACCTTTCTCAGAGTGTCTTCTTTCTCAAATCATAAAAATGCATGTTCTTATGATTTGAGAAAGAGGACACTCTGAGGAAGGTACTTGATATTGTACTGAAACGTCAGCATTTAGCTTTTTCACTACACAGAATATCCCGCAAATAATATATATATATATATTGACTACATTAAGAGTATAATTACTATCTTAAATATATGTTATACTTTAAAATACTAACTTTAGAGTTAGTTATTAATTTAAATATGTCATAAATAATGATATTTTATAACATTAGATATAAATCAATAATACAATTTATTAAATGATTCATTACTTTTAACATAGTAATGGAATTTATTTAACAGAAAATAAACGATGTAAAAAATATTTTCAATATATTAGCAAAAATACAAGCTTATAAAAGTATCTATTTTTAAATCTAAAAAACACTTTAATAAATTCATTACATTATGTAGTCTGGATTCTGAATAAAACATTGATTTAATATATGAATAACACTTGCAGAATAGCCAAAAAAGGTTGTCATACAAAACAAACTATCATATCCTACATTTACCAGTTTGATCTATATTTACAAGTCTATTTGAAAAATAATGATTCTTTTTTAAAATGACTTAAAATGTAGGATAGTTGTGACCTTCCTTAAAAAATTCAAAATTCAATAGTCATAGTAAATTCAAAACTTTGTCAGTAGTTAACAATGAAATCTCTTACTTATTTCTTTTAATATATTCATCAATATTCAAAAATAGAAAGTAGGAAATTAATTTATGATCATGAAAATACAATCAACTCATAAAAGCAATTCTTCCAAAAATGAAAATAATTTAATAAAAATATAAAGAACTTTGCAAATCTTTTTCAAAAATTGGAGCCTTTTATTAGAATTAAAATAATACATTTAATCTTCCAACAAAACTAAATTGAAAACAGTAAACATATAATTTTGTATGAAATAGCTAAAAGCTAATATCTCATTTATGTCTTTAATTGTGTACATGGATTGTAATTAAAGTTGTTTTCTTCTTCAATTAGTATATAATTTAAAATTATTTCTAGAAACTAATTCTTAAAACCTGATTGCTACTATTTAAAATATAATTAATTTGAAATAATGCTTTCTAAGCATTTACATGATTTAGAATGAAAATTGTGATTATTTAGAAAAATGGTACTCACATTAAATTTTTGAATATGAAAGTAAATATTGCTATAAAATATTGCTAACTCAAAAAGATATTCCAACTTATTACATTTTTTTTTCATTAGAAGGCACAAAACAAAAAAAAATCCATAATTTAGTTTACCAGCAAATAAATAAATTTCATCACATATTAATGTCTCAAATTAAAATCTCTTTTCTAGTTGCTCAGTCACAACATTTTTAAATCAAAATAAAAATTATGATTTAAAAATTTTAATTGAGCAATAAATCAATATGAATTTTATTTTTCGAAACATTATTGGAGTTGAGTCAATAAGTTTATGTAAATTCTCAGTCATATGCAGTTTGGAAATGAAATATTAAAAATTATTATTTAAGTAATTATGATCAAAGACTTGTGAATCTCACAGTCAATGAATTGTCATGTGTGAAATATCAAAAATAAAAAATAATAATTTCCTAATAAATTCCAAATGTCAGAATGGCACTTCTGATTAAATCCATCAACGATTTAACTTTGGTAGCAAGTTAATGATCAATATGCCAGTATTTCTATTGCAGTCTAATAAATAAATAATTACAAATTATCATGAAATTTTAGACAATTAGTTTTTATTTTTATTAATAGATGGCAGGATATCATCAAAACATACATCTATAATTCAAAGATTGAATTGCAGAACTCAATCTCACAAATAACAGCACTTGTTTATATATTATTTGTTAAAGATAAATGATTGTATATGGAATTTTTTGTTATCATGTTCTTTTTAATTTTAACAAAATGTGAAAAGTATGTTTATTTTATAAATATAAAATATATATTTTTATAATTATATCATGTTTTTAGAATAATTTAAACTGATGTTAATAGGAAGGAAATAAATTGGAACATTAGTCTCACTATGTAAAAAGAAATCTTTTTTAAAGTAATTTAATAACTGTTACAATTTTTTTATTTTTTTTTTGTAATTATATAACTTTTTTTTTTTATGAAAAAAACATTATTCAAATTGAAAACCATATGCATGAAGAATAAATTTTGCAAATTTTCTTCATTATAATATTTGGTCAGTAAAAGATTAATATCAATGTTGTGGATCATTACAGAAATAATTAATCTGTTTTAGAAAAAAACAATACCCCATGTGTGAGTGAAGTATTGCATACTTTTTGTAAATGCATTTTTGCAGTTTTTGTTATATATATTGCAATGCTAGTAAGAGATATATGTTATAAAGCTTACATATGTCTACATTACATATTTCATAATTTTTAAAAATATATATATAATACAATTTATTTAAATAAATAATTTGTTAAGCAGATTTTAAAATGCAAATTTGTAAAATAAAAAGATTGGGTTATATTGTTCTTTTCAAACAGAATAAAACTATTAACATTGGGTGGAGGTAAAATCTAAAATAGAAAAGATTTAAAATCTTTCTTTTTTAAAAATAAGAAAATATGGAAAGTTAGAATAAAATTTGTTTGTAAAAGAAAACTTTTTAAAATGCAATTAGTTTAAAAGATTACTGATTAAATTAATTTAAAAAAGGCATGTAAACTATCTCATAAAAGCAATAGTAGATTAATCTAAGAAAAGATTAGATAATGAAAATGTAAAATCCAATTAGAATAATGAAAGATAAAAATTATAAGTAATTAAAAACAGACTTCAAGTTACAATCCAAATTAGAAGTAATGATAAGGAATTAAAACAATGAGAGAAAGAGGGTATAAAATTGCAGCTGGCTATTGCTATTTATTCCACTCTTGAGTCTGTGAATCATTCTGGTCTTCATTTTGTGATTGATTCATAATGCTATTTATTGCTCCAGAGATTCAGAAATCTAAGAATAAACAGAACCATTCATTACTGATGTGGAAAATATTATTGCAGAAAGTTCAAAACTAGCAATATGTGGTGCTATATTGTTTTAGAAGTGTTCAATAGGCTTCTGGACCCAACAACCTTTGCAAATCAATTGCCTCACCTGGAACCAATGCCCAGAACAAATGCTAAGACTGTAGAGAGTCTGGCACAAACTCTCTCTCTCCCATTATTGAGTCACAGAATGGAATACAAGCTCCAAAACCATCAATGGAGACCAAAAAGCCAACTGGTTGAAAAGGAACACTGATGCAAACCAAAAAAAATGAACTGTGTCATCCCAATCTCACAAGAGCCTAGATAAATATATTTTCCAGAATAATGGTCCACAGACACTTTATTTTTTAAATGAAATGAACTTTAACAGAGGCCTATAATAAAATGAAGCATGATTAATCATTTATATCTATTTTTAAATGTAAATTTCCATACTTCTACATTATATATGTATGTTTGAATAAATATTAATGTTTACTTAAGTATTATTTGATCTATTATCTCTCTATTGTTATTGCATCATCATTAATTTAAAGTTATAAATATTATATGTATTGAGATAAATGTGCTGGGCCTTGATATAGGGTATGAGCTAGCCTGGGATGGCAAGAGTTAGATTGTGTGCCTGTCATCTGAAGCATTCTGTCTATATAACATATGGTTGGCTAGCACTTGAGCTTGATCCTCAAAACAAGTAAAATACTTTGAATGACAGTGATTTTATTCCAGCAGTTGAGGTGGGCTATGTTAAGCAAATTTGGTCATGTTATGCTTGTTATAGCTCAATCTGGTGATTGATGGATATTATTGATTGTTATGCTATCAATGGGATTCTTCTCTCTGCTTGAAGGCCAGTCCATTCCTATACCATTAAAGATATAAAGTAATAATTACCAAGAAGTTATTTAGATTCCAAAAATTATTATAAAAATATTTAAACTGAGTTAAACAACACACATTCAGGGGACCTGGTTTTATATATATATATATATATATATATATATATATATATATATATATATATATATATATATATATATATATATATATATATATATATATATATATATATATATATATATATATATTAAACCTGGGTTGATATATTAAATAATTTTTATTTATACTGAATAGTCTGTATCAATTTTATTTTATAAAATGATCATTTTAAAATATTATATATATATTGTAATGGTACATATGAATAATGTGTATAACAGAAGATGTAGAAATCATCATCATCACCAAGTACAAAAAAGTCATCAAAAACATTAAATAAAAAATCATCACTGGAAGCTATTATATATAATATGACATTATTAGTCTTAATCATCAAGAGTTAAGAAACATTATTTGTAATTCCGATTTAAAATAGAACATAACATCTTAGGCTCCATATCATCCAGATAATACCAAACATAGGTCATAGCTACATAAATAATTATCAAGATGTCATCAGCACACGCATATTGAAGTGCTTTACATCTAACATAATAAAAACTGATGTGATCATGATGTTAATGCTAATTATTATCAATGCTCTGGTCACTCGAGTTCAATGAGAGCCCTGGATACCAATAAAATAAAAATCAAATACATAAAGTAAAGTGAAGTACATAAACTTTAATAATGATTTTTATCTTAATAGCTGTAAATAATTCTATAAAGAGTCATTTGGATGTTCATGGGCATGTAATCAAACATATACATTGCAAATACTGTTATTATTAAAACTAGTTTTGAGATTGGAAAACTCTTAAAGTCTGTGAACAAAATAAATATACATGCTTAAGTTATTCTACTATTAAAAATTTTACTCAAAAGCCTTCAAATGCCTTAAAGTATATAACCCTATAAAGAAATTAATCACACACAATGGTAATTCATAGAGCAGAATAAATAGTTAAAAGAATAAAGTCATAAAAAAAAAACTTTGAGAGATTATTTTTTAAACCAGTTATTTAATAAAATTAATCAATAAATAAAAGAATAAAAAATTTTGATAATAATAATTTAACAAACCCAAAGCTAACACATAATTTAATGCAATATGTATAATTTTATATAGTGAATGTAATTATTTATCTCTACTTACACTTTTTAATTAACATTTGAGTTTTTTTTACCATAATTAGATTCTAATAAATATTTTACAATAAATGTCCAAGATAATGAAACACGAATCTTTTCCCCCCTGTCTTTTGGAAACCGAGTTGCCTCCATATATTTTAATTTGGTAAAAAAAAAAATCATTTAAAAACCCCCACTTAAATAAATTATTCAATGTTTTGAATTTTATTTTCTGTTACATTAGCAAATATAAATGGGCACACATTACAATGTCTCATTTTACCATGATTTTTTTTAGTCTTTTACTTATAAATACTTAGTTGAGTATCATTTCTCGTAAATCTGGCAGTACAAAGTTTACTTAAGTTTTGCATAGGAATTTTTTTTATTTATTATACCTTTCTCAATAATTATTTTCATTCAAATTTTTCTTTTTCCTCATTTCACTTTTTATTTGTAGTTTCAGGTTTTGAGTTTAACAATTATTTTCACTTCAAATTAGCTTAGTTTTGTTCTTATAGCTTCAGTAATAATTATTTCATTTCTTCCATATAGATTTTATTTTTTCTTATGTATAGCTCCAGATTACCAGATTAACAGTTATTTCTATTGCAGATTAACATAAGTTGAGACAGCTCCTAATCTTGTATGGATCAATACTTTAGTCTTGTTGAAAGTTTCTGTCAGATAGTTTTCTTCTTCTCCCATCCATCTAGTAAAACTGGTTACATAGTTAAATTAGTAATGATCGACTTTCACCAATGGCTTAGCACATGGTTCTTGTAAACTCCAAAATTTTATAATGCTTACAAAAATCAGTTTTAAACTGTTTGTGAGACTCGTTAAGCTTTATACTACCAAACTGAGCTACTGATTGCTCATACAGCACTCCTGACCTGCTACTGAATTTTGCTATTATGTTCTATTGCTCACATATTCCTTTGTTTTTTTAAACAACCTTGAGATTAATATTCCATTGAATCATATTACTAGCTCAGGAATTACAGCATTGAGTCTTGATAAATTAAAAGTGAATTTTTACAAGAAAGATTAACTTTTTTCTTAAAAACATTCCATTTATAAACCAATTTGAACAACAAGCCTTCATTTCTTGCAAGATAAAGAACAAAATTTCTTGTTTTTTAATTAGTTGAGAGACAACTTTCAAAAATCTTAATTAATTATTAAGCACTTTTTAAAGATTTTGATCCCTTCCTTTTTTAATTATTTAATTAACAGTTTTTAATAATTGTGATATCTTTTTTGTTTTTCTAAAAAAAAAAAAAAAACTACACAAGAAACCAATTATTATCCATTTTTCCTTTCATAACTATATCCAGTAATATTACGATTTAAAACATTTTAAAAATTGTTGTATTGTCATTTCATGAATACTTAGTTTCTAAATTTTTATGTATAAATTAGGTTACCCTGAAACTAATGCATGTGCAATTCATCACTTGATGTCTTAAACTTACCATTGGATGTATATATAATGAGATTAACATTACCTGATAATTATGATGATGAAACTAATGATAAAAATAGACAGCTTTTTTATTTCATTTATCTATTATTTAAGATAATTAATGTTATATTTGTATACAATTCAGTTAATGATATTTTAATTTGCCTGACTCCTGCAAGCCAAAAATGGAACCTCCTTGCTTATCCTCTAGATTTAAATAAGAGGTATAATGTTAACATATTATTAATGAAAGGGTTTAAAGAAATATAATATTTCATTCCTTTCATACTTATACAATTATCTAATAATGATATATATATATATATATATATATTATAACAAAACCCTATTTACCTCTCACTAGACAGGTGTGTACTACCGAATAGGTATATGATGTATCAATATACGTGCCTGTGTATTTTTATTTAATTAAATGATTTGACCTAAAATATTATTATTCAAACTTATGGGTTATTCTCGCAACTGTAATATATCCCCAACACGTATTTATGGTCGTCCGAAGGACACCAAGCGCCAATCCTATAAGAATATAAGAATTATGTGAAGTGGATATATTATTAACAAGAATACTATTTATGTAATGTGAGAGAGGTTTTGACCATCAGCTAGCTCAGTCTCATGGTCGGGTGGCATCATAGCCATGAGTAGCTACAAATGGGGTTAAGAGTTCTCTTTTATTTTTATTTTTAAACATAAAAATAAATAAAATAATCTTAAACTAAATAAATGGATTTATAAACAATCAAATTAAGTCAATACTCTACTTTCTTGATATATTTATTTAATATTATAAAAAAAAAATATTTATCACTCTGTCATTTCAAATCACAATCATATGTCATTTTTTTAATAGATCTCTCATACATATGTCAAGTAGGAATGTCGATACTATGAAAAGATTGTATCATGTGACTTTCAACACTAGTTACTTTATCACATCCATAATGGAACAAAGCTTTAAAGAAATCTTATAAAGTTAGTTCACACGTCACCTTCACTGATTATTGCAAAATACAAAATTTTCTTTTTATAAAAAAGATTTAAAAAGATCAATGATTAAAGTTCTTTACCTGACTTCCCGGTAAGTAGTAGAAATAATTTTTATTTATTTATTATATATTTCTGTTCTGCAGGTAAATTAGGCAATTCAAGGTAATGATTTGAGATCTTTATGTCCATTGTCTGACGGGGTTCATTTCATTCCACACTGGCATTATGTGTTGTTTCGAGGCATCATGATTTTATTGAGGCAGCTGCAGCAGGTTGGGATCAGGGGCCTGAATCCAATGCGGCTTCTCTTACCCCGACATGTCTTTTGAAATCACCATTATATATTTTAAATATTAAAACCGTTTAGGTGTTCACAGTAGTAGCTCTGCTGGAAAGAGATCCTATGCATTCTGGGTGGCTTGCTTTTATAGCCCCCCTCCATTGGTTTTAGAAGCTTCTTTTTTATCTCACTTCCGCTTTTCAATGTGGAATAACCAGATCTATTAGACATGTGAAAACTTGTGTCGTAGCTTCTATTGTAATATAACAGAAAATAAAATCTCATTCTGACGGAAAACTCTAGTTTTTTCAATGTGAAACAAAAAAATCTCGTTTTTCTCTTTTCACTACTTAATTCATTTATACACACATTTGTCACACACACATATATATATATGATTTAAAATGGCAGAATCCCTCCCCATGTTTATGTATTTGTAACCACCACCACGTAATAAACAAAATTAAATATTATATATATCTCTACATCTATATATGTCTACCAATTAAATAATTTATTTGTGACTGGGTTCAAACCCATTCTGTCACAATAACTTCTTCTCCAAAAGCCTTCAAATACAGTTGTGTATTTTGAATGGCTCTTTTTGTACAACACTTATGTAATATACCTAATATGTCCCTCTACTTCTTTTCCTGGTCTGAAGTTTGGCTTCTCCGGTGGTCTCTTCTCTTCGGGTGTTCCTCTACATTTTGGAAAGGTATCCACTCCCATTCTCCACCCTCTTTCATCCTCTTTTATTGCTTCATGATGCCCACCGTAGTCATACAAGCTCATGTCAATGGCATTTAGCAGCTCTGCAATCTCTCCCAGTGATGCTTTCCCTGCTCCCAAGATCATTTGTTCCACTCTCATGGGCATGCTGTGTCTTATGATGTGCAGTATATATGACCCTCTGTCATGTTGCATGTCTCCAATGTTCACAGTTTAGCCACTTGTTTATGAAAGAATTGTGAATAGCAATCATTGTACCCTTCTCTAAACTTTTCTTGCATAATTTGATAGCACGTTAACTCCTGCCTATCCTCAGACCAAAAGGCCTCTCTCACTTCTTTTTTATATTCTTCAAAGGTAGCTGGCTGTCGACCAAGTGCGTCCCACCACAACTGGGCATTGTCTGTAAGATTGCCGCATGCAATAATTATCTTACTTTCTTCTGACATGAGATTTATATTAAAATATTTTTCTAGGCTACGTAGATGCTCGACCAGTGCTTCCTCCATTTTACCTGCAAATGGTCGAATTTTTATGAATTGGTTCATACTCCCTTGCACCATCATGTGACTTATTACTGCTGCCAGTTTTCCCAAGGGGTTTATTTGAGTGCCTTGCTCCTGTTCATCTCCACTCTCTATATCTGTCTTTTCACCTTCCTGTTCCCCAAAATCATTTTCATCTTTGATTCCTACTTTCTGTTCTAATCTGTCCATTTTCTTTTTTATCTCTCTGAATCTCAACTCTAGACTTTCAAGCTTTTTCAAAATTCGCTCCAACATATTTTCCTGTTCCCCTTTTTCCATATTCTTTTGCACTCTTGTTTTCATAAATTTCTTTTCTTTTATCTTTGATTAATGCTTCAGACCCACTCCCCCATCCTAGCACCATACACTGCCTTCCTGTTAGCCACTTTACCTCTCTAAACCTCATCAGAATAGTCAAAGAAATATAAGAGTTTACGTATGTTTGATCTACTGCGCAGCTACGAACTGACAAAACTCATTATGTCTTGATATACATTTAACAAATTAATGCCCTTTGATTTATTTAACACTTCATTTGAACTATATATCTAAACAACCCTTTCTTCAATAAAATATAAAATCTTTCGCTTTATTAATGTATTTCTAATATCTCCTAACTCCTCATTTCCCCTCTACTTCTCTTCAAACCCTTTAGTTGGGACGCCATTATAACAAAACCCTATTTGCCTCTCACTAGACAGATGTGTACTACTGAATAGGTATATGATGTATCAATATATGTGCCTGTGTATTTTTATTTAATTAAGTAATTTGACCTAAAATATTATTATTCAAATTTATGGGTTATTCTCCAACTGTAATATATCCCCAACGCATATTTATGGTCATCCAAAAGACACCAATCCTATACGAATATAAGAATTACATGAAGTGGATATATTATCAACAAGAATACTATTTACATAATGTGAGAGAAGTTTTGACCATCAGCTAGCTCAGCCTCATGGTCAGGTGGTGTCATAGCTGTGAGTAGCTACGAATGGGGTTAAGAGGTCTCTTTTACTTTTATTTTTAAACATAAACATAAATAAAATAATCTTAAACTAATAAATGGATTTATAAACAATCAAACTAAGTCAATACTCTACTTTCTTGATATATTTATTTAATATTATAAAAAAAAAATATTTATCACTCTGTCATTTCAAATCGCAATCATACGTCATTCTTTTTAATAGATCTCTCATACAAATCTCAAGTAGTGAAGGTCGATACTATGAAAAGTTTGTATCATATGACTTTCAACACTAGTTACTTTATTACGTTCGTAATGGAACGAAGCTTTAAAGAAATCTTATAAAGTTAGTTCACACGTCACCTTCACTGATTATTGCAAAATACAAAATTTTCTTTTTATAAAGAAGATTTAAAAAGATCAATGATTAAAGTTCTTTACCTGACTTCCCGGGAAGTAGTAGAAGTAATTTTTATTTATTTATTATATAGTTCTGTTCTGCAGGTAAATTAGGCAATTCAAGGTAACGATTTGAGATCTTTATGTCCATTGTCCGATGGGGTTCATTTGATTCCACACTGGAATTATGTGTTGTTTCGAGGCATCATGGTTTTATTGAGGCAGCTGCAGCAGGTTGGAATCAGGGGTCTGAATCCGATGCACCTTCTCTTACCCCAACATGTCTTTTGAAATTGCCATTATATATTTTAAATATTAAAACCGTTTAGGTGTTCACTGTAGTAGCTCTGCCAGAAAAAGATCCTATGCATTCTGAGTGGCTTGCTTTTATAGTCTCCCTCCATTGGTTCTAGAAGTTTCTTTTTTATCTCACTTCCGATTTTCAATGTGGAATAACCAAATCTATTAGATGTGTGAAAACTCGTGTCGTAGCTTCTATTGTAATATAACAGAAAATAAAATTTCATTCTGCTGGAAAACTCTAGTTTTTTCAACGTGAAACAAAAAATCTCATTTCTCTCTTTTCACTACTTAATTCATTTATACATGCATTTGTCACACACACACACACACACACACATATATATATATATATATATATATATATATATATATATATATATATATATATATGTGTCATTTAAAATGGCAGAGTCCCTACCCCCATGTTTATGTATTTGTTACCACCATCATGTAATAAGCAAAATTAAATATTATATATATATATGTCTACTGATTAAATAATTTATTTGTGACTGGGTTTGAACCCATTCTGTCACAATATATATATATATTGTAAAGTGATAAAAATGATGATGCTGGGAAAATGATCAATATAGTCTAAATAAAGCATAGCCTAATCATTAGTTGCCATTTTGTAATGGATTATTGATTATAATATAAATCTAGCCTAAATGTGGAATGACACTTTATAACAGTCCTAAAGTTGATTTGACATTTTGTAACAACTGCCATTTGTACATAATCACCATAGGCTAGTATTGGATATCCACTTTGTAACAATATAAATGGAGCTTCAATTTCACTACCTCTCTACATCTGTTCAGTCAACATTTGAAAAAAAACAAAAAAACAAGAAGAGATCAAAAACACAATACTGGGTAAGAGAACAAACAAATTAAAAGACTGAAATAGAGTTAGGCTAGACATATTGCTAGAAGAGAAGATAATAGATGGACAATTGAAATCTTAAACTAGACTCCAAGAGATTGTAAAAGAGCCAGAAAGAGACCACATGATGAAATAAGAAAGTATGCAGGGGTGATGTGGAGAAGAGAAGTTAAAGATTGTAGATGGTGAATTGAACTTGGAGATAGCAGAAGAAAACATCATCAAGGCATATCCCAAGGTTACCAAATGTTAACATCATATTGTTAATTAATTATAGACATTCTATTACTATTTATAAAAATTGCTTTTTTAATTCTGCTTTTATTATTATTTCTTTTCTCATAAAAAATGTTAGCATTTTGAAGAAAATAGAAACTGTAACTAAATCATTTTTACTTCTATTTTTTATATATTTATATAATAATTGATACTCTTTTAATCTTTTTTTAAAACTACATCTTGATTCATCTATGTATGAAGCTGTGAACTTAAATGTATTTCAAATGCCCAGGCTATGAAATGTCCAAGCTAATTTATATATGTTTTATTTTATGTCCCACATAATGTTAATAAATTGGTAAATTATTTATCAAATTTTATGTAAGTGCACAGCTTCATACATAGATAAATCAAGATGTAGTCTTGAGAACAGATTGAAAGAGGATTGTTTATTATATAAATTTATAAAAAAAATAAGAGTAATAATGGTTTACTAACAGTTTCACTTTTTGTCCATGAAAAAACATGAAAGTTTTTAAGTTTGATCTTGAAAATGCTAAGATTCTTCATGAGAAAAGGAACCGTAATAAAAGAAAAATTAAGGAGGCAATTTTCATGAACATAAATAGACTATCTATAATTAATTGACATTATCTAAGCAATAGAGTGCTATTATTAACTGGTAGCACTTAATCATTATTAGAAAGGATGATTATCCATTTCAACCCATTAAGGATTATTTATTTTAATATCATGTAATTACAATTAGATCATAGACTTTGATGAAATTGATGTTATTTTGTAAAATAAGAATAACTTTTAAAACAGTATTAAAATATCTACCTCAAGAAATATAATTCCAAAATTCTACTTTGTTTTTATTGTTATTATATGATAAGAAACAGAAGCCTTAGAGTAAAGTTAAGCCATAGAGCTTTTAATGATCATATGTTTAAAACTAAAATAGCCAATGCAAATTAATTGAGAAATCATTATAGGAATCATTTTATCTCTATATTTTTACATCAAACATATGGTTATAGAGATTGTACTAAAATATGTGAAAGGTTTCTTATATCAATTTCATAAAATAGATTTTGATTAATAGATGAAGTTACCTCAACTCTCACATTGATGTTTTTATTTATTAATGTAAATTATGTAAGATTTAAATTTATTTGCTAGTGCACAAATAATATGTAAATTAAACAGGGAGGATTTTTCATCCTAATGCATGTGTTGCATTGTTTGTTCAAAAGTCTCTATTGCCAGTTTTCTCAATACTCAACAAGATATCATTGAGTTAATAAAAAAAAAAAAACAGTACAGTCCATATAAATAGGCCAAAACTCCATATAATAGTGCAACCTTGTGCTAACCCAAGTAATCAATGGATGCCAGAAGGCTTGTGCATAAAATCCCTATCTAGTGTCTACTCATCCAATATCTCCAGACTAGTTTCTGGCTACTATATGGAGAGTTTTTGTCTGTTTACTAACAGTTATGTGCTAGCATGAGATGATGATCATGTGATGTTTACAGTCCATATGTTAGAATAAAAAATTCTTACTGTTTAATATAAATAATATATTGTCAATTTACAAATTCCAAATTTTTAAATAGATTATTTTAAACCATGATTATTAAATAACTATCCAAATGATTTTAAATCAGTCTTTATTAGATTAGAAGTTAATAATATATATTAAGGCTATGCGCCTAGATGCGATAGTAGGGACCTCTACAAACCTTAACACAAGATTAACGACTTTAAAAGATAAGAGTGGCTCTTATCTTTAACCTACTTTTTTAAAATTATATAGGTAAATCTAAAGCAGTTTGATTTGAGAGCATGAAGCTGTTAAATACTTCACTGATTAGTCCACAATTTGTACACAAACTAACGTAAAATCTTTCGATTTACAGCTAGTTAGTGTGAAGCTCTTATGTGAAGCTCTTATAATTAGACATGTTTTAAGACAATTTAAAGTTGTAATTAGAAGCTAATATAATTTTTAATATCAAATATGAATTAAACAGTATTATTTCTATAAAGACACATGAGAGTTACTTTATTTTAGTTCACACTTCTTATGTACATTATCTTATAAATCCAACAATTATTTTTAACTGTATTTTAATTCAAACACATAGTTATAAGTATTGAAAAAGAAATCATAAACGAGTCCCAGTATGTACTTTGAACAGAGCAGATCTTCTAGTTAGGTTATCTCAAGTCTTTCCAAATGATTTTATGGGATATGAATATATCTAAACTCACAGACTTAATTATATGGACAGATGGTAATCATTTTTACAGTTTATATATTTATTTATCTATGTAAATTATAATAATAAATAATTATAACTCGGACAATACGTAGTTGAAACTGAATCAAATATACGTTCAAATGAATCATGTAATTGTTTACTTACATTACATAACTTATTAAAAGGTACAGTTACTATGTGAGTTATATAAACTCATTTCACACAGCTAAATACATGAGGACAGTATATAATTATTGGGAATAATTGGGAGACTTTTATCTAATTGATGAGATCTTTTCTTGTCAAAATGTATCTTAGTAAATAATATTTACAACTATTTATTTGAAGTAAAATATAGCAATAAAAAACCAGAGTTGCTAGTAAAGGCAGCTAAACTTGAAATAAACTATATTCAAAAATTTTTTGAATCTATAACTGGACTACTTATTTGAGCTATTTATTTTCCCTTTTTGTACATATTAAATAGTTTTATTTCAAAAGATAACTTCATCCTTAATTTAAAAAATTATGACAAACTTTTCATTATTTCTTCTTCTTCTTCTTCTTCTTCTTCTTCTTCTTCTTCTTCTTCTTCTTCTTCTTCTTCTTCTTCTTCTTCTTCTTCTTCTTCTTCTTCTTCTTCTTCTTCTTCTTCTTCTTCTTCTTCTTCTTCTTCTTCTTCTTCTTCTTCTTCTTCTTCTTCTTCTTCTTCTTCTTCTTCTTCTTCTTCTTCTTCTTCTTCTTCTTCTTCTTCTTCTTCTTCTTCTTCTTCTTCTTCTTCTTCTTCTTCTTCTTCTTCTTCTTCTTCTTCTTCTTCTTCTTCTTCTTCTTCTTCTTCTTCTTCTTCTTCTTCTTCTTCTTCTTCTTCTTCTTCTTCTTCTTCTTCTTCTTCTTCTTCTTCTTCTTCTTCTTCTTCTTCTTCTTCTTCTTCTTCTTCTTCTTCTTCTTCTTCTTCTTCTTCTTCTTCTTCTTCTTCTTCTTCTTCTTCTTCTTCTTCTTCTTCTTCTTCTTCTTCTTCTTCTTCTTCTTCTTCTTCTTCTTCTTCTTCTTCTTCTTCTTCTTCTTCTTCTTCTTCTTCTTCTTCTTCTTCTTCTTCTTCTTCTTCTTCTTCTTCTTCTTCTTCTTCTTCTTCTTCTTCTTCTTCTTCTTCTTCTTCTTCTTCTTCTTCTTCTTCTTCTTCTTCTTCTTCTTCTTCTTCTTCTTCTTCTTCTTCTTCTTCTTCTTCTTCTTCTTCTTCTTCTTCTTCTTCTTCTTCTTCTTCTTCTTCTTCTTCTTCTTCTTCTTCTTCTTCTTCTTCTTCTTCTTCTTCTTCTTCTTCTTCTTCTTCCTCCTCTCCTCCTTCTTCTTCTTCTTCTTCTTCTTCTTCTTCTTCTCCTCTTCTTCTTCTTCTTCTTCTTCTCCTTCTTCTTCTTCTTCTTCTTCTTCTTCTTCTTCTTCTTCTTCTCCTTCTTCTTCTTTTTCTTCTCCTTCTTCTTCTTCTCCTTCTCCTTCTTCTTCTCCTTCTCCTTCTTCTTCTTTCTTCTTCTTCTCCTTCTCCTTCTTCTTCTTCTCCTCCTCCTCCTCCTTCTCCTTCTTCTTCTTCTTTCTTCTTCTTCTCCTTCTCCTTCTTCTTCTTCTCCTCCTCCTCTTCCTCCTCCTTCTCCTCATCATCATCATCATCACCATAATAATAATAATAATAATAATAATCACATTCATATCGGCTTTTTCAAACCAAATTGTGCAAATGCTTTTTTTTGCGAGTGTTAAATAATAAGTGAATACCCTCTGACCCATACAAGATATAGAATTTATGCAGCAATAAAAGGAATCCTCTTATTACTACAACTCAAATATTTATATATGAGCAAATCTGAAGTACTGGCACAGAAGGTGTGACTATAGAACAGTCACTTTGAATTACTATATATAACTTATGAATGAATGACGCCGATGAAATTTACTAGAATTTACTGAACGTCATTCCAACTGAGTCGTAGTAATAAGAGGATTCTTTTTATTGCTGCATAAATTCTATATCTTGTATGGGTCAGAGGGTATTCATTTATTATTTAACACTCGCAAAAAAAAGCGTTTGCACAATTTGGTTTGAAAAAGCCGATATGAATGTGATTACAATTGTATACAGACGCTATAAAAAATAAATGCTGATTTATAATAATAATAATAATAATAATAATAATAATAATAATAATAATAATAATAATAATAATAATAATAATAATAATAATGAAATTTTGTGTTATCAGATAAATCTATGGGTTTTATTTGCTCATCATTGTATTTTTTTAAACAGATTACATATTATTTTCTAAAAAGCAATAATACTTATATATAATATTTTATTAAAATCGTTTCTTTTTTATTGAAAGATAAATTTAAACACGCTTTATTTCAAATCAACAAGTAAAATAACAGTTTTAAACATTTATTAATAAAAAGAAATCTCAGTATAAATATTTAAAAAGAAAATTGTTTTAGAATCCAATAATAATTAATAAGTAGTAATTAAATATTAATCCAAACAGTCAGATATTTATTAATTCAACAGTTTTCTCGTCACGAGATTTTTATTTAAATCATAATGCAAAATTGTCAAAATTCAATATTAAATATTATTTAATAATATATATATATATATAACTGTTTGAATTTATCTTAATACTATTACAGACTCTTTTTACAATATATTTTTGAAAAAGCAATAATAAAAATGTTTCTTTTTAAAAATAAAATGGGGTGGCATAAGTTTATGTTGTGTATAAATAAAGAGCTAATTAAACATTATATAAGTATGTAAATACTATTGAATAATGTTAAACTGCACTAACAATAGAAACAAACAAGTTTTAAATAACAATCATCCCCCCAAAAATAATCCAATGTCTGAAGAAACATATGTTTCTATCACAACCATTGTCATTAACACCCTAGAAACTAGTTGGCATTTCATCAAACACATCAACGCAATTTCTATGTAAATATCAATCCAATATCCAATTACATATTAAAGTTTGAATGAATTTTAGTTGTAATTTAACTAAAGCTTTGATTGTTTTGGCATAATTCTCCAGGTGCCCTTATTTTTGTTAATTGATTTAGTAGTTGATTGGATTAAATTTCCAATTTTTTATTTTACAGTTTTTGTTTTTATTCTTTACTATATTTTCAAAACTTTTTAATTATTTATCATAGATATATGCTTAAAACTTTTTCAAAAATATTATTTCAACTTTAAAAAAATATTAAAGTGAAATATATAAAAACTGTAACTATTTTTTTTATTGGACAATTATCTCATAGCTATAAAAATATTAAATTAAACAATGGATTTGTTCTAACTTGATTTTTAAAACTCGAATTACTTGTTCAAATTACTTAAAGGTAATAAAATGTTATTTAGGAATTAAAATTCTACTTACAATTATTTTTAAAATGACAGAAAGTCTGCTACATATGTTCTCTTAGTCAGTTACAAGTCGTGGTCATATGTCATTGATTTTGCTTGACTTGTTATATTCTATAAAGATATACTTTCAAATAAATCTTCATCTAATCACATTATTCTTCTAAAAACATAATATCATACTAATCTTTGGCAAAAATAATCATAAACATGAAATCAAATTGTGAGAAATATACATTTTAAATTTTCAAAATGCAATACAAGAATGAATTTAAAAGCTCTCACAGGTGCTTTCATTTAGAAAAAAAGTTACAAATCATCAGCATTATGGGATTGTTCTCTACTCATTTGTAGGAGATTTTTCTTTACACTACTGACATCTTGAGATTTTTTTTTAAATTAATAAATCAATATTATTTAGTTTGAGTTTTTACTGTCAAATCAATGCAAAGTCAATGATAGAGTACTAAAGATAAATATAAATAATTTGAATTAAAAGTGAAGCAAGCATAAACACCAGAAGTAGTGATGCAGATGCAGATTTACTTTCAGCACTATGAAAGCATTTAGAAAATCATACATTAAATGTAAAAGCATATTTTTACAATCACAGTAAATTACTTGTGAGAATATATTTGTATGTGTATGAAAGTGTAATAAACAAAAATATATTGCTTATTTTTTTTTTAGTAGGAAAAAATAAGTTCAACTTTTAAGATTGTTTTTTTAAATGACTTTTTAATTAAATAGAGTATGCCTAATAAAAATTTTAATTCTATCTCAAAAACTTAAAATAAAAAGAATTTGGTTGCTTTATATGTGCATATTTAAAACTCAAGAAATAGCATAATTAGATCAAATAAATGATAACATTCCCACATTTATGTGTGCATATTTAGAACTCAAGAAATAGCATAATTAGAGATAAAATAAATGATAAGCATGACCAGATTGGAAAGTGATTAATTAAAAGATAAAGAACAATTATAATTAGTTATATTCTAGAACATTCCATATTCTGCAGAAATATATAAAAACTCGAAGATAAAGAAAATTGAGTCTTTTTTACATACACTCACATCGTGAGAGCTGCCCATGGTTAGAGCAGATAATTGAAAACAAGTATAATGAAGACTATGGTGTAACCCAGTGAACTTCACCAAGTGGACTGACCTAGGGATTGTAAGGACACATTGGCCTTATTATAATTTATGTACGCTTCATTGGCATTCATAAGTAATATGTATGTATTGTAAATATATTAAGCTTGTTAGTAAATGTTTACTATTAGTAATTTGCAGTAAGTAAAGTCAGTATTTAATTATAAAACCTTGTTTCCAAATTGCTTTTATTTGTATTGGTCTGACCACTTTATCCCAGATCGTAGTATTCACAGTGGGTGTACACAGCAAAAAACTGGTGCAGTTTTGACAAGATAGAATTTAACTTTTAATTTTATATCATAATATTATTTATTGTGTAGTCAGAAATTATGGAGGAAATTTATTTTTTATTTACTAATTTTTCAGATTAAGAGTTAAGATGATGACTGTGCTGCAAGTGACAATAAACAAATAATCCAATTGATTGGCCAATTTATCTCAAAAGGATTGAGAAACTTTTTTTTATTGATGTAACTGTCAGAGATCCCATTAAAGTTGCCACATTGTTATGTTATGCTGAGAAACAAGTGATAAAAATCACAAATAGATTGTGTAATTACGAAGAACCAGAGAAATTGCCATATAAAACAGTAGTTGAGAAACTAAGTAATTATTTTAGTACAAAGCCTTATAAGGATGTAACATGGCTACATTTTAGAAATAGATGGCAAAATAAAGGAAAAAGCATACAAGATTACAATCAGTCATTGAGATAACTAGATAAGAGTTGTAGTTATGGTGATGCATTAGAAGATGCTCTACTGGAACAGTTATTTGGGAGGGGTGATGATAGGCTAAGACAACAGTTACTGGTTTCAAGATACCTTTCATATAATGAAGCAATCAAAAATGAGAGTAGTCCATGAAATAATGCTAGACCAATCAAGGGAATTTTGAAAATTTTACTAATAATAATGAATGTAGTGTGTTTATAAGAAAAACTGAAAAACAAATATCAATCTCCTGGGAATAAGCCAAAAAAAAATTGTTTGCTACTTTTGTGCAAAAAAGGCCACATGACACATAAGTGTAGATTTAACAAAGAGCATTGTAAATCATGTGGAAAAGTAGGACACATAAAAAAGCAAGTAGGTTGAATTGGGAAAAACATCATAGCTTATTGCCCATTTTTCCAAAGGGAAACAAGCAGTAATCTCAGATCTACAATACCCAGGATGCTTATTGCAACCAATATATGATGTCAGTGAAATTATTAAATATGAATTTGAAATTGGAAATTAACAGCAGATCAGGTGTATCAGTGATGACATTCAAAGACTGGGAAATGGTAGCAACAAATTGCATGAACCCCCCTATATTAATGAGAACTAATTTAAGAGTGAAAGATGCTAGTAGTAATATTATGAGAATATTAGGAAATGTAGAAGTAAGTGTAGGAATTAAAATAAGAGCCTGTAAGTTACCATTATATATAGTATAAGGCAGTCCGAATCATATTATAGGTAGGGAGTGGTTTGATGCCCTGGGAATAGAAATGTATGGTGAACAAGACTGCCATCAAGGAAGAAATTTAAAAAATAAATACAAAAGTTTATTTAGTAATACAGAAAGCCAATTCAATACTAAGCCAGTTGATATAGTCTTGCAAGATGGAGCAACTCCCATGATTTTCAGGATAGAAAAGTTCCTTTTGTGATCCAAGCTAATGTGGAACAAGAGTTAAATGATTTAGTTAGTAGGGGAATGTTAATGTTGGTCAAGACAACTGACTGGGCTATTTCAATTGTAGTGATATCTAAACCAAATGGACAAAACTGCATTTGTGGAGATTACAATACTACAGTAAATAAAAACCTTGCAATGAATCAGTATATGGTGTCTAACATCAGAGAAATATTAACTAATATGTAATTGTATGTTATTTTGCTAAAACTGATTTGAGATCAGCATTCCATCAGATTCCAGTTTGTAAATGCACCTCAAAATTGTTAACTATCACAACCCACAAGGGATTGTTTAACTACAATAGGCTTCCTTTTAGAATTACCATTGCATTAAGTAGCTTCCAAGCCAAGGTGGACGTATTGTTCCAACAAATGGAGGGTATAATACCATATTTTGATATTTTAATAGTTGCCAATTCAGAAAAAAAATTATGTGTGATTTTTTAAAATCAAGTTTTGGAGCTAGAATCAATCCAGAAAAATGTATCTGGATGATGACCAAAATAAAGTTCCTGAGGCATATCATATTAAGAAAGGGAAAGAAGCTGACCCTCAAAAGATTACAACTGTAAAAGAAGCTCCAAGGCCCAGAAATGTACAAAAAGTACAGGCTTTTCTGAGCCTACTTTAATTATTTTGACACTTTTCTGAAGGAAAAAGCACATATAGCAAGACCACTGCATAATTTGTAAAGAAAAAGCCAAAAATAGCATTGGGATTAAAACCACTGCATAATTTGTAAAGAAAAAGCCAAAAATAGCATTGGGATTAAACCCAAGAGAAAGAATTTAGTGCTATAAAGTAATTTCTTGTGTCAAATAGTTTATTAGTACACTATTACAGCAGCCTTGAATTGATGCTAACAACTGATGCATCAGATTTTGGAGTCAGAGCAGTATTAAGTCATACAGTGACTGAGGGTGAGTGACCAATAGTATTCACTTTGAGAACATTAACCAATGTAGAGCAAAACTACAGCCAGTTGGATAAAAAAATGTTGGCTATTAGCTTTGCAGTGAAAAGATTTCACCAATACTTATGTGGGCAGCCATTCAAGATCTTTACTGATCACAAGCCACTATTAGGGATATTAGCTAAAAATAAAACTGGACCAGACACTTGAGCCATAGAATGGTACATTGGTTTACTATTTTGAGCTAAATTTTAAAAAGGACAATGTCATTAAGCATGCAAACAGACTGCTGAGAGTCCCAATTAAATTAGCTCCACAAGAAATGGTTTCAGCTATTAATTGCATAGACAACTGAAATAAAGTAATAGAGAGCAAAAATGTAGTGAGTTGAACATAAGCTGAGCATGATTACATCTTGTTAATAGAATGGATCAGCAAAAGCAAGCCTAAAAGTTGGCCTAAGATATATTTCATAAAGCTATATGGGATGTAAGAGAAAAACTGTCTATAAATAAGAGATGTGTGTGAATAGACAATAGAGTCTGTCTATAAATAAGAGATGTGTGTGAATAGACAATAGAGTATTGGTACCTAGTAGTGGTCATTGCCATTTTCTGCAGCTTATTCATCAAAGCCATTCTGGGAATATAAATGGCTAAAGCACTTGCATGAAGCTATGTTTGGTGGCCCAGAATTAATCGGAGATAGAATGATTTATGAAAACCTGTGAGAGGTGAATGCAAACTTTCCAAAAAAAGTTATATGACCTGGCCTGTATTCAAAAAATCCTGAAGCTGTATTCACATTGACCATGCCAAACCATTACATGGCTATATTTTATTAGTAGTGATCAACTCATACTCAAAGTGGACTAAATATAAAATTGCAAGAAATATCAGCACTGAAGAAACAATCAGAACACTTAAGGAAATTTTTGCTTTCCATAGTTACCCTGAAATTACAGTTTCACCTTCACTAAATAAAGATTTTTTGAAGAAACGGGAAATTAGACATATAGCCATGCCCCCTTAATACCCTGAGTCCCATGGGATTTCAGAAAAGGCAGCACAAATGCTAAAGCAAATGCTATGGAAGAAAGATACTGCAAATATACAAGAAACATTATAATCTGTTTTATTGTATCAGCACAGTACACTGACAAGTAGTATGGGAAGATCTCCAGCTGAAATAATATTCAGACAAAGTTATTGCTGATTCTCCCAGATCAAAAATTTTACAGTAACAAAAACAACATCACATAATGGCAGTACACAGTGGGGAAAAAAGTGTGGGTAAGAGGTGTGCTTGCAAAATACTGGATGCATGGCATAATTAAAGAAAATTAATCAAAACAAATAGTAATAGTCAAGATAGAAACAAGGAAAATCATGGGAAAATATATAAATCATGTCAGATGTTGGGAAGAAGAAATTGAACAAACCAGAAGTAATATAATATCAAACATTCCAAATTACATAAAGGAGGTGAATTTGCGAAAAGTAAGTAAAGAGCACAAAGCACCAGAAGTAAATGATGAGCACAAAGCAGATAAAAACATTACTGTTAAAAAAGAATCAATGCCACATATGCCATAAAGAATCAGGAAGGAACTAAGTTATCTGAAAGACTATATTAGACTTCGAAGTGGAGGAACTGCTTTATATGGGCATATTTAAAACTCAAGAAATAGCATAATTAGTTAAAAAAATGATATGTTACCAAATTTATGTGAGCATATTTAGAACCCAAGAAATAGTTTAATTAAAGATAAAATAAATGATAAGCATTACTGGATTGGAAAGTTATTAATTAAAAGATAAAGAACAATTATAATTAGTAATATTCTTGAACATTCCATATTCTGTGGAAATATATAAAAACTTGAAGATAAGGAAAATCACGGTATTTTTTACATACACTCACATCATGAGAGCTTCTCATGTTAAAGAAAATAATTGTAACCAAGTAGAATGAAGACTATGGAGTAACCCAGTAAACTCCACCATTGAAGGCACCAAAGTGGACCTAGAGACTGTAGAGGCCACATCAGTCTTATAATTTATGTAAGCCTCATTAGCAGTTGTAAATAATATGTATAAATTGTAAGTACATTAAGCTTGTTAATAAATCTTTACTTTTAGTAACTTACAGCAAGTAAAATCATTATTTGGTTATAAAACCTCGTTTCTGAATTGGTTTTATTTCTATTGGTCTGAACACTTTACTCCCAATTGTAGTATTTGTGGTGGCTGTACACAATCATTTTTATTATTAAGTTTATTTTTTCTTACAAATATTTTCCCAAAAAACAAGATTAATTGTTTAAAATTAATAATGATTTGAAACTTTGATGTAAAAATAATAAAAAGTTGTTTTAATTTTCTGTATAAGACCTTAATTAATTCTTGATGCAGGGTGGGAATTCTATAGTTATGTATTTATGGCACTTGATTAACTGTACCCAGATGGTTTTCCATTTTGATTACTACAAAAGCTATATACAATATATAAAACCTTGTATTTAAATTAGTTTGAGAGTTAGTGTGTAATAAGTTAGTATCTATTTTGATTTATGCAAAGTTATTTATTATACCACTCTTCAATTACCTAGATTGAAAAGAATATATATTAAATAAAAGAGAATTGAATCCATGTTTTATTCAAATTTACTATGAAGTGTTGAGTCATAGACTACCAAAATGATAATAAATATATATTAGAACAGGAAAAACTCTCCATACAGTATTGCCTCTCAGTGCAAGCCAGAGTAATCAATGGATGCCAGAAAGCTTGGGTATAAAATCCCCATCTAGTGCCTACTCATCCAATATCCCCAGACTCGTGTCTGGCTTGTAGCTTTCATCAGTGAGGAGCCTTGGATCTGAGAGAACAGCACCTAGATCTTAGGATCTATTGCAACCCTCCAGCAGCCACCTTTTATTTCTACTTAACTACAAAACTATGAATCTTAAATTGAAAACACAATAATATTTTCAATCCAAGCTTATTAGTCTGGGGATATTGGATGATTAGGCGCTAGATGGGAATTTTATGTACAAGCCTTCTGGCATCCATTGATTACTCTGGATTGCATTGGGTGGCAATAATGTATGGAGAGTTTTGCCTGTTTTAATAACAGTTATAAGCAAGCATAAGAAATGGTGATTATGTGGTATATATTAGCAGATTAAAGAAAAGGTCATGGTTAAAAATATTAAACAATTCTTGAATCTTTGTCTTCGATTATATGCTCCCAGATTGGGAAAATATGCTTTTCATTCCTTCAGCTGTTTGGTGAATATTTTACTTATGTTAGAGATATATCCACATTATAATCTGATTTCACTGCTGAAAATGAAAAAGTACAATTACATTTTTTTTTAAATTAAATTTTATTTTACTCAATATAAAATTATTCAAACAGGCAAAACTTTCCATACAGTAGCGCTACTCAGTGCCAGCTAGAGTAATCAATGGATAGCAGTTATGTACAAGCATAAGAAATGGTGATCATGTGATAAAATTATTTATCAACAATTCTAAAAAACCTTAAAGTGACTTTAAATATTATTGACTAAAATGTAAATAATTTTCACGGTTCAAATATGGCGCTTTATATCAGGGGTGTCCAACAAGTCGATCGCAAAGCCATTTTTGGTCGATGGCGAGACCAATCTGACAAGAGCTGTCAGGGTAATGAGTGAAACAAATTAAGTCAAGATTTTCAAGTTTTTTTGTTATTTTTGTTTTTGTTCTGCTAGATAGGTGAAGTTCACTAAGTCGTATCATTATTAAAAAGAATATTTTTAATCTCGATTTAATGCAGCGAATTTGAATTAATAAATATTTTTAATAATTACTCATTTGCTTTAATTACCCCGTCATGAGTTTTTTAACCCGTTAAATAATTATTTTTACCTAGGTAGATATATAAAAATGGTACGTATTTCACACATCGCTCCACTTAGATTATGCCTATGACAAGTCGATCGCATATGACAACAAATCGATCGAAAAACATTATTAAAATAAAAAGTAGATCTTATGAACACAAAAGTTGGCCACCCTGCTTTATATCACTATTTTAAAAGACATCTAAAAAATTCTTTCATAATTAGAAGCCTCAATGCTCACGTTTACAGATTTGTATTTGAGGAATATGTAAGTAATTCATTTCAGACAAACTTAAACAGGATTTATATATATATATATAAAGCAGTCAAACATTTAATTTTGTACTACGACTGCAAAATTCAATTCTTTTCTGTCTGAAAATTTAATTGTATTAACAAAGAAAATATATATTTTTCTTTAGAATAATATAATTTTGTTTTAACCACTAAACATCATATGGTCACCATATGTTATGCTTACACAAGCTGTTTAAGACAGTGGAGCAACTGTATGAAGAGTTTAGTCTCCGTGTATACTTTTATGTATTGGTGAAAAGTCAAAACATATTTCAAATATGAGATATAATGGGGAAGAGGGATTATTCAATTTATATAATAAATTACACTTGGCATAGATAAAATCAATCATAAATTAAAATTGGTCTTACAGGCTCTTACATATAAATTTAATACATTACAATATCATGTCCCCCTTACCATGTGTCATAGCATCAGCTGGGAAGCGAACCCACTAACCCAGGACAACTGCTTGTAAAGCACTCGTCGCTGACCTCTCGACCACCAATGCATCATGTTTGTCTGAAAATATGAAATATTCTATCTTTAGATTAACAGATTTTAAGATATATTCTGGCATTAAATATATTATGGTATTATATTAATACATAATGAAAATAAAGAAACATGAATGTGTTTATAAATATTTCTAAAGAAATTTGATGAGGGTAATGAAATGAATTTGTTTTATTAAATAGATTCATTTCATAAATAATAAATCATCATACTAAAGTATAAACATCACATGATCACCATTTGAGTGGCAATACGTATAGAGAGTTTTTGCCTGTTTTTTATAATAAAGTATAGAATAAAAAGTTTACATTCTAAATTTAGTTAAATTAAAACTTTTACTTCAAAATTTATGAAGTTTGTTTATTTAAAGTCTTCAACATTAATGCATGAATTAATACATAAATATCTTGTGCAAAAAAATGGCAATAACTACTTAAAAAGGTTTGGAAAATGAATTTTATTATTAGTTAAATAAAAAATAATTGAAGAGTTATTAATTTTTGAAATTATAGAGATATTTAAAATATATGAAATTGTTGACTTTTATATGCAATTTAGATAAATAATGATTAGCGAAAAATTATTTTTAATTATTGCCTTAAAATAAAAAAAATATTTATGATTTATTATCACTGCATGTGATCAGTGTTGAATGTTAAAGGTGTTAACAAGATGAAATCCAGTGTTATATATATATACAGGGGATTTTTTTTTTATTTTTTTTTTTGGACTCAAACTTTCAAGTACTGTATAGTTGAAAGGCACTTGAAAGTCTGAGTTCAAATCCCCTATATTTACAATTAAGCTCCAGGTATATGAAAAGTGCCTGTATTTCAAATATTATATGTATATATATTATAACAATCCGGACGTGATGAGTTTAACGTGATCTGCACTACAGGGCGCCATCTAGGCATTTGAACCTAGAAAAATTTATAAAGTAGGCAGATATGTAAGTCAAAAAAAAAAAATTTTTTTTTATTTTATTTATATATTTTGATATCCGGTCATTAGCCCAAGTCACTAGCTCAGGGAGTAGCAGAAATTTAATAATATAATATCTTATCTAATTATATTTCAATATTAAAAAATAAATAAAATAAGCCACTGCCAGTAATTAACATACAAAAATTTATTTACGCACATATATATATATAAGATTTAACATTATTATTTTAATATGTTTACTTTAACATTTAACATTATTTTTACTTTTATTTTAGATTTTTAATTTACATTTTAAATTTTATACTATTATTAGTTTGCACAGATTTGTTTAAAATGTTGAGTATAGATCGGTTACATAGATTCCACGGTCAAAAACATTTCAAAATAAACATAAATGATCAAAACACAAAATCATTGATACCATCAATTGCAGAGGGAAATTTATAAGTAACCCAATAGCATTCATCATAAGATGCTTGCATTAACACCAATAACTTAAAAGACATCCGAATAAATACATTTGGATACTCACCGTAAGGTGTCATTATTTACCAAATGTCTATATATATTTTGATTAAATATGAAAACCAAAAACATAATCAACCGGTAACGAAACCATGCAAGCATCTATACCCAACTTAAATTTAATGCATCTTTATTTAGAGTGTCGAGTATGAATAGACTACATAGATTTGCATTTGAAAAGAAAATATTCAATCCTTGTTTAACCTTAAGCCAAAGGTTCGCAGTCAAACCAAACTTCAATCCATCTGATATATCGATGTGTTCAATGTAATACGAATACGGCAGCACAATTAGGTTAAGAGAAGAAACTGCTTCTCATCAGATAGAAATATTACATCTATCTGATGATGAGAGCAATAAAAAAAACTCCATAGGAAGGAACAGCGTTCTATGTCTTATAATCCCTTCCATAGGCAAAACGGAAGTGCGTGGCATATAAAAGCGATTCTTCCCATAGCGAATCTTGTACTACATCTACTAATTACACCAATATATCCAATCCATTGACCTAATTCAACTACGAAATGAATAACCTAAGATTACCCTTCCCTAATATAACTTTACAAATCTATATAGTAATATTTATATAACTAGTTTAATGAAAAACAGAAATCATAATAAAACTTAAAGAACAAATAAATAAATAAATAAATAGAAATGATTTTACAAAAGAAATACATTAAATAAAATTATAACTAATTAATAAATAATGTTGGTCAGATAGGATTCTATTTCTTAATTATTTTAAATACAGAAAGTTTTTAATTTAATGTTCATTAATTATAAAGTTCTTAGGGTTTAAAACAGTTCATCTTTATCTGTTGCTTGCCATTTGAACATGTGTTCCCATGCTGTCCTAAAAATATTGGTTGAGTTAGCCCTTGTTTTTTTATTTATTTATCCAGAGGTCTTTTAGTTTAGTTGGTCCTTAATGTAGAAAAAAAAATGATGTCATTTCTTTTTTTTTTTAACAAAACTCCTTCAACTCCACACTAACACATATAGTCACATCGTAATAACTAATTCTTTTATTTTCAAACCTTTCCTTTTATAATAATTTTTTGGATTAACTCAACATTACATCATGATGGTGAAAATCTTTTCGTTGAGGTCTGATTTCCCGATGGATTTGTTTCATTTGCTAAAAGTTTCTATTGTTTTTCTATCTGACCGATGCTTATACATTTAAATGCCCAAAGGCTAGTTTACTAATTAAAATAATCATTTCCATTTTACAAAAGATTAATTAATTTGTTTTCACACTTAAACATATATTTTTATCTCTAAATCTTTTCTGAAAATTTAGTTTTAAACTACTCTTTTTTTAATAAAGTTTTATTTTAATAATTATTTATCTGTGCGATTTTATATATATATGCAAGTTTAAGATGATTTTTTAATTTTCAGTTTTTAATTCTTAAAAAAGAAATTTTTATTGGCGAACTTTTTTTTTTATGCTTACTAATAAAAAATAATGTAATGTACGTATGTGCCCATTACAATATATATATTCGAATATTCTCACAGATAAATTAATTCATAGTATTATCTCCAGGAGCTTCCATGTAATAAAAAATATAATAGCTAAATTGCTGACAATCAGTACAATGATGCATACTTTCCTCTGAGAAACAAATACTTTTCTCAGAGGAAAGTAGGAAAGTACTTACTGTTGTACTGAAATGTCAGCTATTTAATATTTTTATTATATGAAAGTTCCTGAAAATAATACTATGAATAATATGTGTGTGTATGAATTTATTGTCAATAATGGCATTCATATGATTTGAAAGAATAATTTGTTCATGATATTTTTTATCAAACATTTGACTTTTCAAATAGCATTTCCATATACTGTTCAGGTACAATAGTAACAATTTCAATCACTTCAGTTTAAATTTACTCTTTTGTATCTTCTTCACCCATTAGATAATGATAGTGATATTATTCATTTGAATAACAATAGTAAGTATTGGAATTAAAAACCAAGAAAAATATTAGCAAAAGAAACACATTTTTAAAAAAAATAATTGTGCTTCATATGGTAAAAATCAATGATATCATAAACAAAAATATTAGATAAAAAGAAAATATTGGATAGCATGAAGAATAGATGGATGAGGATAAGTTCTTAAAAATATTATCTCATTCTTTTAAAAAAAATAATAAATTTAAAACTTTTGAAAATCTAGAATGTTGATAGTTGCTGAAGAAGAAAATAAATGAAAGTGAAGATATATCACAAAACTAAGATCACATAAAGTAGTGGTTATACACCAATTTTGTCAAGTACTTATGAAAAAATGGAATAAAAAAGTGGGATCAAAAGTATAAAGATTGAAAAAATATATAATATTCCATAGAAAAGTGGAAACAGAAAGCTTAGTGTCTAATGTAGACATTAAAACAAAATAAAAGTTGATAAAAAAAATTATATTGAAAGCCCTAAGCACCATGGAAGTATTTGGGAAGAATAACAAAACATCAATAGACATTAAATATTTTAGGAAAGAACAATGCAAACATAACCATATTGTGAACATTTTATTGAAATATATAAAAGTAGTTAGAGTCAGGGTTTAGCTCAAGAAGTTAAAATAAATATATTCAAATAGAAAAACTTTATAATAATAATGCAGTGAAAATAACCAATTTTATTTCTCATGAAACTATATCCAGATGTGAAAAGGTCTCTAGTAAATGAGATGATAGATCAGCTGAAACTGAAATAGTTGTTGAACCCCTCAGATGAAAAAAGTAAACCTATAGAAAATGAGGATTTTATAAATATAAATAATATTGTTAAATACAAATGTTTTGATCAGATTATTAATACATATGCAATAATAATAATAATTGCAATTAACTATAGAATTAAATCTGGATAAAGTGCTTTTTGCAAAAATAATTTTGTTAAAAAATATATCAATGTATTTGGAAAAAAGTTTTATAATTGCATTTTAACAATATCTATATATGATTCTGAGATATTGAGACTTAATAGAGGAACAATGCAAAGTTTTTAAATCCCACAGCAAAGTTTCAAGAATTGTTTGTTGGCAATAACAATGAGAGTTTAAATCAAATATATATGGGGGAGAAGGCAATCATATAACCTCTTATTGAAAGAATTAAAAAGTTAAAACCAAATTGGGCAAAACAAATTACTAGGAGTGATGGAAATTGATGAAAACTCATTTTATATTGAATTCAAAGATTATAAGAAACTCAGTAAAATATCAAGTATGAAATGAATAAGAATGATTATTGGAATAATATAAAAAAGAAAATCTATCAATTTGATAAAAATTATTATCAATTGAAAATGATATGTATTAATCTATATATCAATTTATCTACCATTTAGTATAATGCAATGAAAAATACATCTTATTATTTTCAACAAATGTCTGATTTGATTGTTCTATTAGCTAGAATTTTTTATGTGAGATAACAAAGCAAAAAAAAAATTTGGTAACAATGACCTACATCATTTTCAGTAAAAATATATTTATGCCTCTAGTTTTTATTTCTAATCCAAAAATATTGCTTCAAATATACTTCCAAAATATTAACTTAATACATTTCAAAATTTTCACATCATCAGCAAGTGGTAGTTTGAGTTAATAGTTAATTAGTTAGTTTTAGTATTTAAACCTTTACTCTATATAAGAATTTAATATTTTGATACTGATTTGTTAAAATATAAGTTTATAAATAAAAAAAACATTATAAAAATCATATTTGAGCTTTGCAAATATAGAAAATAATAATAAAGTGAAATAAAATGAAATTCATAACTTGAACATTTATTTCTTTCTTATTGGATAATTACTGTAATGTTGGTTAAAAAAAAAAATAATGAATTCTTTGTTGATTTAACTTCAGTTATAATATCTGAATAAATTATTGTTAAACCATCATAAACTGATTTTTTTTTAATGGTAAAATTTTATTTTTAAATATCAAAATATTACAATAATTCTATATTACTGTGTTTGCTAAGAGATTTTACTGTTACAATGAATTTTTTAACTTATATTGTTTAAAATAAAATATAATTGACAATGATCTAAGTTTAAACATGAAAACATTTTTTTTAATAATTGCTATACACACCCAAATATTTTGTAAAAATAATCATAAATATTTAAATAAGCTACAAAAATAAACATTTTTTGCTCATTGTTAACAATAATTAAAAAGACATTTAAAAACTTGTCATCATCCTGCAATGGATTGATAATGGTCGATGATGATGATGATTTAGGATAAACCTGAAAGATTTACTAATTAATGACATTCTATGCTTTTTTATACTCATTGATATTATTCGTTCATAGATTCCTGACATCTTTAGATTTTTTTAATTAATAAGTCAATGTTATTTCTGTTTCAATTTTAACCAGTGAATAAACATAAAATTGGTAAAATAACATCCAAATTAGCATAATTTAAATCACAACATCACCATTACACATCTCTGTAATATCAAGAAGATGAGAATGGTTTAGTTATAATTAGCTCAACTAAGATCAAAACTAATGTTATGTAATATAAAAAAGTTCAAAATAAAATTTCTTTGCTCTTTTGTGAAAAAAATAAGCAATATTTTCTAGTCATCTAAAAGTAGATAATGTTGACACATCATATGAATATTGTTCATTTAAAATATCTACGTGCATTACAAACATATTTTTATTATTTATAAATAAAAGTTTTTCTTTAATATTTTTGGCTAAATTTTTTATTGTAATCATTTCTTAATTTGAACAAAAAATTAATTTAATTCAAACATAAAAATGTGTTGATTTTAAGTCACTTGAAATATTTTGAATTTATTAAAAGTTTAATTAAATTGAAATATATATAGAAAAAAAATGCAATCTTCTAACATAAATTAAATTATTGGAAAGTTGATGAAATGCTATTGAATCAGAAAGTTTTTTCTTAATTTCTGCTTTAAACGTTTTCAAAATTATTAATCTGATTATTTGTGTCAGTGCATATATTTTAAGTTTTTAATTCATTTTAAATTCTTATTATCATTATTATTCAAATTAAAAAAAGTTTATCTAATAAGTTTAAGCAAAAGATTAGTTATTTCCCGGCTTAAAAATAATTTAGTTAAAAATGCATTAGCAGCCGCTTCCAGAAAATAACTAAAATTAGACATTCTTTATTAGTTTTTTTTTAACCTGCCCATTAAAAACATTAAATCGAATAATTGATGAACATATGTTATTTGTAAAATAAAAATTAAAAAAAAAAATGTTATTTAACATTTTGTATAGCAGAAAGTTGAAGTGCAAATTTTATGAGATCTTTATAAATTAAATTATATATGTTTAAAAAGATACATATTTTTAAAAAATAAAAAAGGTAAATCACAGAATTTTGTTTCACTTCAAGAAATGTACATTGAATCACATGATTAATCATGTAATTTGATGTGTTTTTAAAATGCTCATTACCTATAACAGCATATTATTCTAAAATCTCTATCGGATAACGACCAATAGTTCATCTTTTACTTGCCGTTTAATAGCATATGACAAAGTTTTAGGTAACAATTGATTATCTAATAAAGTTCTAATCTTTAAAAGAACACCAGTTAACTAAAATAAATTTTAAACTTTTCTCTGGAATTGAACAATATATTATATCTTCAAGCTAACATGATAACTACTGCTCTATGAATATTATTAAATGTACAATTTTTAATGCTGCTATTACTGTATCTCAGCGCTATAGGAATGATTGCTTATTTCTGATTACTTATACTCCTTTATTTCTGGAAAATAAAATGTTAATTATCATTAAAACATAAAGTCAGTATTTGTTCCATTATTGCATTACGCTTTCATTTATTTTATTTTTTGTGCCCCTTGGTTATCTATAGTAAAGGTGTAGTCCACTTCTATATATTGAAATGTACTAATTATGTTTATAAATCTCTATTTTAAAAAAATTATCTCAAAATCAGATCTATTATTGGCATAAGTTTTCTAAATTTACTATTTTAAAACAGCTCTGTTTTCTTTGGCTAAATAAGATTTGCTACTTATTTTGCATTTCCTTTTTATTTGGAAATGTTTGTTAAATATTCAAAGCAAGAAATCTTTCTGTGCTCATTAAGTCTGTTTTTCAAAATCAAAGTATGTGCATGTGATACATTTTGCATAAATACATATATCTTATGATGAAATAAAATGTGAGAAGATAAAGCCTCTATATACATGGTCACACGTTGATGTGCCAATATATATATATCCACTGCAAGATGAAAGTCTCTCCAAGTTTAATCCATCTTCTCTTATCTTTAGCTTCTTTTCTTCACATTATCCCTGCACACTTTCTTATTTCATCCATCCATCTCACATGTGATCTCTTTCTGGGTCTTTCACAATCTCTTGGAATTCAGTTTAAGATTTCAATTGTCCATTTATTATCATCTCTTTTAGCAATAGGTCCATTCCAACTTCACTTCATTCTTTTAATTTTTTCAATTCAGTAACATTTGTTTGTTCTCTTACCCATATATTGCATTTTTGATCTCTTCTTGTTACTCCTAACATGCATCTCTCCATACTTCTTTGAGTAATCTGAAGTCTCTGTATTGTCTTTCTGTTAAGTGTCAAGTCTCAGATTCATAAGTAGGAACTGGTAAAACACGTTAATTAAAAAACCTTCCTTTTCAAACACATAGGCATATTTCCTTTTAGTATCAAGTTATTTTTACCAAAAGCACTCCAAACAAGTTTAATTCTATGATTAATTTTATCCATTATGTTTCCATCTGCATTAATATCTGACCAAGTTATTTGTAGCTGTTACCTTCTTCTAACTCATCATAATCAATTTTTAATGTCATATTTTGAGAAAATCCATTAAACATTACTTTAGTATTTTTAACATTTATCTTTAGTCCTGCTTTCCTACTTTCATCTGATAACTCCTGCATAATTTCCTGCAGCTCTAAAGCATTATTTGCAAAAACAACCACATCATCTGCAAAATCTAAGTGACTTAAATAATCTCCATTTACTTTCACTTTTTTAGCTTCACATTTTAATCTACAAAGTACTTCTAGGAGCACTGGTGTAAAAAGTTTTGGAGATAAGGAGTCACCCTGTCTTACACCCTTCTCAATGTTGACTTTCTTAGTGTTATTATGTAATCTAATTGTTGCTTTTATGTATGTATATATATATATATGTTGATACGAAGATTTTCACGGATTGTATATATAAGACATATATAAAAGATGACTTGAGTGATCAAGTCGAAACGTCAGTGTATTAATATTTAAATTTTTTAACATGGATGGACCCTCAAAATGTCTCATATATATATATATATATATATATATATATATATATATATATATATATATATATATAGCATATATATATATATATATATATATATATTATAACAGAGTACATTGTAGAAGAGAATACAAGATTATCTATATATCTACCAATAGAATAATTATTGAAGGCTACAATAATATATTAATGATGATCAGATGGTGATGATTAATTGCTTAATACCTATTTCTTGTTGTAGCTGAATATATTTAGTAATGAGAGAATAACAAATATATCTGTGTTTTATTGGAGGTGATGGTGCCAATTATATTCAAAAATATAAATAACTTTATTTTTTACATTATTGATTTCAATAATCTAAATAAAATCAAAACTGAGAATGCATTAATTACTATGACTAAATGACAATATTTATAATTTTAAAATATTTGTTATTGTTTTGCATTATACATTTTTAGCAATATAATAATATAATGTCATCAAATATCAGTCAACAGTAAAAAAATATCTACAAATTTAATTAAATTGAGAAATACATTGAAATAAATAATAGTCTAATAAATTAATAATAAAATAAAAAATCTTCAACTTGAATCAATTAAGATATACATATATTTTAGATATAAATTTTGTAGTTCATAAAAAATTGATTGTGTTTAATTTATGATGCTAGTAATCGTTATGTTTCAAATGAATTAAATAATTTTCAAATTGTTAAACAAAATCACTGGGATTTTGATTTTAAAATTCTTTCCAGTTTTTATCTTCTATATTTAAGAATGGAATCTAAATTTTATAAACTTTTTTAACGATTGTTTTGAAAATCACATTCACAAAATGATTTGTCTTTATATGCATATGGACGAAATGTTAAAAAAGACTATTAAAAACAATAGTTAATAAAACAATTTTTTTTTTTACAAAGTAAAATATTATGTGGATCTGTATGCATATACTTCCCTTTTTTTTTTAAGTGTCATAGCATCGGCCGGGATGCGAACCCGCAACCCGGGCAACTGCCTGCAAGTATAAGGCAGTCGCGCTAACCTCTCGACCACCAATGCAAGACTACTTCCCATTTTTATAAATGTAATTGATATATAAAGATTTGGAATTTTAAAAAATATTAAAATCGTTAACTAAAGAAGCTAAAGAAAATTAAATAAAAGAAGCTAAAGAAAAATTAAATATAATTTGTTTTAAATATTTGAACTAGCAGAATTAAATGAATTTAAAAGATATTAGTATTATAAAGACAAATTTATTTTTAATTGCAATTTTTTTTGCTCAGTATTCAATGAAGAATTATGTGCAGTGCCACACAACTTTGATTTATTATTCCAGTGCTAATGAGGCTTTAATGAAATTTCCAAGAACCCGTTTTTTTTTTGTAGGCTGATTAGATCTTGGCAGAAGCAGGATAATAGAGAATAGCTATTTTTTCAGAAAAACATCAGCAACTGATCCAGAATTTTTTTTATTCTTTAGTCAGTTATGACTACAATTTTGTAATTTTTAGGATCAACTATGTGAAGTATTTACATATATGACTGTATTAATGGCATCTTCACAAAATAGCATTTACCTTCAACTCAATGCAGATATTAGTATGTGGTTACTGTAAAATGGAACATTATTGTAAAATAGTAATTAATAAATAAGTATTTTCAGTGATTTTCATATATCATAAGCATGGAAATTTTGTCTATATGTTTGACAAGAAATATGTGTTATAAGAATTATTTGTGCATAGAGATTGGATTTATTTACTCTTTTCCTGAAACTATTCTGAATGAATGCCAGATTTTGCTGCATAGTGGAATTGATAATTTTCTTAACTTATAATTCATATGACCATGTATAATATCTTTTCCTAGATGAAATATTAAAATTTGTATCTTATTATTTTTAATACATTCATTCCAACAAAGATAGATTTGTCCATATCAATCACATTACATTATATAATTTATAATTAGCAATATCTATGCTGTGGATTAAGATGAATAAGTAAAGCACTATACATAGGTTAACATAAAATGGCAAAGACCTTTGTACATACACTGTTTGTTATGTTGCTGTAATGTGATGTGATGTGATGTATTACGGCTTCTCCTTAAACGAAGTCAAGAATATCTCAGCAATTTTGAATTGAAGGTCGCCCTCTAGTGGCAGCTTT
This sequence comes from Epiperipatus broadwayi, assembly GCA_028023455.1. Classification (NCBI taxonomy): domain Eukaryota; kingdom Metazoa; phylum Onychophora; class Udeonychophora; order Euonychophora; family Peripatidae; genus Epiperipatus; species Epiperipatus broadwayi. The sequence continues at coordinate 293,641 of JAQFVV010000247.1, forward strand.
TAGGCAAGTTCTCCCTTGCATGGTAGCTACTTTGACTGTGACTTAGATGCTTCTATACCACTTATTGAGAAGAAATAACCACACAGGAAATATTGTAAGTATCTTCCCTTTATTATTTAAAAAAAAAAAAAAACATTTAAATCCATACATAATTGTTAATTATTACTAAGTTAAAACAATCACTATCAAAACAAACATGGCTCCCAAAAAAAAACTGCCACCTCAGCAAATTCAGCCATAGCTTCTAAAAAGGAAGAGGGACTACCTTTAAAAAGTGAAAACAACTCCAAAATCCCTAAATTCATATGTCAGGACAAACCAAAAGAAATAACTCTTGCTTTGACCGAAAAAAGGAAAAATCCTTCAAACAAAAAATCTACTGAGAAAACAAATAGAAAATGTGAAGCAGAAACAGATTTTGAGGGGTCTGAAAATAATCTTTCAGATCAGTCCCAAACTTTTGATGACAATGATTTTATAGAGAATTTTTCTATCTTTAATCCAAAGAAAAAAAATTAGATCTCCAGAGTCAAAAACAAAAAAGTTATGCCTCAAAAACTGAACAGGAATCTCGAAAATATAATACTTATAACGTAAATATCAACCGCAAATTTGCCGTTGGCGATGAACTCAAATATCCAAAGTTTGATGAAGCATTGTGTTATGATCCCGCACAGTCGAAAGAAAAAAGTTATATAAATACCATAGAGAATTTCGACAGCTATAACCTTGTCCCAAAACTAGACTTCCAACTTGAAAAACAAAAAAGTTATAGTCAAAAAACCAAACCAGAAGCCACACACGTTCACACTCACCAACACGGAAAAAGATGCAAATTCCATCACTAGCGACAAATCCACACAGCTGAGTGATTCCGCAGAGTCGGAGACAGAAGGTTATACTTCTATGACAGAGAATTCCACCTGCTATAATACCCGACAAAAATCAGATTCCCAACATGAAAAACAAAAAAGTAACAAATCAAAAACTAAACCGGAAGCCACACTAGATCGCCCTCATAACACAAAAAACGACTTAAATTGTAACTAGCGATTTATTTACGTATTCCAACTTAGGGGGGACACAATTAAATCACCCAGCGCAGTCGAATACACCACTTGATACCAATTCTCCAGTTAATTTAACTGCATATAAAGCCAGCTTGAACTCACCTTTCCAACCTCAAAAACAAACAAGTAGAGATGCAAAAACAAAGCTGAAAACTGCACTAACACTGATAAGAAAAAAGACCTAACCAATACTAATAGCAATGGAAAAACAAACCTAAACTTCAATCAAATAAAAACAAACATGCCAATCCAAAAGACTACACCAACTTCCCAGGAAAATCAATAAGCAGCAACACCACAAATAAACCAAACTCCCAGAAACCAAAACAAACAATACAAAATGAAAATTCCAAACAGCAAAGAAAATCAATGTTCAACTTCAACAGTGAAGAAAATGACACAACATTGGAAAACAACAATGACTCTTTTCCAAAACTTCAACGCAGTTCTAGATTCACAACCCAAGACACCAACGGGTCCCCAGAACCAGCACAGCAAAACAATGCTAACAACTCAGAACAATACCATGCAATATCCTCACAACTCCATCCCCAATTCTCATATGCTAATAGCCTTAGGATAACCACTAGGCAATCAACACGCAAACTACAGAAGACCCTTACAATAAATTCATCCAATAAAGAGATGGGGAACAAGAACAAAATGAACATGCTGACTTGCAACAACCAGTTAACATAGACTACCATTCTTTAGTAACAGAACGCTTTAATAGAACCATACCAAATCTTCTCTTTCGCTCCTTCACAGAGTATGCCAATGAATGTACTAGTATCCTAACAACAACAGATATCAACTGCTCCTTATACAAATTCCCAATAATCTCACTCTATGATCTACTCACTGACCACAAGTTCTGGTCACCAGTTTATAAAATACTGTTCCACACAAATAAAAGGTATATTGCAATTCAATTCAAAGACCTAGCAGGAAAACAACTCTTTGAAACTAAATTCAAACAGTTAGACAACAAATACCTGGTCCACATTAACATGAACAAACCACAGATTCTTCAGGGTAGAGTGAGTAACTGTACGGTCAACTTTGAAGAGTCCCACTTACAACAGGCCCTTGCCAATTATGGTACTGTTGAAGGCTTTAAATACATCCAAGAATCAAGAGCAGAAACAATGGTATTTACCAACACTGCAGTCTTCCGTCTAGTCCTCAAGACAGAAATCCAGCCACTCACACTACCAGCAACAGTCAGCAACAACAAGGCTACAATCCTTATCAGCTTCCGGGATATACCCCCATTGTGCTTCAACTGTCAAAACAGAGAACACATAATGGTGTGTCCCCTCAGTTCAAGTGATGTAAGCAGTCAGGCATATCCAAAAAATCACAACAGCACCATCGAAGACCCCACTGATTCTACATACCCAATTAAAACCTACCCAAAACCACAAACAGAAACTGAAAACACACATCAGTCCATACCCACTCCAATGGGAATAAACCATAGCCACACAAGCATCCCAGATACTGGCAAATCCCTAATCCACCACAGACTGGCAGAGGACTCAAAGCTCACGAGATTGTGGTCATCATCAGAAACCATGATCGAATCGGAAGATGAGGGAACCACCAAAACATCTACTAAACCCTCCAAACCACGCAACCGCAAAAGATCAAGACAATAATTTTAGCACACAAGAAAAATCAACTGACGACTCCAGTACCTCAGACCCAGCCCAAGCAGCCCTCAGAACAAAAACTACCAGATCACAGGAATCACGTAAACCATCAGACAAAAAACGACGAGAAATTCAATCAAGGGAAGATGAGATTCTACCAAAATTCATACAATCTAGAAACCCTATGCTGACAACCACCAATGATGGGACTCTACCAAAAGTCAGACCACCTGAAGACCCTATGCTGACAACCACAGAAGAAGAGACTGTACCAAATTTCAGATCAACTGAAGACCCCATGCTGACAAACACAGAAAATGAAATACTCCTTATCTCATTTCCTGAGTCAGAGAACAGCTCCTCAGAAAAACCCCTACCAGAAGACACCATCCCAGAAGATACCTTCACCTAAAATACTCACCACACCATGACTATTACAATCACAGCAGTAAATATCAGAGGCTTAAACTTCAAAGAAAGAGTTGAAGCACTGCACAGATGGTTTATTAAACATCAACCAGATATCCTCTGTCTCTCTGAAACAAAACTACACATACATTCTGGCCCACACATCAAGAAACTAAACTCACTGGGCTATTTTCACTACTCCATAGCCCAAACATCAGGATCCGGAGTGGCCATACTAATTAACAAATTATCTCCCATAACTTTCTTCAAAATACTATACGAAGACAACCACTGTCTCATAGTCATCCTCCAGTACAACAATTGTACCATCAACTTATGCAATATATACATGACAAAGGCTCCTGACAACATCTGCAGAATTATTCACACAATAAATGCGACACTTCGAACCAATCCATTTCCTTCCATCCTAATAGGAGACTTCAACCACTCCTATGAAACCTTCCAGTCTGATTACCTCCCATTGATCAGTCTAAAGCTAATGAGTGCACAAAACCTGCTCCCTGAGACAGCATTTTCATTCTACACAACTAAATATAAGTCCCTCATCGACTTAACCTTTTTTTCACCAAACTTACTGCCTACCACTCAAGCCAGACTCTGGCCAGTGGTTTTTTCAGACCACATGTTACAAGAGATAAAACTCCAGTTTTCCTCCAGTTCCCCAGACCCAAACAACTACCAAAGAACAATAAGACTCATAACCAGGGAAACTACACCAGCTTGCCTGTTCTCAGAAGCTTACATACAATTCCATCGAACAAACATACTCTCCAGGCCAATCACAGAAGCATGTCCTCTATTCACAAAAACACTACAGAAGCTAATAACCACCTACTCCTTTCGAACACCAGGACCCTTGAAACTTTTAAACAGCTTAGACAACATTGCAGATACCTTCAAGCACCTAACTCTGGACGGACAAAACATAGAAACAATCTTACAACTAAAGGCTAAATATAGGACCACCCAAAAGATTCTAGCAGAACACATAGCAACAAAAAGAGCCCGAAGCTACCTGGCACATCAACACTGCTGGACCAGAGGATACATCAGCTGGACCTTGGGATCAGGAAAGAATAGAAAAGGCCCCAGTGACATCATCATTGATGGTAAACAATACATTGGCCCTGCAATGCTAGGTAAACTCCAAGAACATTTCAAAAAAAAGTTTCAAAACCACATCACACCCAGTGACAGAAGAACTTTCAAAATAAATCCAGACAACTGTCGTGACATTACCCATGCTACAATCCAAAAAAAATTAAATGCAATGCCAGACAAAATACATCCTAGCCTACATGGCATCCCGAAGTTTATTCTACTCCACCTGAGCAAATACACCATCCCAATCATCAAGGAAATGATTGATCTACTCAGCAGTGGGACTTGCCATCTTGATTTTCTATACCCCATCGCAATGGTGCCACTACTTAAAAAGAGTGATGCCGCAACTGAACTACAAAACCTAAGGCCTATCTCAATGATCCCACTCATGATCAAGATAATTGAGTCTATAATCAAAGACAAAATGCAAGACAATGTCCTCAAGCACATCTCAAAATACCAGTTCGCCAAGAAGGGTGCAGCCACATCAGATGCAAAAGCCGCTTCCATCTAGTAATAGACCAAGTGCGCACTAAAAGAAGGTCCAAGCCAGTTGCAATTCAACTCGACATTGCAGGGGCATTCGACTCGGTACGCATTAATGTGCTAATTAAAACACTTGAACAATACCAAGTACCTCAACCTCTTCTACAAATCATAGAGAACCTTTTAAACAACCGGGAAATTTTCCTCACACTAGATGGACATATAGCTCCGGGATTTAAACCAAGTTTATCCATCCCACAGGGATCCCCACTAAGCACGCTGTTATTCACAGCTTACATAAACCCTCTTCTACTCCAAATAGAAAACACACTTCCAGGCATCCAAGTAGAGTACATCAATGAAAACATAAAACACATTTCCTACATGGATGATGTTGTCATCTTTCTTCCCTCCATCGATCACCTTAACAATCTAGTAAACATACTTGACAGTTACACAACAACACATGGTCTCACATTCAACAGCGAGAAGTCAGCAATATGGTCATTACTCACAGGAAAACAAATTCCAGCAATGTTCAATGCCCAACCACAGAAGTTCTTGGGATTCCCTGTAGCAAAGTCCTACTCACTCATGAGACAGGAAATCCATAACTCACTTCTGAAAAAAACACAAACCACAATAGCATCAATATCAAAAATTTACTTGTCCCTCTTTGGAAAGGTCACATTACTAAATGCCATCCTGCTTCCCAAAATAACATACTACCTTACTGGATTCAACCCCACCAAAGGATTCATAAATAAAATAAACTCGGCATGCACCAAACTTTGCTGGGGAGGAAAAATCGCAGCCATCAGTATCACAACAATGCATCACCCCAGGAAAGAGAATGGTCTCTCACTCCACTCCATTGAAACAATCAACCTACAAAGAACCCACAATGTGCTTCACAGACTTTTTAAGGACAATGATGCCATTGAATGCCCACTACCTGTCGAGCCCACAGATAGGCCACCACCCTCTAAACAAAACAACTGGCTTCGACAATCAGTGACTCTAATCCTGAACCAACTTTCAGCCAATGCAAGCCTATTCACATGCAAACTCACATATTGGGAGATCTTCAATATTACACACCACAAGAGTTCCACTATCCCTGCCTACCTCCATATTTCCAACCAAAGACTCATCAAACTAACAAAACACTGACACCTTCCCCCAAAGTATGTTGACTTCCTCATTAAAGTAAAACTGGAAGCCCTTCCCACAAATGCCTTTCTCTACTAGAAGAGAGGCTTCAAAAATCTAGCAAGCACATGCGCACTCTGCCAGAGAGAAGATGAAACCACCAACCACATGCTAACAAACTGCACATGTCTACAAAAGCTCCAATCAGCATTACAGAACTGATTCAAGAACCAAACCCACAACTCTTTGTCTTTGACCAATGTGATAGATCAAGGAACTTATGCACAGCTTAGACTGGCAACATTTGTGAACTTTACAATCTGGTCTCTTAGATGTAAGCTGGTCATAAGCAAGTTTGCTTACCCGAACATTGAGACAGCCTTATATTGAATGCTGAATAAAATTTGCAAAACAGACTTTTCCACAGCCTACCTTAACATTGCAGAAAACACATGGGTCCTAGTTGCTCTACCCAGTGAAGAAGTGCTCTAAGATTACTCCTGAACACAACACCACAGAACTTTATAACACATGCATATAAATCATTGTAATAACCTGTATAATCCATATTACAATAATTAAAACCAATGTACCCATTATATTTTCTCTCTAAAGTTTAGAGAGGAATTTTGTGTATTTTGTGTTTTTGTTTTGGGGGATTAAAAAAATTTAAAACATTAAAATTTAAAATATTATTTTTTTTTTATATTCATTTTTTTAAATAAAAAATTGTTTAGTTATTAATGAAAGAAAAAAATTGTTCTGGTTATTTGGAATTATTGTATATATTACAGTAATTATTGTTTTATTTATTTATAATTGCTTATAAACTTTACTTCTTAAAATTTAAAGAAGCAGCATCATTCAGTTATCACAATAATTATGAATTTAACTCATAAGTATATTTTTAAAACTTGCATAGTATGATAGCTATGTGTTTAATAAAAAGATGAGTGTGGAAGATGATTATAAGATTGGAATTAAATATTTTGATATAGAAATATACCTCAAAAATTATTATGGAATATTAAAATGCTAAATGGATAAATGTACTGATTTAAAGTCATGTCTACCTAATTTTTACTGACATATCATCTGAAAGTATTGTAATATTATAAACAATGAGGATTGCCAATTCCTCTACAAGCTTTGTGATAAATGCTTAGCCAGAGCCAGCACTTAAAATATCTCTGTCAGGAACCCCTCTCCAAACCCCCTGACCATGGTTTCATGCTTTGGCACTCCTCAGAGAGATGTCAGGGTAGGTTCAGACACTAGATCTAAAAATATTAACCCAAATCCAAGCATTTATCTAAAAGTTATCTATTGAGTGGAAAATCTGAAATTTTTCAGACATCTACATGTCTTCAAACCCAAAGCACAAAACCATGGTCAGGGGTTTGGGGAGGGGTTCCTAACAGGGATATTTTAAGTGCTGGCTCTGGCTAAGCATTTATCACAAAGCTTGTAGAGGAATTGGAAATCCTCATTGTTTATAACTTACAAGCTTAAGAGATAGGGTCATGTGATCTATGATGCTTATTTTGACTATTTATTGTCTCTACCATAAGTCTTATGCAATTTTTATATTGCTATGACTACTACTATATGGTATGTCTGAAGATCTATCAGCCCCATATAGCTATTTGAATTGGATAGCTGGGTTTGAAGACATGTAGATGTCTGAAAATTTCAGATTTTCCACTCAATAGATAACTTTTAGATAAGTGCTTGGCTTTGGGTTGGTATTTTTAGATCTAGTGTCTGAATCTACCCTTACACCTCTCTGAGGAGTGCCAAAGCACAAAACCATGGTCAGGGGTTTGGGGAGGAATTCCTGACAGGGATATTTTAAGTGCTGGCTCTGGCTAAAAATTTATCACAAAGCTTGTAGAGGAATTGGCAATCCTCATTGTTTATAACTTATAAGCTTAAGAGATAGGGTCATGTGATCTATGACTTATTTTGACTATTTATTGTAATATTAATCTGTAAGAAATCTGCAGTCATTTCTTGAGGTCTATGGATTCCCAATTTGTTGCTACGATGGGTATTTTATTAAATGTTCTATGAGGTAAAACTTTATATTATGCATTTAGTTGCTAATTTTACTGAATTCATTTATTAATTATTATTAGATGGGTTTAGCTTATAAAAACAGGCACTCATAATCATATGTCGTAGAAGCCCAAGTCACCTTATAAAAAATCATCAAGAATTATTCAATGAAGAAAATCCCATTGGGAAACACATAAATCTGTAGAATAGATTGCCCTATCATAGAACATCATATATATTTTCATGAAAGATTTGGTTATTAATTTAATGCACCCAATGTGTGGATTGATCTTTTCTCCATAGTGTTATGTCTACTAAAATAAAGTACCAAACAAAATAAAAATACCTGTGATTTCTTGATTAATAGGACTGAAAAATCATCATTTACTTTAAAAATACTTCTGTTCTGGGTATAGCAAAATATTTTTGTTATTCAAAAATGGCTCACAACTAATAAAAATTTATAATACTTGTATTTTCTATCTACCTTGGAGCATTCCAATGTTAGTTTGAAACAATGAACTCAGTTTTTTCTCTTTAATTAATAATCTACAGCTGGCATTGATCACTTCAAAAGGGGAGATTGGTCAATAACTTAATATAATATAGTTATCAAAATCATATCAGTTTTAGCATCATGTTATAAATCTAGTCAGTTTTAAGATTTTGTTAAAAGATTATAACACTTTCAGTACTGGTTGAAAACAGTGTAAATGATGTCTCATTATACAATTTAAAAATCTTACAAAAATTTGACACTAATATTTGCATATTATAAAATTTATACTAATAGTAATGATTTTAAAATATTATCTTAGCTATAAAAGTTCAATTTCTGAAATTCTTATTATATTGTTTTAATAATAATGGAGTGTTTTGTGGTGGAATGATCTTTTTAATGAATAGTTTTATTGCAATTTTGGTTTGTTTGTTTTTTTGCTACAATCGTTCATATTGAATATTAGTTGATCACAGTAAATAAAATGATTTTAGTGGATTTTATTTAAGTACATTTGTGAATCCAATCATTATCTTTGATATTCAGAATCTTGAAATATTAATTAGTTTACCAGTTTTGGATTGTAATACTTTAGTTAATAAGAATATCAACTTTCTATCAAAAATTTCTTAGCATCTCCTTATAAATTATAGTGGTAAAAAATATAATAATCCATTTGTATATTTTTAATTTATTATTATTATTATTATTATTATTATTATTATTATTATTATTATTATTATTATTATTATTATTATTATTATTATTATTATTATTATTATTATTATTATTATTATTATTATTATTATTATTATTATTATTATTATTATTATTATTATTATTATTATTATTATTATTATTATTATTATTATTATTATTATTATTATTATTATTATTATTATTATTATTATTATTATTATTATCATTTTCTACTATTATCTATCTACTACAGGATGAAGGTTTTTCTGTGTTAATCAAATTTCTCTGATTTCTAACATCTTCTCTACAGCATGCAGCAAACTTCTTTACTTTATCCAAGAATCTCACATGAGGTCTATTTCTAGATTTTTTACATTCTTTTAAAATTCAGTTTCTGCATATAGTATCATCTTTTCTAGCAATATATTCATCCCAGCTTCACTTCAGTGTATTAATTCCTTCAATGATGTCCATAATAACTGTTTGTTTTCTAATCTATGTATTGAATTTTCAATCCCTTATTATTAGTCCTAACATAATCTTCCCAGGCATCACTGAGTTTTCTGAAGTCTCTATACTAATCCTCTGTTAAATATCCAATTCTTAGAGCCATTTCAAACACACAAACATATTTCATTTTAATAGAAAGTTATTTTTACCAAAAGCACTCTAACCATATATATATATATATATATATATATATATATATATATATATATATATATATATATATATATATATATATATATATATATAATCTGACCAAAATATTTGTAGTTATTAGCTTCTTCCAAATCATAATTATCAATCTTTACTTTTTTCTTTTGAAAAAATCCATTGATCATTATTTTAGACTTTTTAGCATTTGGCATTGATCTGATATACTTTCATCTGATAATTTTTGCAGCAATTTGTGTATCTTTAACTATTATTTAAAAAAACAATCACTTCAAATACAAATCTAGATATCTTAAATAACCTCCATTTACTTTTGTTCCATTAGATTCATATTCTGTTCCATAAAATACTTGTTGTAAATCTGTGGTCAAATATTTTTGAGATATAGAATCAGACTGATCTATACCCTTTTTAATGCTAATCTTCTTAGTATTACACTCTATTTAATTAATTATTGTTATTGCATTTTGATACATATTCTTTAAAATATGACAGTAAATATTTTGGGTCTGTCTGTATCTTGCTTGTCCATTACTTTTATCATTTTTAAAATTCTGTAAATTCAAAGCCTAGTAGCATCTAAAATTCATTGATCTTTTCTATAACTACCATGTTTCTCTGAAAATAAGACTGGGTCTTAAATTAATTTTTCTCCAAAAAAACACTGTAGGGTTTATTTTCAGAAGATGTCTTATGTTTTGTGTACAAAAATATACATTTATTCAAGTACAAATTTATGTATTTATTCATGTACTTCTCTTTACAAAAAAATGTAAGATTTTTACCCCAGGAGCCCCTCCCCCCATATTTTTTTTTTCTTGTACTTGCAAGAATAACACTTTTTTGCATTTATTTTATCTGACAATGAAAATATTATTCCATTTAAATTTACCATTAAATCAAGTGTTAATTGAAGACTTGCAAGACAGGAGTGGTAAGAAAAATTATTAAAGTAAAGAATAGTTTGTTCACATAAAAACAACAAAACAATGCAAGCACAAAAGTTCAGAAAATGTTTCTGTGTTTCACATATGCACAATAAGTATGTTCATTATAACATGGTATTAATGAAGTCTTTTAGGAGGAAAATTTTTTTAAGAAATCAAACTATTTTTTCTTTTATCTTGAATATTTAAAAGTTACCATAATGAAACTTTAAAACTAAATCAAGCATTCTAAATGCAAATATTTAATTTAAATAGAATAAATATTTAAAATATACATAAAATAAAATTATAAATTGTTTGATATACTGACTTGTGGTATATAAATTGCTTCTCTTTACAGGTAGAATTAAATTTGCCAAATATTGTCAACAAAAGCACACAAAAGAACCATATAATTTATATCACCATACATTCATTACTTTGTAATTCAATACATCTTTGACTTTCTATGTGGCTCATGATTTTAACTAGAACTTATATTTGGGAGAGGGATTATATTATAAGCATCCTGAGAAATCATGTTGTGCTCATTTTCTGGTTAGGCCTCATTTTGGGGTGAAATATAATGCTGAAACAACTTTTAAATCCAGTTTTTTTTTTTTTTTGATTGGCTAAAAGACAAAACTCACTACAGATGATGTGTAATTTGTCTTGGTAAAAATTTTATGTAAAACTGATAGGTCTGTAATTTTTAATATCTTCATTGAGATCTTTTTATGATGTAATATTATTATTGCATTTTTTTAATTGTCATAATTTTTAATTATGTAGATATTTTATATATAACTTTGCCAACAATTTTTCTATTTTATAATGTACTTCTTTTAAAGTAACAGTTATAATTCTATCATTATCTGAAGCTTTTGTTTCTTCATAGATTTAATTGATTATCTCTTTTTCATTTAGAATGCTGAGCAGTTCAGAAGAAATAGTAATTGCAGGAAATATTTTACTTCTTATAATTATATAATTATAATTATATAATTATAATTATTATTATTATATAATTCTTTATACAGTCTTTCCACACATTTTATAATATCACCTCTGTTTTTGTAATAGTTTCATTATTTCGTCTTACTGCAAAATAATTTCTTACCAATATGAAGATCTTGTTTTACACTTTTGAAATTTTTATTCTCTTCAATAGCTTTTCCTGATAATTCACAATTATATTTCTTACTAATTTTTGTCTCTCTAGTTTTGCCTTAACATATATATTTCATTTGGCTAACTGACGACCACTTCCTGTATTAAATTTATAAAGAGCATTACTATTTTAAAATTTATATTTCCTATTAGTAATAACTTGTAGATTTATGATTTTACACTTGTCCAAATTAGGATTATATTAAATAGTGCTATCACACTTATAACGTAAAGCTGTATAATTAATATCAATTAGTCAATTAAAATGGCTTTTGAGAAACTATACTTCTCATAATCATAGCCAGTTCTGACTCGTTCGTTGAAATCATTCTATCAGTATAATATGCAAACTCTATGCAAATGAGTCAATTAGACCATCTTTTTGATATAGAAAAACATGCTTCTTTACAATTAATTTCCTATTAGTGAAAATATAATTCCATTTTGCTATATCTTTATTTAGATCCTTCTATGATTATTTCATAAAGTATACTTTTTCTTCAGCACTTTCATCTTTTAATTTTTTTACCAAATCTACCTTTAAATTTTTCTCTGATAATTTTAAATTGATGTTTGGTCTGATCAAAAGGATTTTATAGATCATATAAAAGTTTCTCCTATTTCATTATAATGAAAACTTGTTGGAATATAAATCTAAATAATCTACATTTGTATCTTTCATTAAGTTTGATAACTAATCTTGTCACAATGACTGCTACATCAACAATCTTGAATATTCAGAAATATTACCAAATTAACCACTTTCTTTATTTTGCTATAATATATTCTATAAATGCAATCTATACATTCTACATTGAACACTTTTTAGCAAAAACCTTTTATTGTACATGTGTGCATACATAATCTTACATTTCAACTGTCCTGCAGTCTTCTTCAGAGTTCCTTTAATTTTTTAAAAGCAAAGAAACCACATGTGAGATGAATGGATGAAATAAAGAAATTTATTGGTGTTATGTGGAGGAGAGGCTAAAAATTGAAAAATTGGTCTAAACTTGGAGATATCTTCATCCTATAATGGATTAATAATGTTTGAAAATGATGATCATGTTGGTGTTTATAAACATCAATTAAAATAATGTTATAAATATAGTTTTATTTTACAGTCTATGAAAATATATAATACTTTTAAACAGCCAAAATCAGAATATGTTCATAATATAGAGTATTTTACAAACCTTTTTTTAATTTTTTTTATTTCAAATTGATAAATTTATTAATCATTATTTTAAGTTATTACAGTTAAGTTATTTAATACAAAAATAGATATAAATATATTATTTTCTGTTATTCACAGTGACCAGAATTCTTGTGATTCCAAAGTTAGTTAGATAATGAAGATCTTCTTTAAAGTCAATTGACATTATATTTTATGATGATAATCACCAGTTTAATGATGACTAATACATTCATGATATCAGATGTTTAAAAGCATTGAAGATCTAATATAATAATTCAAGAATTCATGATATAGAATTATCTTTTAAAATTATTTTTAGCACTTATATAAGTGTATGCACTGAACTTATTACTTTTATATTATTATGCCTCAAGTTTGGAATTGGCTAAATGATTATTAGTCTAAATTTTTATAATATGTCTTTTTAAAATTATTTATACTGGCTTATGATCCTGATTCATTGCTCAATTTCTATACTCAGTAAAATAAGATGCTTTTGTTGAGCTCTCATATCTTGCAGCTTCTTTGTTCTGTACCATCATAATATATATTTATTAGTACATAAATATACTGAAGCAGTCAATCTTAGCTTAAGATTGAGCTTCATAGTTCCATCTACTAACCTGTGTTTAAACCATATATCCCATCCTGCTCCTTTTGTCGTGTATGTATATTTTGTGTATACATTTGAGATGCACACCTACATTATAAAATTTTAACTTTTAAATTAACATTTTTATTATTATTAATTTTATGATTATTAATTCTTTTTATTAAAATACATAAGTGCGGGTCAAATATATATATATATATATATATATATATATATATTGTAACAATATTTATCAATTAATATTAATATAAATATGTATTTGTAATTATTAAATTATTATAAAAGATATGTATTTGTAACTATAATAAATATTTAGATAGGGGAAATTATTAATTATTAGATATATGCCTATCCAATCTGTACCATTTGTAACTATATTAATTCATCATAGCATAGATAAAGAAATTATAGAATCACTGTGCCACTTGAAAATATCAGCATTAAAGATTCTTGGTATTTATTTATATATTGGGGCAGTCATCTGAACAATAAAACATACTGGCCATTGTCATCTAATAAAAATAATATTAAATATAGCAACTGAATAAAAGTACCCACTGTGAGATTCCTGGAGTGCCTTATGCTTATCTCCAATACTAGGTTCTTCTAACAAAGAATCCTTCCTATCCTTCTTTCCAAATATATAAGACCATTCATGGTCATATGCACACACGGGTGCTATTCATGACAACTTATAAAAAAATATATTTTATAAAACTAATATTATGAAGTTGGAAAGGGATGATATCACTCTTTATTCAGTTTAGCTAAGTACATGTGTTTTCCCATGAGCGCCACTAGATTGTTTTCAATCTAGATAAGTATCTATTTATAGTGTACTTGAGTTCAAACTCATTCAGTACATATTTATTACACATGACTTGGATGACTATTGAACAAAAATGACATTCTTACATTTTATCTATATTGATAAAATTACAAGATCCCAATATTACCAAAGTTTATACTATAGATCAAAGATTCTTATAGACATTGCTAGCTCATTAGCGTATATTGATGAACAGACATGTATAATCCTATTAATGGCTTCCAAACAAGCATGTGAAGACCATTATTGATATTGATGGCCATTTAACTAGATTATTTATCACAATAAAGGTAATAATGATGATGATGATAATAATATCATAATAATGATTATAATAGTGATGATGATACCAGCCATGGCTTATCAATAAACTCACAACAATAAATTCATCTTTATAAACTTATAGGCATCTATTAAAATTATCATATTTCATACTGGGATTTAATAATACTAATGGTGATGATTGATCATCATGAATCTCTTTGCATAATATTCAATTTTCTATAAACCCCTATTTACTAAAACATATTCATTACGCTAAACATTAAATTTAATGATTATAATTTATTAATGATGATTGATGGCGATCATAACTTTTATATAGTATTATTTGAAACATTTTTAACTAATAACATGATATCCATCTTTGATGAGGATGATCTAAATTCATGGACACAACACAATTTTAGCTTTCTATGTTGAACTATAATTATCAAAATTTGGTTATTCTCAAGCATAATCCTTAAATACTTAAATATCAACATTCTAGTTTACCTATTATTTTGCGGACGCTTAATATTTGCAAGTGATTGCTCAATATATACGAATGGTAATACTTAATAACTGCGAGCAATGATGCTGAATTAAAATGATAGAATTAAGACAAAAAAAAAAAACACAATATTCTTAATAATTACTCGGAAACCAATTAAGATATATAATTATATTTTATTAACACTACTACTCTTTCTTTCCTTCTTTAAAGTTAAATCGACAATTAAATAAATGGCTTATTAATATACAAAATTTATATAAGTATAAGCAAATAAACTTAATATATAGGTTTGTCATCTTTTCTTGATATCTCAAAATAAGCTGACTTAAATCAATATTAAAAAAAAATACATATTCTATAAATGCTTATTTAAGAATTTTCTTACTTATCATATCATAAAATAAATTTCAGGTGTAACTTGTATATGTCATTTCATTTCCATTCAAATGTAATGCCCTACTTTTCAATTTACCATTTTAAACTAATCATATATAACCTATTCTTTAATGTGTTTGGATAAGCAGTTACACATTCACGCATTCGGTAATGTTAACATATATGTTTAAAATGTATACCCAAAAATCACATATATAAAAATATCTTTTTCTTTTGCAACCTTATAGCGAAAGAAAATAAAATACATATATTAATTTTTAATATGCAACAAGATAAAATAAAAATAAAAACATTATAAATGCATATATCTATAGGTTGCTCATTATCATTAACATCTGAAGAACAATTAAAAAAAAAACATTTCAACATTACAATATATAATAAAAAAATAAAAAAAATAATGAAAAATTTAAGTTTAAAGATTTAAATTATGTTTGTGCTATGTTGTGAGATATTGCAAATAACTATAGATAAACAAGTCTTTAATGTTTCTGTATCAAAAAAGAAAATTGCTTTGACCAGTAAATTAAGGTTTACTTTTAATAAGTAAAAGAATAAAATCGGTTAAAGAAAGTTCATATTTACCCGTCTACTTTTTACTTCTTATTAATGTCCTGAATTTGAATTTTCAGACTGCTTTTCTTTGCTCACCAACAACAACAACAACAAAAAAAAAGTTATTGCAGATACTTTTAAGATAATGCTGAATCAATTGACTTTGCTTGTTTCTTCAATTCCATTATTATTCACTGTTGATTGGCTTCCTTCTACCATTTAAAAAAAAGTTATTATAAGTACTTTGAATAAGTAGGTACCGGTGGATTTGCTTGTCTCTCTCCTTTAAAAAAAATAATTGCTGTTGACACTTTAGATGATTGAGGTAAATCAACAAAAATTTGATTTATGGCTTCAAACTTGGTTCTACATGGCTGTTATGGATTTTCTCTTCCTCCTATTTCCTCTTCTCCATTCATTTGAAGGTAATGAGCTTTTAATAAGCCAGGAACTAGAAACAAAGCATTCCATATAGCTTGTGTGGTTGGCTTCAAAATCTATCATTTTGTTGGTTATTACTGGATACATGACTTCATAGACAGATCAGCGATTTTGACTCATTCTGTATTAACCAGGAAGCAGAAAAAATGGTTTAGCAATGCAGAGGCATTGTATTTTGCATAACCAAATATGTTAATATCATTTTTATAATTATTACTAACTTATAATAAATTCAATCTTGTTCCATTTCTCTCCTCTTCTTTAATATTGCTGGAAATTGCTTTATATAAACGCACATTTCATTTGCTCTTTTTTTTCAACTTTCAAAGAGTGAGAAAAAAAAAATTAAAGCGTTCACTCTCTTTTAAAAAAAAAAAATCCAAGCTTACATTTCTGCTTAAGAATAATAACAAGGAAGGACCGACTGAGTTGAGTCTCAAAATAATAATAATAATTTGAGTGACTCTCACTCTAAAAAAAATTAATGACTAACTCATCATCTCTCTAAAGAAATTTAAGACTAAATGATCATCTCTCTAAAAAAAATTTTATGACTGACTGATCATCTCTCTAAAAAATTTAAGACTGACTGATTAAAAAAATTGTTTTAATCATTTATATCGCGAATTTCAACCAAAGAAAAAAAAAACATCTGGAAATCTTTATCTTAAAAAAAAAATCAAAGCTTCACAAGTTTGACTTAAAATTGATGCTATCGTTATCTACATCAAAGCACCTCTTTTGTAAAAATAATCTTAAGATACAGATAACAACAAAGCTGGCCATCTATAGCCATCAGAAATAAGTGTAAAAGCATCTTTGTGTTTGTACAGATCTATTCATTGTTTCACACGTGTACAATTTTTATCTCCTAATCTAACAATTTTACACCTTTCTGATTTACTCTATTTTAACAAAATGAAAGTTAAATAAATTTAACACATATTATTTAATAAAAAAAATATTATATAATAAATCACAAAAAGAACTGCTTATTCATAATAATAAATCTATACATATAAATCTCTGTATGTATAAAAGAATAAAAAAAAATTTTTTTTTTAAATAATTGAATACTATATATATCTACAATATATATATATATATGAGCAAAATACTAACAAAATATTGATTTTTTTTTGTAAATATTTTATTATATTGTCATTTGTACAACTTTTTCTTTTTTAAAGTATTTTTTTCTTTTAAACTGTATATTTTGTAAAATCCAATATGGAAGATGCTACAGTTGATTGTCTAAAAATAATTGAAGGGTTGGAAACACTATTGTTTTAATCTGGGGTAGGTATTTTAATTAAAGTTTTACATAAAATAAAATGGGATTAAGATTAAAGATACTTTTGTTATAAACATGTTGTCAAATCTATTTCTAATCTGGAAATAGATTTGAATTTATTTTTGGACGTTATCTTACTGTGGCATCTTCAAAAACAATCAATAAAGAAAAAGTATAAAATGGCTGAATTTTGAGTCACAGATTAGATGAGCTATTGTTGAGAGAACTGATTGCTGCTAGACACCACACTGTTTTGAAATCTAAAAATGATGTAGTAAAAAGCTTTTCCTGACCCTTGTGAGTCATCATCTTCTGCGGTTGTACCATTCTGCTGCCCAAGAGTGAAGTAAAAGCCTGACCTAAGAACTTTAGTGTGCTAATAGAAGCTTGCTGCCACAGGAGAACTTGCATTTCAATTGCCGTGCATGTGCACTACTAAATTGGACTCTTAAAATTGCAAGGTAACTTTTCAAGCCCTCATCTCAAACTAAATTTAGCCTAACTCATCTATCAAGATTTCTTCTAATGTGTTATTTAACTTTACCTTTTTTTGATATTTAAATATAGAAATGTAATTTGCTCTTAAATGATTTTCATAAATTTAATCCTATATCATATGCTCTAATTTTCTTTAATTTTGGTGCGGTCATTTATTTATTACTTGAATTTATATGTCTATTTTAGTTATTAATTTGCCAATCTCAAACAATCTGACGAGTTGAATTCCTAAAATCTTTTCTTTCTTTTAAGTAAACCTTCATGCATCAAGGTTATTAACGTCCCCTAAAAATATAATGCATTATTAATTAACATACTCACTAGATTGTTGTTCGAGTCAACATTGAATGGTGAAGCCAGCATATATATATATATATATGTTTCAATAGTTATTATTATTATTATTATTATTATTATTATTATTATTATTATTATTATTATTATTATTATTATTATTATTATTATTATTATTATTATTATTATTATTATTATAAATTGTTTGATGATAACAAAAACTAAAGCATGATTCACAAGTATGTTCACATATTGAACATTATGGTCCATTATTTATTTAATATTTTAGAATGCAGGCTTTTGTTCTCCACTGTATTTTATCTCCAGCCAAACTTTCCCAATGAAAACAATAAAGGTTGTGCCCGTTAGAAGGGTTTTTGATATCATCATTATAACATAAATGAGGTCTACCACTCTCATGAAAAACCATGCTCAAATTTATGCAAAATACTTTTTAATGATTATATTGCACTTTAATGCAAATTGATGAAGTTATTAAACTAATAAATAATAATAATATTTGGCTTAGCACTTTCAGGGTATGTTAACTCCCATATTCATAGCCTTTGTCGTTAGTGATACTGAGCATTTGTTTTACATGCAAATCATTTAACTCGACCATTTTCTTGAAATCATGAAACATGTATCTCATCTATTGATGGCATTCCGGTCATTCGTGATGAAATATACTTCTTTTATTTTCCTTTTAGTATCATTTTTAGAAAATCTATTGTCATTCATTCATGTCACATGTTGGATCCAATGAGGATATGATTCTAGCTTTTATAGTATCATATCCAAAAATCTGAAAAGTAAATTTATTGATCTTATGATTATGCCACTATATTTTTAGAATTGTAGGAACATGTTCCTACATATATATAAAATTATGCAGTATTTATATATTGTGGCATTTTAAAAAAACTTTCCACTTTTTTTTTAAATTTAAATTTATACATTATTTTAACTTATCTAATTATTTAGCTGGAATAAGGATTTTCTATTTGCTACCTCAACTTTTTTTCTAATGGCAAATAAATAGAAAAACATTAACATTTGTTGAGATGCTGCTTTAAAAAATGTCAATTTTTCAGAAAAATATTACTAAAATAATTGTTTCAATAAAACTTGACTTTCATGTCAAATGCAGAATAATAAAGAACAATGCATTATTTCCATTGTTTAAACCTAGCGCGTGCCTATTGTTGCATTTTTTAAAATATTTTTATTATCGATTCATTTTAAAAATTAAATTAAATAAATAATAAATATTATTATTATCTCTTTCTTAGAATACTTGATTTTTTTATAATTGCTATAACTATTTTTTTTTCATCATTTAAGTCATTGTCTATATTTAATATAATCAACACAATACAATTGTCAACACATATATATATAAATTTGTACGATTTTTTATCAAGTTTTATATTTTTTTATTAAACCCTAAAATTTTATTACTAATATATGTGTTTTTTTACTGTAAATTACCCATCATTCCCAGTACTTAATATACAATTAGTACACTGTTATAACTATTTAAATTATTAATATTTTTTAAAGCATTCTAGCAAAACTTTATTATTTATTTGACCTTTACATGCTAATTAAAGAAAAAACAATGCAATATTTCAGGTGGCTAAGGCTTGTTGTGGGTGCGATCTTAAGCTACCATCACAATATATTTATGAGTGATCTTCCAAATTACAGCTCTTTTGATAACATTATTTAATATACAAGAGAGAACTTTCCTAAAATAAAAAAGTCTTTCAATAAAAGTACAAAAAGTTTGGAAATATTTTTTGAAGAATGGAATCTTATTTCTAATTTAAAAGAAAATATGCTCAAATTTTCATGTAAACAACAGAAATAAACATATTTTAATCTCAATAATATCTTTTGCAATAATAAAACTCACTTAGAATCTTATCTAATACTAGATAGAAATAAGCTTCAATTACATTTTAAATTATTTTGATTATTAGCATATAATTTGAATAACTTACTTGCAAATATAAATGGCACTCAAATAGTGATTCTCACACTTTATGGACAGTTTACTTTAGCATTATCTTATTTTTGGTGAACATTGAATACTGCTCCATGTTAACAAAATATGCCCATAATAAATTGTTTGATAGACAACTAAATAATACCTTGAATAAATATGATTCCTTTATTCAAATTTAGTCTTTTGATTGTTCTTTAAGATATTTTCCATAAACCTGTTAATTAGATTGGATTTTTACAATATTAAAAATTGTGTCACTGAAAATGAGTAAAAATAGTTAATTAGATTTGACTTTTTCTCTCTCAATATTTCTTTCAAATCCACTTATTGGATGTTCAATTAAAAATAAATAATTAAACAATTGTATAAAAAAAATAATTTTTATGACATTTTAAATAAATTCCTTTTTCAGATCCCCAACAGAAAAATTCACAGGATGTGATCTCAATAAAAAGGCTCTTCAATAAATTCAAAAGAATGCATGGCTGATGCAATAATTTTTTCAAAATAGTATTTAACAGCCAATAAGTAATGTGGATGTGGACAAACACATATCATAAGCTGCCTCTGTAATGCCTGTCAGATGTATGTCTATATCAGTATTTTTTTCCCATGATTGAAGTCTCTAGAGATTGTTTTTAAATAATATTTTGTTAATAATGAAGTTGTCTATAAAAATACAGATGTTGATTAAATAAATTTGAACAGTTGGAGTATTGTAAATGATAGTATTACTTTAAAATCAAGATCATGAGCTTCAGTGTATGCCATTTTATTACTGCCCCGAACTATTAATATATATATATATATATATATAATCATATATATATATATAATATATATAATCATACAAAACTCATATAATAATAAAAACACATTATAATATACACTAAAAAATTCAATATGCCTATAAAAATAAATAACTGAATATTATCTATAGCCAGCTTACAGCAGTTTACATAATTTATGGAAAAATGGCCATTCATATGGGAATGATAGTGATGTTTAATTGCTACTCAAGATGGCATAAACTGTCATAAGCTGGCTATAACTAATATTCAGTTATTTATTTTACGTAGGCATATTGAATTTTGTAGAATGAACTCTAGAATATATATATATATAAGAACACTTATATGAATGTAATGAAGGTTCATTAAAGTGTTCTAATGAATAAAAAAATTGTAAATAGTAAAAAAAAAAAAATGGAATATTTAAAATGATAGCTGTCCATTTGCCATAATGTTTTCCCGGTTTTAGCTATTTTGATTTTTTAGTCAGGTGTTCAATCTATAGTAAATTTTGCCAACCGTTCAATAATGGACACCATATGGTATTTAGATATTTACAGAGAAAGAGAAAACCAAATATAAAAAAACTGATCATATCTTTACCAACCGACAATTAGTTGTTTGTTATGAGGTACTGGGAGAAGCCTTGGCTCTGTGGTGAAATATTTAAACGTTGCTCTATCTTTTTTTAAACAAAAAAAAATATATTAATATATATATAAGCTTGTATTTGTATTCATCACATACAAATCTTGATTTTTTAAATTTTTTTATTGATTATGTCTTTTCACACCTTAGCTGATTTTATAATAGTTAACTCTAAATTTAATAAGAAAATAAAAAAAATTATTTCAGGACCAAAAAGAAGGTACAATTATATCAAGTAAGTTCTTATCCTTATTTGATAGATAATAAAAGAGTATTTGAACAACCCAAAGAAGTTGATTTTAAAATAATTTGATCAAATTTTCTTCTAGGTTAAGATAAAACCTTCAAGCTGAATTAGAAATACATTTTCAAAGAACTAAGACATCGATTAACTTTGTTAGTTACATTTCTAACATAGTTTCTATAGCAACAGAAAAAATTACCCAATTGCCTGTAGAAATGTTAGGACTTTTTTATATAATATAAATTTAATTTAATTCAAAAAATGCACAGACTGGAAAAAAAAAAGGTAGCTATCATTTCTAGAGAAGATTGCCAATGGATATTTAAACAAGAAATAAAAAAAAAAGTGATAACGGGGATACGATGGGAGCGAGTAATGAAATTGGAAAAAGTAAAAATTACACATGTAAGACGGGAGGGGTGTAAATAAAGCATTCATTTTATGATTGCTCTAGATATTTTATTCTGGTCAGTAATAACAACTAAATATATAAGCGCTTAGAGTTTCGTGCATGTAAGCATGCATGAAAAAATTTTCTTTTTGAAAAATAAAATCGCAAATTTTATTGCCTCTTGATTATCTTCATCCAACTTAAAAGTAAATTATTTAAAATTACTTTATAAGAAATAAAATTATAGAAGCATTTTTGTGATAAAAAATGTTATATTTTTATTCATATTAGATTTTTTTTTAACTTTAAATTACTTTATAATGTAATGACGATATTTTTTACTTTAAAAATTACGAAGTTCAAATAAAAGATTTACTCCTTCTATATATTAATCTGAATAAGGTTTTACTAAAATATTTGATATTTAAAAAAATAACAGAAATATTTAAAATTTAACCCTCACAATGCAATGGTGACTGTGCATACCCTTAAGACAATATGGTATATACGATGTACTATGATATTTGACAACAAGAAATTCAACGGGCTGAGAAAACTCTATAGTGATTGGGAAACTTATTTCAATCAATGTCTGAGATACTTGCCAAGAAAGATGATGAATCGAATCTGAGGTTGTCCTGGAATAAGTATATGTGAGATTATCATATAAACATTTGTCTTGAATAAAAGTTTAATTCTTATGGGTGGCTTATTCCTTGGGCTAATCAATCAATTTGTTACATACTTTGCTCATTTGAGTTGCATGTCTTGGAGTTTCTTTCTAGTACAGTGATACAAGTCAATCTCCTTGAGTTGCAGATAACTAGTTAATTGCCTGCAGACTTTTTGCCTTAATAGTGGAATATATCAAATTCTAGGGGTTTTCTGGTTAAAACAATTAAGAGCAATACCAAGTTCACCAACAAGTAATTGTATTAGATTGATAATAAAGTTAAGATTTTGAAAGAGAAGCCTATAATTACAAATATTGGACAAAAACGTAAAATATAAATTTTTCCCAGTATGTATAATTATGTGTTTGATATATTATGATGATCAGTTGCGATTTAATATATATATATAATTGTGCCTGTATAAAGGAAGATGTTGAAATGATGAGGGAAAAAGTAGGATCCTAACACCCACACACATATATATATATAATTTTTATTAAAGTCTATATCCGGGGCTAAAAAAGATGTGGCAATTTCTGTTTCTGATTAAAAAATAATTAGTAATTGATTGTCTATTTATTAAAAGACTGTAATAATCAATGAGTATTACTGGAAAATAGATAATCATTTGAAAATAAGTTAATATACTATTAAAATAATTATATTTTGAAATGATTCAAATAACTTATTTTCTCAAATTTTTAGTATCATCGCCAGTTCTTATTGTATAACCATTTTGTATAATTACGTAATGGAAAAATAATATTCATCTACTATATTATATTACAAACTATTTATATATTACTTTAATTATTTTTTATTAAAAAAATTTTTTAGTCTTCATAGATTGTGTTTAATAGAAAAATAAAATTCTAGAATAAAAACAAAAACACAGTATTTTTAACATATTTGAAACTGAAAATAATTAAGGAATGATGGGTATTATACAATTTGCTACTGGAATAAATATTAACTTAAAAATATCTGATTGATTATTAATTGAAAATACAGTAATATATATTCTTACATAAATATAAAAATAGTAAACAATTAGTATTAACATTTTATAGAAAATAAATAAAATTTACTAATTTTTTTATCATACATGACACTTTTTGTCCCCCCCCCCTCTTTTTCCATGTCTTACATTCATTATCAAGTGTGTTCTTTCAATAGTTAGCAATTATTGTGACGATACTACTGAGTATAATTAAAGCAAAAAATCAAAAATACAAAGAGTGTTAAAAAACAGTTAAGACACTCGTATCATCATAAAAAAATCTATAATGTAAAAAAAAATCTTAAGACACCAAAATATATGGGTGCTGAACTGAGTTCAGACCCATATGACTATTTAAGCTACTGAACTTAGATTGAAAATATCTGTGTGTTTTCAATTTTATTCTCATAGTTTAGTAGTTATGTAGAGTTAAAAGGTGGCTGCTGGAGGGTTGCATTAGATCCTAAGATCTAGGTGCAGTGCTGTCAGATCCAAGGCTCCTCACTGATAAAGGCCATAAGCCAGAAACTAGTTTGGGGATATTGGATGTAGTAGGCACTAGATAGGGATTTTATGCACAAGCCTTCTGGCATCCATTGATTACTCTGTCTTGCTTAGAGTGGCACTACTGTATGGAGAGAGTTTTGCCTATGTTAACAACAGTTATGAGCAAGCATGGAAGATAGTGATCATGTGATGTTTTAAGGTTTAATACCAATCCTGCTTTATATGAAGGTGGTGGCTATGGTTGTAAAAGAGCCAAAGACACCAAAATATATGGATGCTGAACTGAGTTCAGACCCATATGACTATTTAAGCTACTGAGCTTAGATTGAAAATATCTGTGTGTTTTCAATTTTATTCTCATAGTTTAGTAGTTATGTAGAGTTAAAAGGTGGCTGCTGGAGTGTTGCATTATATCCTAAGATCTAGGTGCAGTGCTCTCAGATCCAAGGCTCCTCACTGACAAAGGCCATAAGTCAGAAACTAGTTTGGGGATATTGGATGAGTAGGCACTAGATAGGGATTTTATGCATAAGCCTTCTGGCATCCATTGATTACTCTGTCTTGCTTAGAGTGGCACTACTGTATGGAGAGAGTTTTGCCTATGTTGGAAAGACATGGTTATAAAAATATTTCTTCTGCATTTTATTTACTAACAATGAAATTATTTTTGGATAAGACTGTTTGTAATCTCATAAATACCTACACAGATAAGGAAGCAAAATATTTTTATGGAAAACTAGAAAAGAAACATTTTAAAATTTGGAAAATAATGATAAATACAGTCTAGAACAATTGTTTTGAGGTAATAACAGTTTCTTTTAAAACCAGAAGCCGATTTTATCAAAAATGATTTGGCATCTATAAAGCAAATAACTGTGAGATATGATTTTTTTTCATTATCATTCTAAATATTTTAATATATATATATATATATTGAAAAGTATAATGATTTAATAATTCATTATATATATATATATGGATCAATTGATCGATTGGCATCCATCGAAATTATTTCCAACGCATTAAGTTTAAAAAATGTTAACGTGAAAATAATAAAATTTATAACTGAAACATTAAATTTTATTGATAAAAATATTTATGCAATTTTTAATAAGGATTTTTCTAAAATGTGTAACGGATTGCCCATGGGTTTACCTACTGTTGCTCAAATATGTAATTTTATAATTTCTACATATGAAGAAAATATTTTGAAAAAGAAATATTATCAAAAAAATATTACTATATGTTATCGATATGTTGATGATGTTTTTGTATGTGGTAAACCAAATACAATTAATGAGCTCTTTAAAGAATTAAATGGTTTAAAAGGCCTAAGATGGATAAAAACAGATGAAGATTTAATGTGCATTCAGTTTCTTGATCTTAAAATAACTAAAAATCAATGCATATAAATCAAAAATGCCAATATCACACAAAATGGCAGGTTTGAAGTCCTTCTTATTTAGAAATAATAGTTTTTGCAAATATTCATCGGATAAAGGCAAAAATATTGAAATATATTCGAATGAATTGTTAATTGCTGGCTACAGTTATAATCGTATATATAATATTATTAGAGATTTTAATACAAAATATAAAAATAACAATTTTAATAATAATATTGATTCTCCTGCTAATAAAAAATATGGATATCAATCCCATATATTTCAAATAATCAAGTGAATTTTATAAGGAAAATTTAAAAAGGTATATGTGAAAGTGCATTTTACACACCTCCTACATTAAACAAATTAATAAATAACTCCAAAGATAAAACCTCATTTATAAATAAAAATTGTGTCATTTATAAATGGATATGTAGGTGTGGCAGTGTATATGTAGGTGAATCTAGATGTATGTTGGAAAAAAGAACTAAAGAACACTTTCTATTATTAAAATGAGTTCAGAAATCGAAAGAAAATTGCATAGTAGATAATAATATTTCAGCATCTGTTTTTTACGACCAGAATAAATCATGTATGTATGGTTTTGACTTCAATTTTAACAGTGTAGAAATATTGCAAATTGAAAAAAATAACAATAAAAGAAAAAAAATGGAAGCCATGCTAATATACAAATATAAACATGACTTAATTAATAGGCAAGCAGCAAACTTTAAGATCACAGAATTGTGGGAAAGTTAGCATTTTAAAGCTCTCCTAAGTGGATAAAATTAAAATTTTTAATTATTTAGTTACTGTATTTACAAATATTCAGTTATATAATTATGTATATTGCTTTAAAAATACAGACATTGAATAATATATATATATATATTGTACCGGTTCGACTACCCTGTAGTGGTCTTGCATGGTTAGACTCTCATACGCACCGAGCATGAAGTGACATATGCTACCGAATGGGACCTCGATAATAATTCTTTAAAATATTTTTGATTAAATATGAGTAAATACCTCAAAGAAATTATTAGAGGAAGTAGATTGAACCTAAAATTAGGCCCATCCAGACCTTCCTTGTTAAATTGTTTCATTAGCCGATTAATTATACGTTGACTAATTAAAGTGTCCTTACACACCTTTAAGAGTACTGAATATTTCCTTCAGTCTCTAGCACCACTCCCATTCAAGATTATACTTATTCCTTTTCTTTCCCGAAAGAGTGTGTAAAATGTGACTAGTCATTAACGAATATGAATATTTCGAGACGTTCGGACTAAAATAAAAGAAACAATCCAACTCCCCGGTAAGTTATCCCTATCTAGCTCACTTTATATTCTATAAATCTCAGGTTAACTATGTGGATTTGCATTTTGATAAAAAAAAAACTATATATCTGTACTAATAACTTAATAATTATTTTAAAGCTAAGTCAAAAACTTATAAACGATTTTAATTACAAAAGTGAATATTTATTATCCCCAGATTATTATATTTATCCTCCACTAATGCGTACATATAAGTCCAATATATATAAAAAATATTTAAATTATATTTACCCTCCACCGATGCATATACATATGACCCCAAGATATATAAAAGAAAAAAAAAACAATATCTAAAAGATTACACAATGGGTGAGCCCTATATTCCTTCCCCCTTTAGAATAATAAATCCATATAACAAGGTATGCAGTAATAATATATATATCATAAAAAAAATTTACAAAGAACATAAATGAGAGAAAAAAAAATATAATAGAAAAAAAATATATATAATAGAATATAATATATATATATATATATATAACCAACTATACACGCTCCTCTGAACTTGTTCTTGTATTCAATTCGAACTTCCTGGGCCACACGGGTACTTCATAAGGCAGATAAGGCTTCCATTCACCGACATACTTTGAGTCTTTCTTGTCATCAGGGACTGCTATTTCTTCTAAGGCATCTTCGGACTTAATAGCCAAACAGGTGGTGTACTACGGCTGGAAGTCTACTCCATGGTAGGATAATAACCCGGAATGTATAATTGAGCCATCTTTCAAATTATCGGATCTGTAAGTATACTTCTCCCGTATATGAAGCAAGGGGCCCGCCCCCCTTTTTCTATTTTCATCCGGTTTATTTTTTTAATTATCATTTAAAAATATATGTATATCGCACACGGCTGATTAGGGCAAGTAGATCCTAAATAAATTGCAGTTCTCCAACTATGATTCGTCTTTCGTTTTTTTTTTTTATTTAAACGTATTGAGAATCCATGTTGTTGATCATTTTCCAAACTCCACTTAACGATCCTTGCTAAATGCTAATTTTTCAAATTCTTTTTCTGGGAAATAACCAAGTGATTATAATTTTAACAGACACAGTTCATTTTCTCCTTTCTCTCTGTCGGATTGTTTTTCACAAATCTATACTGTTCCATTTTTTTAGACTAGCGGGAGACAAGATTTAACTTTCTAAATCTTTGCCATTGGAATGCTTTTGCAAGCTAGCATTAACTTGTCTGCACTCTTTAGCAGGCTAATCTCCCTTGGTCCGCACACTTTAGCAAGCTAGTACTTGACTGACTCAAAGCCCCCAATAAGCAGCACATATAGCCCAAACAGTCCAATTGTCATACCCCTTCTACGAGCTATTGCATCAGCTAATAATAAATTTAATTATACCTTCATATACCTTTCTACATTCTTTTACCTTTTTATTTATTAAAGTACACTTTTGCAAGCTTCCATATTGAGTACTTGACACCCATTGTGCTTACATTCCTTTCTTAGATAAAATCTATTTTATCTTTATTCACGATCAACCGAAAATTCTTTTATACAAAACATTTTCTTCGGTTGAAAGTAGATTGTAATTAGCAAAAATGTTTTTTTCCCTTTACAAATTTAATTAATTAATTTCAAACCCTCT
The DNA here is from genome assembly GCA_028023455.1 of Epiperipatus broadwayi. Classification (NCBI taxonomy): domain Eukaryota; kingdom Metazoa; phylum Onychophora; class Udeonychophora; order Euonychophora; family Peripatidae; genus Epiperipatus; species Epiperipatus broadwayi. Next base: position 323,053 of record JAQFVV010000247.1, read on the forward strand.
CATTCTAACAATTAGAAAAGATAAATTCCAATAAATGCAAAAATTTTTAACTATTTAGAATTTTCTTTTCTTTTTTTAGGAAAATAATAAAAAATAAAAATACATTTCTATATATGTGTGTTCGAACATTTATAAGTAGTAAAATACAACCAAAAAAAAAACTGTTCTACACATAAACAAATATTACAACTTATTTTCCCTTTTTTTTTTTTTTTAGACAGGTTTGCTAGTCGAATAAATTATTAAAACATATATACACTGCATACACTTGTACTGTGGGTATAATAAGAATATAATATAGCCCAAACCCATTTCTTTATGTACTATATCCGTACCTCCCACTTCCCCTCTGAATTATAATTTAATAAATCGTATTAAAATTATAATTTTCAGGTGATACATGTAAGCTGTGCTGAATCTTCAGCAAACAGCCATTTTGTGCATGGCCGTTATACATGGACTGGCACAATACCCCCATCCCCGATGAGACTGTTAAAAAGGAAACCATTTTTTTTTAATGGTCTTACTTAACTATTTTTACATCTTCTTTAATTACTTACATTTTAAATTCAGCGTTTATATACGTTTTAACATGCAAGTTATGTCAATTTTGAATTAATCACTACCTTCCCATAGGGTTTCAAAGACCGAGCATTATATGTGCCCTTAATCCCTTGTTCTGTTCTCACCCAGAAAGCATTATCACTGCAACACTCTACAATTTCAAAAGGGCCTTCATAGTGATTACAAAATTTTTTAAAATTTGAATTTCCCTGGATCACTAACATGGGGTGTCCTAACCATGACCTTGTCCCCTACTTGGAATGTATTCTTAGGGGTTCTCTTCCATTTTTTACGCCTAGTGCTCATTTGTTGCATTTGGGCCTTAGCTTGTGTTTTATCGTGATCCCGGTCGATGACTCCCTCTTGGCTCCCTGAAAGACTAGTTTTAAACAGTTTTGGAGGGTGTTTTCCAAAGTGTAATCGCATGGGAGTAAATCCAGTGATTCATTTACCGACCAGTTAATATAATTCAGTGTCTGAGGTAGTTTTTTAACCCATCCCCTATGGTTTGTTGGCAAATAGGTACGGAAAAGTCTACCCAACTCCCGCATGACCATTCACAGGGGTTACTCTGGGGATTTCAGATTGATGTCAACATGTTCTTGATACCTCGTTTGGAGACCCATCGGTTCCATTTCTCTGACACAAAAGGGGTTCCATGATCCGAAAGTATTGCCTTTGGCTTCCCCACTTTTGGAAAATGTACAGCGTCTAATACCTGTGTAACTTCTCGGGTGGTGGTGCGTGCCAAAGGGTAAGCGGCCACCCATTTCGAAAACAAATCATATGTAACCAGTAGGTATCTCTTTTTGTTGAACATCGGCAAGGGGCCATAAAAATCTATAGCCATCACCTCATTCAGGTCATCAGGTATGATTGATTTCATTGGGCTGACGTATGTTTGATTCTGTGGTTTTGTACGTTGACATATTTCACATTGATTCAGTACAGTGATAATATCCTGGTGCGTCCGTGGCCAGTAAAACCACTGTCTTAAACAATACTCGGTTTTTGGCATTCCATAATGACCATACAACCGATGCATATAACTGATGAGCGCCCGTCTCATTCTTGGAGGTATCATCGCCTTCCATTCATCCTCGCATTTTTTGAGTTGACAATATAACACTCCTCCTTCAACTTTGTATCTATCCCTTATCTCTCTGGAATTAGTTGTTCCAGACTTCTGGCATTCTGTCCAAATGCTATTTAGATAGCTGTCTTCTTGTTGCCTTTAAAGGTTAGGTCTCTATCCGTGAGTTTACTGATAAAATTTTCTGGTATAATTCTTCAGATATCACTGATATCTGGCTACCAGAGTCTAACATTGCAATGACCCCAATTCCTTCAATTTCTAAAGGTATTTTCGGACAACTCTGTGGTGCATATTCTGGTACTTTATCTTCCCAAGAACAGACCAGATTTGACATTTCCTTTTCAATGAAGTGTTTACGCAGCCCACTCTTTACATTCCAATGCTGGGCTGTACCTTTAGTATTCTCTTGCATGTCTTGTACCACACAATCCTGCTCTCTCCCATCTATGGTGTCTAGCCAGTGAGCTATTTGTTCAACTGATTTTACTCCCGTCAGTATTAGCATGTGTGCAACATGGGAAGGCAAATTACCTCGGATAATTCTAATGATTCAATCCTCCAACATATTACATGCGCTTAAAGTCCGTAGTCTTGCTATTTGTCTGTGGAAAAACTGTGCCAAATTTTCACCTATACTATTTTTGTATTTCTCCTGCATGACCTGATACATAACTGTTTCTTGATGCTCTACGCTCCAGAAATTGTTAACAATCATATCCTTATATTGATTGAAGGTTGGAGTATGATGAAACAAAGACTCCCACCAAGCTAGTGCATCTCCATTAAGATGAGCACTGGCAACAAGCAATTTGCTGATTTCATTTACTTTGTTTATCCGAAAGTAATTTTCCAGACTTCTTATATGCTCCACTGGAGCCTCCCCCACTTTTCCTTCAAATGTACAGATTTTTAAAAATTGGTTAATATTTAATTGTGGCAGCTGATCACTTCCATTGGTCTTTTCTATACGACCATCCAGATGATCTCCACTATTTGCCATATGGTTGTCTTGTTCATTTTTAACATTTTCAACCATCCTATTTTGTTTGTACTCCATTTCTGTGTCCTGCTTTGTCTCCTCTGGCCCTAACTTAACTGACTGACTATCTCTTATATTTGCTTCTATCTCTTCCTCCTTAGTTTGCTTAGATTTATCACATTTCATTTCCCACTTTTGAAATCTTACATCTATTTCTTGTACTAATTCACTTCGCATTTCCTCTATTTTCTGAACGATATTTTCCTCTTGTTTAGCCCTGTCTGTTCTCCATCTTTCTACTTCTTTTGACATTTTAGCCATTTCCTTTTTCACAAGGTTTGCGAAATCTTCCATCATTTCCTTTAAGCATTCTTTTTCCTTTCCTAGTTCGTTTTTCTGACAGTCCACTTCCTGTTCTTCAGACAGGTTTACTAGCGTTTCACTGATTATTGCCTGTTCCATTCTGATTTTCCCTGCTCTCGTAAGCATTTACGGGTTTAAATTTACTGAACTTGAAAGTCAAGGTATTCTTACCTTTATACTAACGTTTATTAACTCAATTCCAGAAAAATATTTAATTTAATTTCATATAGTAAATTCGCAGTACACGTCTTACGCTATGCCCTACTAATCACCCTTTCCTCCAAGCACATTCCCTGATTTCTAATGACAATTTACTCAAACGTGTAATAATATAACAAAAAATTTCAAATGCCCCGTTCTACTTATATGCCCTAATAAATGACAGAATTATTTATCTAACTTCTGTTAATAACTTATTTCATTCACGATAATAAATTTTTTTCTCGAAAAAGAAAAAATCTTCTAACTAAATAATCAAAATCGTATATTTCAACCTTCTCTTACGCAATTATTAAAATCCTATCTCATTTACAACGTTCTTCTCTTAACTTAGCTGTCCTAAATTTGTTTTGAAACCATGAAAATATAGTATAGATTTCTACTAATACTATCTTTTTTCATCTTAACTTCACATAATCTGCACTACAGGGCGCCACTAGGCATTTGAACCTAGAAATTTATATAGTAGGCAGGTACATTAAGTTTAAAAAAAAACTTTTTTTAAATTTAATTTATATATTTGGATTCCGATCATTTGCCCAAGGTCACTAGCTCATAGAGTAGCAGAGATTTTAAACATTTATAAGTTTCAACAGATTTCTATTCTCAAAGTATATATTAAATATTTAGAACAATAAAATAAAGGAAGCCACTGCCAGTAATTAACACACAAATAGATTTTTATTAACGCACATTTAAAATTGAGGAATAAATTTATTTTTAGGTTTTAACATTAATATTTTGTTTAAAATTTAAATTACTATTTTAAATAGATCGCACAGATGGATATTTAAATTATATTTTACTTTAGCATGAAGAGCATAGATAGACTACATAGATTTTTTTTTTACTTAAAAACTTATCAAAACATTCATTCCGTCTCAGACTAAAAGCTCGTAGCCAACCCAATGTCAGCTTCCAGATATATATTTGCAACTAATGCAATATGAAGATGCTAGCATAAAACCACGCCAACAGGAATGGGCATCTGACGGAATGATATTATTTGAAGGAAATGATCCGTGTCTAGATCAGGAAAGGGCATCTGTTAGACTAAGGAATCATGTATATAATTTTTTTTATTTTAAAGAGTGCTATGTATGGGGGAAAGCAGTCTTTCTGCCATCTTATAAATCCCTGTCCATAGAGCTAGAAGGGGTCAATGGCGCAGGAAATACATTTGCCACCATTTCAACGAAATGACTGCCTCTTTGGGGTCATGCATTCAGTTGGGCACACTGCCCTGTATGCTAAACACACTTCACATTACATTAATATAAACACCCATATATCCTTCCACAAGCATTGGCCTAACTACGAAACAAATAGCCTGACACTAAAATCCTTTAAATTAAACATAAACGAATTTAAACAGTTATTACTCTTTATCCATGCAGCTATCTACACCCAACTTTAATTTAATACATTTTATTTAACAGATAGAAATAAATAACCTAGTTAAACACAAACATAAATAATTAAATAAAAAAAAAGGAAATGATTAAAATAGCAAACGTATATAAAAACAAATATTTATAATTGATTTAGAGTTCTATTCTTGGTCAGATAAAAGTACGTTCATTTATATTACTTTTTTTTGGATTGATTACTTATTGACATTATACGGTAATTATTTAAAAGAAAGTTCAATTGGCAAAAGTTTATACTTTACAGATTCTGAGGTCCATCTTCATGATCACTTATATAGATTGTTTGTTCTTCCTTTTTAAAAATGAAGCCGCCACTTGCCATTCCCTTTTGGTCCCTAACTGGCATAGGGAGGTCTCAGCTGGTTGTCCGGAAAATCTAATTTCATTGCAGACTTACACATCGTGAAAATCTGCAATATAGCTAGTTATAACGACATATTCATAGTCAGCTCTCAGATAACAATTATAATAATAATTTGGCTTTTATATTTTTATTAGTCTCTTATCATTAGATCTTGAGATTCAATGAGCAAGATGTCACTAATCCATTCGTGTTTCAGTTATGGTCCGTGCTGTCATTTTCGTGTTTGGATTGGTCATTTAATTCCTTTGTATTCTCTTATCTGACCATTTAATTTATTTTACATGCCTCACGAGGTAGTTTGCTTTTGAACAATCATTTAATTAATAAGACAATCACTTCCATTTTCTAAGACTATAGAAGTCAACATTATTTCTATTTTTAAAATATCAATCTTTATATCTTTACTTTTTACAAAAAAATTACTTTCAAATATTTTTATTTTTTAAAAGTTTTTAAAGTTGTCCATCATGCGATCTATATATACGTTAAAGAGTTTTTAAATTAAGTTTTTTTTTTCTTTTTAATAAATCAATTTTTATTTATGGTCTTTTATTTTAATTTTAAAATAATGTGACGGGATATTATATTCCGTTACATATCAGTAAACTTTGTCAAAAAACAAAAACATTAAAAAAAAAAGAATTTACTTAGTTTAGTAATGACGTTACACAAATTGATTATACTAATTTTTTTTAAAAGGACAAAACTTTGGTTATTAATGAAAAGACATAACTTTCTTAGTAATTACAAAAAAGAAATGCTGACTATTCTTTCCTTTTCACCCCAGCTGAGATTACACTTCCTCCCTCAATAGTTCCCTTTTCTCTACATTTCATTTTTAACTTAGGCAAGTCAAAGAAGTTACGTGATTTTAGACTTTTTTTTAATATTATGATTTATATTAATTATTACATTTTATTCCTCGCATTTATTTCTACATATGCGCAATTTTCTTTCTGGCAGTACTTTTTACACAAAATTCAAACTATAACTTTACATTAATACAAAACATATATCTATACTCATTTCAGAAAAATTATTACGGGCTTCATTTTCAAGGTACTTGTGGTTTATTAAATATCGGACTATATATGTTAATACAAAAAATATATACTTATTTCAAAAAAATATTATTGGCTTCATAGGTACTCGTGGTTTATTAATATCGGACTGTAACATTACGTTAATACACAAATATATATACTCATTTTTAAAGAAAAATCTTACTGGCATGATTTTTTTTTTTTTAAATTCTCAGGGCACTCATGGTTTATTAAAAGATCGCCCCATGTTGGGCGCCATTTTTCTGTACCGGTTCAACTACCCTGTAGTGGTCTTGCATGGTTAGACTCTCATACGCACCGAGCATGAAGTGACATATGCTACCGAATGGGACCTTGATAATAATTCTTTAAAATATTTTTGATTAAATATGAGTAAATACCTCAAAGATATTATTAGAGGAAGTAGATTGAACCTAAAATTAGGCCCATCCAGACCTTCCTTGTTAAATTGTTTCATTAGCCGATTAATTATACATTGACTAATTAAAGTGTCCTTACACACCTTTAAGAGTACTGAATATTTCCTTCAGTCTCTAGCACCACTCCCGTTCAAGATTATACTTATTCCTTTTCTTTCCCAAAAGAGTGTGTAAAATGTGACTAGTCATTAATGAATATGAATATTTCGAGACGTTCGGACTAAAATAAAAGAAACAATCCAACTCCCCGGTAAGTTATCCCTATCTAGCTCACTTTATATTCTATAAATCTCAGGTTAACTACATGGATTTGCATTTTGATAAAAAAAAAACTATATATCTGTACTAATAACTTAATAATTATTTTAAAGCTAAGTCAAAAACTTATAAACGATTTTAATTACAAAAGTGAATATTTATTATGCCCAGATTATTATATTTATCCTCCACTAATGCGTACATATAAGTCCAATATATATAAAAAATATTTAAATTATATTTACCCTCCACCGATGCATATACATATGACCCCAAGATATATAAAAGAAAAAAAAACAATATCTAAAAGATTACACAATGGGTGAGCCCTATATTCCTTCCCCCTTTAGAGTAATAAATCCATATAACAAGGTATGCAGTAATAATATATATATCATTAAAAAAAATTTACAAAGAACATAAATGAGAGAGAAAAAATATATATATAATAGAATATAAATATATATATATATAACCAACTATACACGCTCCTCTGAACTTGTTCTTGAATTCAATTCGAACTTCCTGGGCCACACGGCTACTTCATAGGGCAGATAAGGCTTCCATTCACCGACATACTTTGAGTCTTTCTTGTTATCAGGGTCTGCTATTTCTTCTAAGGCATCTTCAGACTAGACAGCCAAACAGGTGGTGTACTACGGCTGAAAGTCTACTCCATGGTAGGATAATAACCCGGAACGTATAATTGAGCCATCTTTCAAATTATCGGATCTGTAAGTATACTTCTGTCGTATATATGTATATCGCACATGGCTGATTAGGGCAAGTAGATCCTAAATAAATTGCAGTTCTCCAACTATGATTCGTCTTTCGTTTTTTTTTTATTTATTTAAACGTATTGAGAATCCATGTTGTTGATTATTTTCCAAACTCCATTTAACGATCCTTGCTAAATGCTAATTTTTCAAATTCTTTTTCTGGGAAATAACCAAGTGATTATAATTTTAACAGACACAGTTCATTTTCTCCTTTCTCTCTGTCGGATTGTTTTTCACAAATCTATACTGTTCCATTTTTTTAGACTAGCGGGAGACGAGATTTAACTTTCTAAATCTTTGCCATTGGAATGCTTTTGCAAGCTAGCATTAACTTGTCCGCACTCTTTAGCAGGCTAATCTCCTTTGGTCTGCATGCTTTAGCAAGCTAGTACTCGACTGACTCAAAGCCCCCAGTAAGCAGCACATATAGCCCAAACAGTCCAATTGTCATACCCCCTCTACGAGCTATTGCATCAGCTAATAATAAATTTAATTATACCTTCATATACCTTTCTACATTCTTTTACCTTTTTATTTATTAAAGTACACTTTTGCAAGCTTCCATATTGAGTACTTGACACCCATTGTGCTTACATTCCTTTCTTAGATAAAATCTATTTTATCTTTATTCACGATCAACCGAAAATTCTTTTATACAAAACATTTTCTTCAGTTGAAAGTAGATTGTAATTAGCAAAAAGGTTTTTTTCCCTTTACAAATTTAATTAATTAATTTCAAACCCTCTCATTCTAACAATTAGAAAAGATAAATTCCAATAAATGCAAAAATTTTTAACTATTTAGAATTTTCTTTTCTTTTTTTAGGAAAATAATAAAAAATAAAAATACATTTCTATATATGTGTGTTCAAACATTTATAAGTAGTAAAATACAACAAAAAAAAAACTGTTCTACACATAAACAAATATTACAACTTATTTTCCCTTTTTTTTTTTTTTTAGACAGGTTTGCTAGTCGAATAAATTATTAAAACATATATACACTGCATACACTTGTACTGTGGGTATAATAAGAATATAATATAGCCCAAACCCATTTCTTTATGTACTATATCCGTACCTCCCACTTCCCCTCTGAATTATAATTTAATAAATCGTATTAAAATTATAATTTTCATGTGATACATGTAAGCTGTGCTGAATCTTCAGCAAACAGCCATTTTGTGCATGGCCGTTATACACGGACTGGCACAATATATAATTTAATGGGTGGAGTTATCCATTTATAATTATTTAATTAAAAAACACTTAATTTAGAGAGTGGCTAATGACAACCAATTACCCCAGACCAAAAGTTAAAAGTAAACCTGACCGGCATGATTGCATTGTCATTCACCACTGTTTTAAGTAAAGTGCTTTCTAATTAAATAATGCTAAATGGATAAATTCACACATTAAATATTTCCACCTAAAATATCCATTTAAATATGTTATATTAAGACATTTGTATATTTCAAAAAGTTAATCCTGGAGAGATACATAAAAGATTAATTAACTTTTAATTAAAAAACCATGTATATCAAATATAGAGAGCAAGCAAATTAGAGATAGAAATAATTAGTAAAATAAACAGATATGCTTAATTTAGACTGGATAAACTGAATAATTCTTAATCAAATTTAGTCCTACTGTTCTTCTTTTCATGGCTATAGATGATTGACCTATTTGATTCTAAAGAATAATAGACTCAAAATTATAACAATTTGGAGTAGTAAAATAAGAAAGATTTTCTTATGCAATGAACTCCTTCAACATCATTAAAAGCAGAAGAATATCATTATGATAAAGCTAAGCCAAGTACTCTGTCTCTGAAAATGCAAACAAAAACCAGCATAGAAATTTATATAGACTGCTGCCATCTAAATTATGATTAATATATACCTGTACATGAACTATTTATATAAATGGGCAGCATAGAAATTTATATAGACTGCTGCCATATAAATTATGATTAATATATACCTGTACAAGAACTATTTATATAAATGGGTGATTTAACATCTTACTCTATATTAAATATAATGTTTGATTATTAATTTAACAACTATTTAATCATAGGTCAATTACATTATATATAAACAAAATGCACTAGAATAATGCTATAAAATTAAAAATACCTATATAAAATTAAAAAACAATTTCTTTGCTATAGCCAGCTTATAGCTTCTTCAGCCATCTTGAGTAGCAGAAGAAGCCAATAGCTGGCTATAGCAAAAAAAAATATTTCTTAATTTTATATAGGCATTTTTAATTTTGTAGCGTTACTCTAGTATATTTTGTTTATTATATTTATATATATATATATATATATATATATAAATATGATAAACATTAAATCTAATATATATATATATATATATATATATATATATTAGATTTAATGTTTTCATGGGTTATATTATGTAGATGAATTAATATTTTTGGGAATAAACTGTGTATTATTTTGCATTACAAACCGATATTTCAACGGACTAGCAATCACCATTATCAAGGTTAACTTTTGAAAGAAAAATCATTAGAGCTTAAACAATAATGTGACTCAGTGTGAGATGAGAAATGAGATTCAAATTGAAGTAGTTTAGTATTCACAATATGAGGCTTATCAAAATGTTTATTTCCCTCAGTTTTTTCACCTATTAATTTTAAATTAATATTAGACAAAATGAGAGGTTTCCACATAGCTGGAATACATTGTGCTTTATCAGCCCTATTTAAACCAGTAAGTTTATTTAATATTTCAATTAACTTTCATGGTTCTGAAATCATATTTTTCCAAATTAGCAAGTATTTTTGTATTGTCAAAATCAGGTTTGTGACCAATTTCTAAAAAATGGGAAGTAAAAACTGATATGATAATTTTTTGAGTAAAAGCATTTCTATGTTCCTTAATTCTGACATTTATTCATCTATAAGACTGACTCACATAGCTTCATGAGCACTGCAAACATAAAATTTCATAAACTCCTTTGTGTTACAAAAATATTCTGTCTTTAGGTTTATATATATATTAGCAATGTAAATATTATTGATTTATTTGAATAATTTTGTAAATCATCACAAATATTTTGTTAAACCTGCTCTTTATATTTTCCATGTTGGTCTTAATTATTTTTGTGCTGTTAAAATTAAATTTGTAAGAATAAAGTGGAGTCTGAAGATTGCATAACTGCTATTACAAATATTATGTTATATTTTTAAAAACTTTCAAAATGATATAAAATATTTAAAAGCAATGAAGTTTCAGGTTCAGCTATTAGCCTGGCTTTCAATGGCATGAAAAGTAATTGGTTTTAACATAAACTTGTAGAAAAATTGATAGTACAACTAAGAAATCAAAAAAATATTTAAAAGTTTTTAATCTTGAAGAATCAATTGCATGCTAATATCGTCATTGGTCAAGCCAGCAACACATAAAAAAGAAACAAAAAGAATAACTCTCAAACCATTGTATGATGCTATAATATGCCTGTCTTTGTTACTATCAGTTGAATGTAATTGAAAAATTTAATGAAGTTTTAATATGTTTCTAATGACATTCAGTATTTAATGTTAGATCATGGAAATAGTCCAACATATAAGTACAAATTATAAGTTCTGTTTACTTTATGTAATCATGAATATTTATTTTTATAATGTATGACATTGAAAGAAGAATATGATAAATTATATGGAGAATGGGAAAATGATAGACATGAAAGGATTAAAGAATAGTGATTTAAATTATGCTAAATTTAAGCCTCTGCATTAAGAACAGAAAACATTCAAATATGATATGAAAATAAATTTTTAAAAATCAGTTTATTGGATGAATCCTAAAAAGGAAATATTTCAGACCTAATAAAATAATTTAGGGTCTGTATATTGAAATAGAACGATATAGTGAAAAGTGGTTTAGATTCAAAAATGTATAACATTGTTAACAGGATGTAGATTTTATTATGTAGAAATTTACGATCTTCAATATGTAGCTGATTTTATCTATAATGACTCATTTGACATTTCATCACATTAAATAACAAAAACATAAACTAGTGCTAAAGTTTACAAGTAACACGAAACTTTCAATCAAAAATAAATAACTTTGTATGTAAATATATATAATTGAATGCATTTTAAATACATGTAAATAAATCTGAAGAAGGATCAGCTTCAATCAACATATTTCATTTATTTTTTTACAAATGAAGGGGGAAAGTTGAGAAAATACCATTGCAATAAGCGTGCATTTTAAAAATAACTTTCTCCAACAGCTATTATGAAACACTTCCAACAATCCATGCAATAGACACATTGAAAGCCGAGGAGGCAATCGGTGGGTGGAATTGGGGGCCCCCACCCAAAAAAATCCATGCAATAAGACAACCATTGATATTATACAAATATTATAGTGGTGATTGACTTCTTAAAGTCAGAATATTATATATATAAGTGAGAACTGGTAAAACACATTTATTAAAAACCTTCCTTTTCAAATTACATAGACATATTTCCTTTTAGTATCAAGTTATTTCTACCAAAAGCACTCCAACCAAGTTTAATTCTATGAATAATTTCCTCCATTATGTTTCCATCTGTATTAATAATTTGACCGAGGTATTTGTAACTGTTAAGCTCTTCTAATTCATCATAATCAATCTTTATTTTCATATTTTGAGCAAATCGATTAAACATTACTTTAGTCTTTTTAACATTTATCTTTAGTCCTGCTTTCCTACTTTCATCTGATAACTGCTGCAACATTTCCTGCAGCTCTGGAGCATTATTTGCAAAAACAACTACATCATCTGCGAAATCTAAATGACTTAAATAATCTCCATTTACTTTCACTCCTGTAGTTTCCCATTTTAATCTGCAAAATACTTCTTGAAGCACTGCTGTAAAAAGTTTTGGAGATATGGAGTCACCTTGACTTACACCTTTCTCAATGTTGACTTTCCCAGTATCATTCTGTAATCTAATTGTTGCTGTTGCATTTTTATAAAATATTATTTAAAATATGACAATATCCTGTATCTATATCTTGATGATCCAATGCTTTAATCACTGAAAAAGTGTTTATAGAATCAAAAGTCTTTTCATAATCTACAAATCCAAAACATAATGACAACTCATATTCATTTGTCCTTTCTATAACTTCTCTCAATATCTGTATATGATCTACTGTACTAAATCCACTTTTAAATCCAGCTTGTTCTCTTGGTTGGTGGAAATCCAATGTTCTCTGTACATGAGTTGTAATTATCTTGGTAAAAATTTTATATAAAACCAATAAAAGACTGATAGGTCTGTAATTTCTAATATCTTCTTTATCGCCTTTTTTAAATATTAATATTATTACTGCATTCTTCTTTATCATTTAGACATTTGGTACATAACTTTGCTAAAAAAAATTCAATTTCTTCTCCTGCTTCTTTTAATATATCAATTATAATTCCATCATTACCTAGAGCCTTTTCTTTCTTTATACATTTAATTGCATGTCTCACTTCTTCATTTAAAATTTCTGGGCAATTCAGAAGATGTAATAGATATAGGAGGTACTTGTTCTTTATTACTATATAATTCTTGATAAAAGTCTTCTATCCATTTCATGATGTCATCTCTCTTTTTAGTAATAATTCCATCTTTTTTTTTATTGCAGATATAAATTTCCTACCAATACCAAAATGTTGTTTAACATTCTTGAGACTTTTATTCTTTTCTAAAGCTTTCCTTTCTAGTTCACAGTTATACCCCCTTATATCGTTTTCAACTCTTTTCCGCACCATTTTACAAAATTCGAGATATTCAATTCTTTTTAATGCATCATTTTTGTATATCTTCATATTCCTTCTTTTCTTCATAAATGCTCTAGTGTCAGTAGAAATTTTATTAGTCAATGTGTCCTTTTTTTACCAGCTGTCGTTGTTGCAGTTTTTAAGTGTATCAGTTATTTTCATATTAATTTCATTCAAATCTGAATCATGCTCAAAATCTACTAATACTTGAAACCGATTTGTAAGTTCTAATTTAAATTCATTAGAATGTTTCTGAAGATTATAAATATCAACTGTAAATACTGTTTTTCTTAATAATTTTTGTCTCTCTAGTTTTACATTAACATGTATCTTACACCTTACTAATCGATGATCACTTCCTGTGTAAAATTTATTAAGAACATTACAATCTCGAAATATGTATTTCCTGTTAGTCAAAATATAATCCAATTCTCCTGTACCTTCATTTGGATGCTTCCATGTCCAATTTCTTTTAACATTTTTCTCAAAATAAGAATTCATAATATAAAGTTCTTCTTTTTCTGCAAACTCCACAAGTATATGTCCTCTCTCATTTCTATTACCATAACAAAAATTACCTACAGCACTTTCATCTTTCATTTGTTTACCAATTCTAGCATTAAAGTCTCCTATAACAATTTTAAAATGTTGTTTACTCTGATCAAAAGCCTTTTGTACATCCATATAAAAAATCTTCTACTACTTTATCACTATGAAAAGTTGTTGGGGCATGAACCTGAATTATCTGTATTTGGTATCTGCTATTAAGTTGTATAACTAATCTTGCCACTCTGTCCAATACACCATCAATCTGCACAATATTGTTCTTCCATTTTTTATTTATAATGAATCCTACCCCACTTGTATTTCCAATATTTGTGCCTTTATAATAGAATATATGTCCACTTTTTAAATCAATTGTCTCTTCACTTTTTCTTCTAACTTCATAAAGTCCAATAATGTCCCATTTAATATCAGACAGTTCTTCTAATTCTTGCAATCTTCCTTCACTTGAAAGTGATCTGCAGTTGTAAGTACCTAAATAAAAAGTTGTCATTAAATGGTAGCCTGGGTCCGTAATCAGGGGATACTTAGTATCCTTCACCTTCAGCCATCAACTGCTGCCTTGGTTGGTGACTTTACAGCCTCTTGGGAATAAGGGCCATGCTTTATTTTTGTCTGTCATAATTGTATATATGTATTGAAGAAATATTTATCATTTACACAAACATTCATTCTGCCTTATCAGGCACTGAGAAGAAAGACCACGGTGTTTCTTGATCTTAAACTCAGAGGTAAACAGCCAATAAACTCACCACGCTGGCTAATGCATTTTGGTGAGCAGCCCATCCATGTTTGTATACCATATGAATAATCACATAGTAATAACAGCTGCAATGACAAGAACGTATGGAGTGGACATTAGGAATTTGCCCTACTCATTTTTTAAGGCCTCCAAGAGGGATCAAAGGGTCTCCTTTCAGTTAATAGAAGAGGAATACAGATATTTCAGACCACTCAAAGAAGTATGGAGAGATGTGTGTTGGGAGTAACAAGAAGAGATCAAAAACACAATGTGTGGGAAAGAGAACAAACAGGTATTACTGACCTCATTGAAAAAATTAAAAGATTGAAGTGGAATTGGGCTGGACATATTGCTAGAAGAGATAATAATATATGGACAATTGAAATTTTAAACTGGATTCCAAGAGATTGTAAAAGACCCAGAAAGAGACCACATGTGAGATGGATGGATGAAATAAGAAAGAGTGCAGTGGTGATGTGGAGAAAAGAAGCTAAAGATCAGAGAAGATGGATTAAACTTGGAGAGACCTTCATCCTGCAGTGGATTGATAATGGTTGATGGTGATATATATATATTGTGATGGATGCCTACAACATCCCATCAGTAACCAACACACACTATAACACCCAATCCAAATTCAAGCCCATGATATTAATGCTATTTAGTAAATTATAGAATCAAGTAATATTAGAGCACATAAACTTATATTAATTAATTATCACAATCTAATATTTAAAGGCAAACATAAATAAACATTAAAATGAAAGTTAAGCATAACCAATCAATGGGATATCATGACGTACAATAGATCAGATGAATAAACTTAATCAATAATAAAAATAATAATTAATGTATATTATATTGAAATAAAGAAACAGTATTTATTTTATTACCTTTTCTTAAAATTTTGTTTTAACAAACTGCTTATGCTAATGCTTAACCAAAGATGACGTCAACAATAAAAAAAAGCACAAACTTACTGGATAGATAGATAAATATATATATATAAACGCACTTTTTTGTTCAAAGAGTAAAAAAGCCTTTTACCTGAGTAAAAAAAAACCCCCATTTCCTGCATAAAGGACTTAAAAAAAAATTTAAAGATTTATGTCAACCGATTCATATTCGTAGTACTGCTAAAAAAATCTTTTTCTAAGATTTGAGAAAGTGAGTAGAAACATTTATTTCTAAAACAACATAGCAAAGCAATATAGAGATCATATCAATAGTTCAGACAAGTTCTTATTAATAAGTGCAGTAAGAGAAAATATTTAAATTCTCTATGTGTAATACTATATATGACTTGCTTTATTGATTATTATAACTTAGCAAAGAGTTTAGATAAAAATAATCTACAAACAAAATAAAACACTTGAATCTCAAAAAAGAAAAAAAAATCCCCATCGATTCCTCACTTTAAATTTTGAAAGTTAAAACTAAAACATGCAATAGTAGGACAAATATTAACATTGTTTCAATTAATTTCAACTGAAAAGATTTTATATATTATTGACAAAACCAATCATGCATTGCTAATTGCAGAAGGAAACTGTCTTAGAAGAAAAGTCATCATCTATGGAGCTAGAAATTATCAAAGCCAATACAGAATTGGCTTATCTTCTTACATCTGGATTGATAAACAATGGAATGATCTATTATAAAAAAAAATTTTTTACTCCTCGCTTCAAAACTTCAGTTCAAAGGCTGCCATCAGATATTCAAATTCCAAGCTAAGCATAAAGGGATTCATATGGATTATAAAGATAAATCATCAGAACATTATCCACATGAATTGTGAAGTCTATTTACAAAGTTGATGTCATTGATAATTAATTATTCATATGTTAAATTTAATAATTTATTTTCTTTACTTTAATATAGGACTGAACAACTTAAATTTATGAAATTCGTAATAAAGATAAGGTCAGTACTATGGGTAGATAATCTTTATAAGATATAATCTTGATTATAAAGTAATCGGATCATTGCGAATGAAAGATAAGGTAAGATTTTACCTAAGATATGTATCAACTATATATTTATATATGTACAGCATACACACATTCATTGATTGTTTATTTCGAAATTCATGTTAATTATTAATATCTTTTAAAATATTTTTTTTGCATACTTTTTTATATGTTAAACTTATAACTGTCTTTTGCTGCATACATGTCATATATAACAAGGAGGTCTATTAATCCATCAGATAGTTCATGTTAACCAAAGTATATATATAGTGGCTGTTTTTCATGGGGTCAGGATAGGGAAACATTGGTATAAATCAAACGTAAATGAAGGATAACCACAGGTGTCTAAATGAGATTCCTTAATGTTGTTGTAAACTTTATACTCCAAATATTAATCCATGTATATATGTTTATTAAATTTATTTAAACATTAAAACATGTTTCTTGGTTTATTTTTCTGTGGTTAAATTCTGCTAAGTTATATCCTCATACAAATATAATGATCATTACTTGCATGTAAATAATATACTATATCAACTCTCATTATTCATGTTACAGATATGATGAACTTTGTGATACAAACATTTCCTGAATCTGAGAATCACATATATCTCCCTGAGTTTGAAACCTGGAATAATGGGAGTAAACTACAATACGTAGATGAAATGCTAAGGGTAGAATTAGCAGTTGTTTAAATCTTTCTCTTCTTCTTTAGGTGTGAAGTTAATGTAAGAAGTTATGCATGAAGGTAAACAATATACATCCTTTTTATACATCAGAAGGACCCACCCATCTTCGTGCATACCATGGTTAGATTGTCCCGTTGCAATATATATATATATTTATAAAGCTATTATATACAAGGGTTTTAAAGTCAAATGTGAATATCAAAATTATCAAATTTCCATATGCTGTTTACATAAAAGCATTAGCCTTTTTACGCCTAACTAAAAGTAGAGGCAAAATAACCATTTACGTCTACCCCCTCCTGGTTTTAACTTTGTAGCTCATATCAAAATGCCAGTTTTCTTTTATCAAGCTAACAGTAAATGATAAGAATAATGTTTTGATATTAGCAGATTTAATCATTTTAATATTTATAAATTTGAAATAGTTAAATATTTGAGTGTAATTTAATAATAAATTATTTTTGCTTAAAGTGATAAAAAAATCATTATCGGTATATTAATAAAGATTTAAAATAACTTTACAAAATAGTTACAAATAAAAATAGTTAATGATAAAAGTTAAATTCTACACCAGAATCCAATTTCGCATTTTAATCATTGCTATATCATACCTAGGTAAATGCATAAACACGCATATTTAGTGTTTATAATTTAAAATTATTCTTTGCATCTTGTATTTTCATAGCAATCGTGGCTTCATTAATAATGATCTATGAAATTATAAATAACACTTAATTCATGCTAATAATGTAAAGTTCCTCTAAATTACTTAACACAGGGATATAATGATAGTTTCAAAATTGAAAGTTCCTGGATCAGTTTTAAGATTACATATTTTGATGCTCAAAATGTCACATGACCTGTTTTATGAAAAAGAATCTTTAAATTTATGTTGTAGTTCTGAAGGTTAAAATGTTGCAAAACATTGATAAGAGGGTGGGAAGGGGAACAAGCAATGATGTTCTTCCACTATCATCAAGAATTTTGTCTGACAGATTTATGTGGACTAATTTTAAAAATAATTTCTCTGTTCAAGCCACATATTGCTATTTTTTCCACATGCCTTGAATAAAGATATTAAAATTTTATGCATTTTATATGGCCAGTGATATAAAATTCTAAACTGGAGAAATAACTGACTGAATAACAAACTCGTATGCAATCGTTTAGTAAATGACCAAAATGTATCCACCAATATAAATATCAAAAGAGAAAATCATTATCTTAAGATTGAAACTACAAAAAGTGCCTTCAATACAACATTAATAATTGTTTTATAAAGAACTGGCATTAGGTCATGTGATATCTGACTATTTATTTGTAACATTAATAATTATAAAATGTACTGCATAAATTAATACACTGGGTTTATCAATTTATGTAATGGAAAATACTATACAAATATCATAAATAAATCCATCATTATGCAAATTAACTGATATTAATAAATAATAAAATAATTAATCCTAGAAAATATTAATGAAAAATAATAATCTCAATAATTTAGATTATATCATACTCCGTAACTTTTTATTGATATAATAATTGCACAATGAAGATATTGGATAGAATGAATACTGTTGCATTTGAATTATAATATAGATATTCAAAAATAATAAAAATCAATGAAGGAACATATTGAGATTTGTGGTAAAGTTTCATTTGAAATCCAACTGACTAGTATAAACTGTATCTTGCTGGATATATTATAAGATGATTTAAATTACTGAAAGAAAAATAGAAAACTCATAAGAATTAAAATTTAAAAAATTAAATACCACACCCCAATCATGTCACCAGACAAAAACAGGAGCTATACAAAATAAATTATTATAATAATAAAATATAAACTATTATTACACATAAATACAGATACAGAAAATGTGTTTATATTTCACATTATAAAAGAGATTGTGTATACATGGTTCACAAGCTTCCTTGTTACTGCAACATTCTTTTACTGTAATATTTAAATCTTGTTTTATAATATAGCTTGAATATTAACATGCTATAATAAGCATTATTAAGACCAAATGAGTAATGTGGTGCATTAATACTGGTGTTGTATATCTTTAAATGGTATAATTATAATTCTCAGTGTCAAGGCTATTCTTCAAATATTTTTTTCTGTTGATTTTTTATTAAAAGTAACTCAGAAAACATTATCACTATGAAAAAGATAATTATGGATAGAATATGCTGATCTATACCAAAGCAAATTTAGTTAATTTAACAATGGAAAGAAAACTGAAGTCCTTAGTTTATATGTTTAAAATTTGTTGATTGTTAATCCTGTTTTAAGCACTATTAATAGTAGTACTTAATAGTAGAAGACAATTTGACAATTTGAAATTATTAAATTATCCCATTATTTTGAAAAAAAATTCTAGAAGCTAAATCTTTTCCATATATATGTGTGTTGATATGAAGATTTACATGGGTTGCATATATAAAAGACATATTTTGCAGGTTCATCCGTGTTAAAATATTTTAAATACTGACGTTTCGACTTGGTAGCACAAGTCATCCACTGAGTGATAAAAAGTAGAAAGATGGTCGTAGAGGCGCTACAATCACTGATTTGAAAAAAATGTTAAAGTTTCACCAATAGCAAAAATGTTAAATTAAGAATGTTTTTTTTAAAAAATATTTCCAAATAGGAGGAAGTTTGCTCGTATCATCTCGCTTATTGATACAATCTGACCTTTTAAATATCTCAATGACTTCTTTAATTTTGCACTGGTATAGATTATCAAGTCAGTATTTCAAATATTTTAACATAAATGAACCCGCAAAATATGTCTTATATATATAAATAATTCACTAGTGTTAAAAAAGAATGTAAACTTTTTTCTAGATGCTTAATTTGAATTTTTGTTGGCAATATACAGAACTTCAGTAATAATAAATGTTAGAGGATTTTATATTTTTTATGTTTGATTTTCATTATAATATTATTAATGCCAGTTTTTTAACTGACTGAAATTATTGAATTCATTCTGTATTTCTGTCAATAAATATTAAACAGCTTTAAAATAGATGTATCCATTCCATTCTTACTCTTTGATAAAGAGTGATATTTGTTCATAGCCTGAAGGGAAGAATTGTTTACTTCACTATTTGCAGGTAAAACTCTTTATATGTATTGCCTAGTGCCTACTCATCTAATATCCCCAGACTAGTTTGTGGTTTGTGGCCTTTATCAGTGAATAGCCTTGGATCTGAGAGCACTGCACCTAGATCTTAGGATCTAATGCAACCCTCCAGCAGCCATCTTTTATCTCTATTTAACTGCAAAACTATGTGTCTTAAATTGAAAGCACTATAATATTTTCAATCCATGTTCATTAGCTTATAGAGTCCTCACTGATGAAGGCCATAAGCCACAAACTAGTCTGGGGATATTGGATGAATAGGCAATCGATAGGGACTTTATGCACAAACCTTTGGCATCCATTGATTACACTGGCTTGCATTGAGTGGCAAAATATAGAGAGTTTTGCCTGTTTTAATAACAGTTATAAGCAAGCATAAGAAATTGTGATCATGTGATGTTTATTGGCTTCACTATTTACATATATTTGTCATATGATAATAATCCAATCTTTATTTAAATGATGTGTCTTCAATTTCTTGTCAAGACAACTTTTATAAATAAAAGATGGATTCCATTTTTTACTATAATCTAAAATCTTAATATAAACATGAAGACCTGACAAAGAACTTTAGCAGATTGAGATTTTTATATTTCTAGAAATTTAAATAAATCCCATTAAACAAGAAAATATAATATGTTTTGTAATAAGATTTATTAAATAATCATTTTTAAAACATTGAAATACACTGCTATTTATTATTATTTAGATAATAGACATGAAATTATACAAAGACCTGCGTTTAAAACAAGTTATATTTGCCTAATTTAATGAGATTTTAAACTTCTAGGAATATAAAAATCCCAATCTATTAAATTCTTATATCAGCTTTTTTTGACTACATTAAGATCTTAGATCAAAATAAAAAATTGATTTCATCTTTTACTTATAGAAATTGACTTATCAACAAATTTGAAGATTCATGGTTTAAATAACTTTGGACTGTTACAATGTGATTTGCATTTTTTAAAACCTTGCTTGGTGTAATTTCAGGTGTAAAAATCTATATAATAATGAATAGCAGTAGGTTTGAAAGTTTTAAAAATGAGTGTTTAATAATCAGTTTTCAAACAAATTATATTTCCTTGCTTAATGAAGTTTCTATTTAAACTTCTAGGAATATATAAATCTCAATCTTTTAAAGCCCTGTCTTAAAGTCTATACTATTTACCTATGTTTTTAAATGAAATATAAACAATATATATATATATATTGTGCCCTTTTATATGGGTCACCATTTAAGTTTTGTGCTAATTTAGTAGAAAATTTTAAATTTAAGAAGTATTTTAAAATGTGATGTTGACTTTGCTTGTGGTAATGTTACCATAAGTTTAATTAAAGCAATCTATGTGTGTTTGATATGTGAATTGTGTTGATCTTGAGAAGATATTTAAATGATGATGATTATGATGTAATACTGCATTAATAAATTTAATAACAAATATTTGAAGCTAGGGTATTTAAAGGACCAGTTAAAATTAAACCAAAATATTTAGTTAGTTGAAAATATATGTTAAAAAAATGAATAGAAATATTTTAAATTATAAGTACTTAAATTGAGATTGATATTTGATTTTAATCATATCAAATAATTATTTTAAAATCTATTATAATATCTTAAATATTTAATAAATATTTATTTTAAAATACTGCAATTGTTAGTTTATTTTTAGACAAGCGTTCTTGTGATAAAGAACAGATGTTATACACACATGCGTGGAAGTTGTCTAATAAAGTTGCATAATTATTTTAAAAAATCATGTTATAAAATTTATAAATAATACGTGAGTTATCACGAGATAAAAATAAAGATATTAATGTAAAGTATTAAATTTGATTTTATAAAATATTGTCTTAAAAATGTAACGTATTTAAAAAGATTTAATTTATTTTAAATGATCTTATAAAAGTTAAGATTTAAATTAAGTGAGAAATAATATTTCAAAAGAATGTTTAATAGATTTGAATAAACGATAAATATTGTTTTGAAAGAATTTGATAAAATATTAAATATTAAATAAGTCATTATTATTTATTTTTAATATTGTGTTGGTAAATATGTAAATAAGAAATTTTGATTGTTTAAACCTACCAATCAGATAAGGAGTTTCTGGCAGTATATAAGCTGGATTCAATTGTTGAGGGGGGCTCTCTACAATAAAACTTCTAAGTCGTTTGTGCTATTAAAAAATAGCTGAGTAAATTTATAAACGCTCTTAAAATCAGTTGTAAAATCATAAGAGTGTTATTGAATAATTTATAATATTTTTAAAGTAATGAATATGCAGTAGGAACTTAATATTCCCTATTCATCTTCTCAATATCGAAACTCAATTTACGTACAAATGATCATGGAAACATCGCGTATCGGAGAAATATATCAGAAACTTTATGCTAGAAAAGTAACAGACGCTGGATTAGTACATAAAACTACAAGATGGAGAAAAGTAGTATTTTGGACTAAAAATAGTTTTCAAAAGTTAAATTACTATTGTCTATTACTAATAGATATTTTTAAAAAAAATATAAATATTTCTGTAAAAGAAAGTATTTTGACAAATTATAGAAGTAAAATGTATATCTTATGGAAAGATATAAGATGCAGTAGTAATTTTAAATAAATACTTGCCTCGTTAAGTCTTTATGCTTAAAAGACTAGAGATTGATAATTTGAAAAGGCAAATATATCATAAGTATAAGTATTTTAAAAAATCGTAATATAATAAAATTATTTTATTTAAAGTTATCTAAACGCTGGACGTTATAGATGGAAAAATTAATTCTTACCGGAATATGGTATTTACAAATCGGAAGAGCACATGGATATCCAAATCAAGTTAAATAAGCCAAGCCGAACCAAGTTAATTGAAAAATAATTAAATGACAATTTTATCAATTATAAACTAAGTTGAAATAATAACTTTCAAATAATAATTGATGAAGAATTGGATCCAAAGAACTTATAAACTATTTTAATTTTATTTGTTTTCTTATTGGAACTTATTTTTTTTAAAAAAAAAGAACGTTATCATTTTTATTATAAACTTTCAAGAAACACGTGATACAACGAACAGGAAATAGTGTTTTATTGACTTTATACGGAGGATATTTGTTAGAACTTTTATGGTAGGACAAAAATCGACGATGGACTATGTAATATGATTTTATTTTATTTATTTAACATAAAATTTAAATATTATTAAACTTTTTAAAAGTAGGTTAGGTACATTTATTAAATAGTAACTTAAAAATAATATAATAATTAATTACATAAACTTATTTTTATAATTAATATAACACGGAATATTCTAATGAATGTTTATGAGTGAAAATGTGAATGATTTTTATTTTATGAAGCTGCAAATTCCGAAGAATACTGGATAGCAGAATGGACAATATTATTATTATGGTAAAAAATATTGTATAATGATTTTTAATGAATTTAATATGTTTTTCTTTAGATCAACTGAATATTATGTTGTTGTAGAATGAATGGATAAATATATTATGAAAACACATACATTATATTGACAACAAACTTTATTAAAATATGCATAATTTTTAATTTATAATATAAACATGATACAACATTACGTAAAAGCTTAGAAATAATTATATGATTCTTTCGTAAATAATTTTGATATTTTTATTTATGCTTAGTATTAAAATGATGTTTATTATTTATCTAAGTAATTATTTTATTTTTGCAATTTAGAAAAGGATTTTAAAAGTCTATATTTTTGTGTATTTTGTTTATTGAATAAGTTAAGTTACGTTATGAGTAGAAGCCTATATTTAGATTGAAAAGTTTACTAAGAATATTTTATTTGAAGTTGATATTTGTTTCCGGAAAATGTTTTAAATAAGTTTAGGATATGTTATAGATAGAAATTTATTAGAAAGGTTAGTAAAGCACATAGGGTAAAATAATGATTTTACACAGAAAGGAATCATAAAATTTATCTAATGTAATGTTTTATGAATTTAAAATTGATAAATGATTTAAATATTAATGTTTGAATAATACAAATATAGAATGCATATTTTATAAAATGTATAACAGGAATTACATTAAGTAAAGTATAAGTACAGTCAATTATTTGTTTACATTACAAAGACATATTGATTTTATATAAAGTTATTAGGCAATGCTAATAACAAAGTGAATACATGATAATACATTAAATGGTAATACTTAATTAATGTAGCTATTTAATTAGTAGAGCTACATTATGTACACATGTTACATAAATAATCTTGATATTGTTATTTGTAGTAATTAAAGTACAACTATTTATTTAAAAATCTAAGTTAAGAAAAACACACTATAATCATATTAATATAGCATTTGAAGCAATGTGAAATTGCTTATTAAGTACATAAGTTAATAACAGTGTAAGCCTCTTATATTTGTATTTTTTATTTTTATTTTATTTGTTGTCATAAATTTTAAACTGTAAATAGTGTAAATAAATTTTATTTGAATTATTGTAAATAAATTTGTTAATTTGTTTTAAAAGTGTGTCGAGTTTCATTATTTTTCACCTCAGCATTTTGACATCAGATGATTTGAAATAAACATAATATTTGCACAAAATGAATTTGTTATTATTACTTAGAATTGAATACCATATTTGCTTAACATTATTTTATAAGAATTGATTGACATGAACATAAATATTACAATGGTCATAAGATGATTATAATGCACATTATAAGAATACAATATTGTTTATTGCCACAGATTATTAAGTCTAAGATTTTGATCTATTTTAAAATGAAGATACCATATGAAATAAAAGATATACATATGATTGTTTATTTATTTAATGATTGATTATATCATAGAAATAGATGAGATTAAATTACACTATAAGATTATTATTTATTATTATTATTAAAATAAGTTAGGTGTATTTAAGTTTGATATAAAATCCCACATCATACTTATTTACATGAGTAATTATTATTTTAAAACTTAGAAGAACCTGAGATTATTTAATTATATTTTAAGTTAAAGTTAGGAATTATTTTAGTATTATTAAAGATAATTTATTTCTTTTAAAAGCCATAAGAATGCTATAGATGTAGTGGTAAAGTGATAGGGTAGTGATAGTATTCTTATGCCATTGAGACAGTATCTTGGGAGATATTGACTCAGTGTAAATCTGCTTATTACTTTGTAACTTTACTTCGCAGTCTCATAATTTTATAAATACTTATTTAATTAGTATAATCTAAAACTATATTGATTTTTGATGATTGATAATAAATTTAATTAATATATGATAATATAAAAGTATATTAAAGATAGATATGCAAATTTTAATTAAGCATAATAATGTAACTGAGCTAGTTGTATTTTAAACTATTTTATATATGAGAAGGGTTTGTTTTGGGTGGGGCAAAATAATTACCTTTGTACCCTTACTTCTTGATATATAAAATAGTTTAAAATATAACTAGCTCAGTTACATTATTATGCTTAATTAAAATTTGCATATCTATCTTTAATATACTTTTATATTATCATATCTTAATTAAATTTATTATCAATCATCAAAATCAATATAGTTCTAGATTATACTAATTAAATAAGTATTTATAAAATTATGAGACTGCGAAGTAAAGTTACAAAGTAATAAGCAGATTTACACTGAGTCAATATCTCCCAAGATACTGTCTCAATGGCATAAGAATACTATCACTACCCTATCACTTTACCACTACATCTATAGCATTCTTATGGCTTTTAAATGAAATAAATTATCTTTAATAATACTAAAATAATTCCTAACTTTAACTTAAAATATAATTAAATAATCTCAGGTTCTTCTAAGTTTTAAAATAATAATAACTCATGTAAATAAGTATGATGTGGGATTTTATATCAAACTTAAATACACCTAACTTATTTTAATAATAATAATAAATAATAATAATCTTAAAGTGTAATTTAATCTCATCTATTTATATGATATAATCAATCATTAAATGAATAAACAATCATATGTATATCTTTTATTTCATATGGTATCTTCATTTTAAAATAGATCAAAATCTTATACTTAATAATCTGTGGCAATAAACAATATTGTATTCTTATAATGTGTATTATAATCATCTTATGACCATTGTAATATTTATGTTCATGTCAATCAATTCTTATAAAATAATGTTAAGCAAATATGGTATTCAATTCTAAGTAATAATAACAAATTCAATTTTGTGCAAATATTATGTTTATTTCAAATCATCTGATGTCAAAATGCTGAGGTGAAAAATAATGAAACTCGACACACTTTTAAAACAAATTAACAAATTTATTTACAATAACTTCAAATAAAATTTATTTACACTATTTACAGTTTATAACTTATGACAACAAATAAAATAAAAATAAGAAATACAAATATAAGAGGCTTACACTGTTATTAACTTATGTACTTAATAAGCAATTACACATTCCTTCAAATGCTATATTAATATGATTATAGTGTGTTTTTCTTAAACTTAGATTTTTAAATAAATAGTTGTACTTTAATTACTACAAATAACAATATATCAAGACTATTTATGTAGCATGTGTACATAATGTAGCTCTACCTATTAAATAACTACATTAATTAAATATCATTTATAATGTATTATCATGTATTCACTTTGTTACTAGCATTGCTTAATATCTGTATAGAAAATCAATATCTCTTTATAATGTAAAACAAATGATTGGCTATAATTATATTCCACCTAATGTAATTCCTGTTATATGTTTTATAAAATATGCATTCTATATCTGTATTATTCAAACATTAATATTTAAATCATTTATCAATTTTAAATTCATAAAACATTACATTAGATAAATTTTATGATTCCTTTCTGTGTAAAATCATTATTTTACCCTATGTGCTTTACTAACCTTTCTAATAAATTTCTATCTATAAAACATATTCTAAACTTATTTAAAACATTTTCCGGAAACAAATATCAACTTCAAATAAAATATTCATTATCCAAATTACTCATACTATATTGTCTATACTTAGTAAACTTTTCAATCTAAATATAGGCTTCTACTCATAACGTAACTTAACTTATTCAATAAACAAAATACACAAAAATATAGACTTTTAAAATCCTTTTCTAAATTGCAAAAATAAAATAATTACTTAGATAAATAATAAACATCATTTTAATACTAAGCATAAATAAAAATATCAAAATTATTTACGAAAGAATCATATAATTATTTCTAAGCTTTTACATAATGTTGTATCATGTTTATATTATAAATTAAAAATTATGCATATTTTAATAAAGTTTGTTGTCAATATAATGTATGTGTTTTCATAATATATTTATCCATTCATTCTACAACAACATAATATTCAGTTGATCTAAAGAAAAACATATTAAATTCATTAAAAATCATTATACAATATTTTTTACCATAATAATAATATTGTCCATTCTGCTATCCAGTATTCTTCGGAATTTGCAGCTTCATAAAATAAAAATCATTCACATTTTCACTCATAAACATTCATTAGAATATTCCGTGTTATATTAATTATAAAAATAAGTTTATGTAATTAATTATTATATTATTTTTAAGTTACTATTTAATAAATGTACCTAACCTACTTTTTAAGAGTTTAATAATATTTAAATTTTATGTTAAATAAATAAAATAAAATCATATTACATAGTCCATCGTTGATTTTTGTCCTACCATAAAAGTTCTAACAAATATCCTCCGTATAAAGTCAATAAAACACTATTTCCTGTTCCGTTGTATCACGTGTTTCTTGAAAGTTTATAATAAAAAATGATAACGTTCTTTTTTTTCAATAAAATAAAAATAAGTTCCCAAGAAAACAAAACAAAATTAAAACAATAGTTATAAGTTTTGTCTGGATCCAGTTCTTCATAGAATATTATTCAAAAAGTTATTATTTCAAAACTAAGTTATAATTTATAAAATTATCCTTCAATTATTTTAAATTAACTTAGTTTGGCTTGGCTTAGTTTAACTTGATTTGGATATCCATGTATTACTTGCGCATTTGTAAATACCATATTCCGGTAAGAATTAATTTTTCCATCTATAACGTCCAGCGTTTAGATAACTTTAATAAAATAATTTTATTATATTACGATTTTTTAAAATACTTATACTTATAATATATTTGCCTTTTCAAATTATCAATCTCTAGTCTTTTAAGCATAAAGACTTAACAAGGCAAGTATTTATTTAAAATTACTACTGCATCTTATATCTTTCCTTAAGATACATATTTTACTTCTATAATTTGTCAAAATACTTTCTTTTACAGAAATATTTATATTTTTTTAAAATATCTATTAGTAATAGACAATAGTAATTTAACTTTTGAAAACTATTTTTAGTCCAAAATACTACTTTTCTCCATCTTGTAGTTTTATGTACTAATCCAGCGTCTGTTACTTCTATAGCATAAAGTTTCTGATATATTTCTCCGATACGTGATGTTTCCATTGATTATTTGTACGTAAATTGAGTTTCGATATTGAGAAGATGATAGGGAATTATTAAGATATCTACTGCATATTCATTATTTAAACTTTTATAAAATTATATACAATAACACTCTTATAATTTTAAAACTGATTTTAAGAGCGTTTATAAATTTACTCAGCTATTTTTTTAATAGCACAAACGACTTAGAAGTTTTATTGTAGAGAGACCCCCTCAACAATTGAATCCAGCTTATATACTGCCAGAAACTCCTTATCTGATTGGTAGGTTTAAACAATCAAAATTTCTTATTTACATATTTACCAACACAATATTAAAAATAAATAATAATGACTTATTTAATATTTAATATTTTATCAAATTCTTTTAAAACAATATTTATCATTTATTCAAATCTATTAAACATTCTTTTGAAATATTATTTCTCACTTGATTTAAATCTTAACTTTTATAAGATCATTTAAAATAAATTAAATCTTTTTAAATACGTTATATTTTTAAGACAATATTTTTAAAATCAAATTTAATATTTTACATTAATATCTTTATTTTTATCTCGTGATAACTCACGTATTATTTATAAATTTTATAACATGATTTTGTAAAATAATAATTGCAACTTTATTAGACAACTTCCACGCGTGTGTATAACATCTGTTCTTTATAATACAAGAACGCTTGTCTAAAAATAAACTTAACAATTGCTTTTTTAAAATAAATATTTTTAAATATTTAAGATATTATAATAGATTTTAAAATAATTATTTGATATGATTAAAATCAAATATTAATCTCAATTTAAGTACTTATAATTTAAAATATTTTTATTCACTTTTAACATATATTTCAAATTAAATAAATATTTTTGTCTAATTTTAACTTGTCTTTTAAATACTTTAGCTTTAAACATTTGTTATTAAATTTATTAATGCAGTATTACATCATAATCATCATCATTTTAAATATCTTCTCAATATCAACACAATTCACATATCAAACACTCATAGATTGCTTTAATTAAACTTATGGTAACATTACCACAAGCAAAGTCAACATCACACTTTTAAAATACTTCTTAAATTTAAAATTTTCTACTAGATTAGCACAAAACTTAAATGGTGACCCATATAAAAGGGCACAATAATATATATATATATATATATATATATATATATATATATATATATATATATATATATATATATATATATATATATATATATATATATATATAGAAATCATACCAGCTGTTCATTTTCACTTACTAGTTCATCAAGCTTCTGATTTCTGGTTTCTGATTCTAATGCATAGAGACAATTTTCCTTTAAGTTGAGAAGGCGAGCATGAATAACTATTATGGATTAGAATCCAATTACTTTCACATTTAAATTCTGATATTTTCTCTTAAGCATATAAATGTATCCAAGCTTTAAAAACAATAGGTACTTAATTGATGCAAAATTACATATTACTGGCTTTATTTTCCTTTTTCATTGGTAATCATATATAAAAATAATTTTTTTATTGACAAAAATTCAGCCATATCCAAGTAAATAATAAATGCTAACTTTTTCTTTCCAGATTAAGAAAGTGAGATTTAGATTGCTTGGTGAAGTTAATTGATCTTGTGAAATTTATTAATCTGAAATATGATAGCCATATGCACATAAATGGGTTGGCATTTATCATGAATAAATAGATGGAATTCTAGATTTTGGCAATGGAATATTTTTTATAGCCGACTTGCACATTTTCATGGTTTTGTTTACATTTTGCCATATTCTCAGAAATTTCAACAACAAACTAACCCCAATTGAATGGGGAGATGAGCTTATTCTCCCATGATTTTAAAAATTAATCACTTAAAAATTTTTAAATTTAACAAGTTTTTTAAAAGTGAATATAAACATGTCCATTCTAGGCAATGGCAAAATTACAAGAACTCAAGTTGCAGCATCTTGGTTTTATTTTTAAGATACTCTTGATGATGCTAATGCTGTCAGGGTGACTGTTGAAAATTTCTCAAATCTCACAAAATGATGTAAAAAATTGTTTAAAAAAATTTTCCTCCATTTAATAAGTGAAATGAAGTTTTTGAAATAATTGGATATAGTGAAAATAAAATCCTGTTTTATAAGTTCAATATTATTTTTCATTTTTGACCAAAATACAGAATTTGTATTACAATTTTAGTACATTTTAATGAATATAAGTTTTTTATATATGTCTTTAATAATGTTTTTCCATAACTAATTTATAAACAAACATATATAAAGCATAAAACATTTAATTTTATAATAGGTCTTGCTATGGTGATTGTAAGAACAGAAATTTTAATGTGTAATACTTAATAATAATATTTATTTTATTCAAGTGATATATCTATGATTCACTTAACTATTTCCAAAAACTAGTTATTTATTTACTGGTTGACATTTATTTTTCCTAAAATTGACAACATATTTATGAATTAATGCTAGAATTAGTAATAAACAATATCACTTTAAAGTATTAGGTTGCCATGGTTATCTAATTAACATTAGCACTTCTACACCTCCATTATCCATAGAACAAGTGAAATGAAAATTAAACAAGATCAACAAACTTCTTTATTTTTTTTTAAAAAATACTGTGACATACAACACTAATCTGGGTACTTACAATATATATATATAACCACACATAAATAAGATCCATTTCCCAAAATAATTAATACTTAACAGAATGAAACACTATATTATCACTGCATATTGGTCAGAAACACTTAAAAATTAATATAAAAGAAGATAGAAATACTATATAAAATTTCACATTAAAAATTACATATCATGAAAATATTTAAAATAGATATAAATAAATAATTTTAATTCTAAACATCAAAACTAAGACAATTACTCCATAGTTCAATATATCAAAATCTGGATTAGTAATTGTATTTGCATAATATTAAAGAAAAAGTTAAATATAGTCAATGATGATAATGTCAGTCTTCTGATGTAATATTAAAAAAAATCATTTGGCCATACTTTTGCATTCAAAAATTATATATTAATTTATATATTTATTATTTAAAAATTGTTATTATTCAAACAAAATTTTAAAGGGTTTTTAATCTTTTGCAATAAATAAATTTATTTGCACAAACATTTTCAACAAATTTAAAAAAACACACAAAATATCTTCAAATGAATCTCTGAAATTAAAAAAGTAGAAAAAATGCTTAAAATGTAAGACTTTAATTATGAAAAATTAGATGACTGAGTTTTAAAAAAAAAAGGATTAACTCTTTTCCAGGATCTTGTTTGTATTACACTTTTTGCTTTAAGTAAAGCAAAACGATTCATGAAGATGTGATAAAAATATTTTTATACATAAGTAGACAAAAAATGTAAATAAATAAACAATAAGTTATTGGTCAGGAAATATTATGAAATTTGAATAATAAAGTAACAGGTTAAATTCAATAGTTCTATTTAATAAACCAAAATGATTTCTTTTTTGCTTTATTTAATTAGAAATTAATCGCAGAACCATTAGCTATTGAGTCTACTGTTGTGTTTAGCAATTATGAACCAAAGTGGAGGATAAAAACCAGATAGATGCTTATTAAAATCTAATGTATCATAGTGTTGCAAAAAATTCAATCACTTCACTTAGCATAAATCATATGTTCAGGTATAAATGTGTTCTTAGATTTTGTCATTAAAAAACAAACTGTAGGAGCAAAATTATGAACTAATATCAATTTTTTTATTAAACTAAAAATATTCTTCATTGAAACTCACATTTTTTAATGATACGGACAGCATCAGCAGGCAGTAAAAGCATTTGAAATATCACTTCTCAAGAGTCTCGTAATGAATGATGGTGTGGAAAAACCTTAAACAGTGGTGGCTCTGCATACAATCATGTGTCAATTCTTAATTAGGTAAGGAAAAGAGTTCTGAATACAATAAAAGCACGTAATAATACAATGGTAATGCATATGTATACTAAACTTTAATTATGGGTTCAAATCTGGTCAGAGAGAACAGGAGAGTGAAAAAAAGAATGCATAGAAAAATAATTGTTAATTTATTAATAAAAATAGAACAATAACCATTTCTAAATTAATGGACTTCGTATCTGAATATTTATATTAAAATTTTGTCGAACAATATTATTTGTTTAATTATCTAATTATAAGTTTGTTTTATTTTTCACTATCTGAAAAATTACTTTTCTAGAACAATCAAATCCCCTATCGTAATTTAAATAATAAAACTTATGAATAAAAAGATTTTAGTGCATTTATTTCTTCGCAGTTCGATCTATTGAATTCATTACAAAGTATAATGAATAGCACTATATAAGGTGTTTGAATTCTTTTTTCGCAATATGCGATCTTATGTATGTACTGCTAAGTGCATTTATATAAAAATTTGTTTTCAAATTTTAATGACGTAGTGTAAGCTAAAAAAAATAGTACAACTAATTGTTTATCATAATTACTTTAATAATAATAAATTAATGTATAAGAAGAATTACCAATAAAAATAATAAAATCAAATAGAAGCATAATAGTTTGATCTTGAAATATAGGCAGCTGTTCGCTGACTATATTTCATATTTGAAATCTAAAATTTTCACTTACTTTCTATCAGTTTTGAGAAATGATTGCATCTACAAGCAATCTTTATATCAATAAGATTCATGATGAATTACATGGCATTATTTGCAACAGCTGGCAAAAGAACCTTAGAGATATGAGGAAGAACGGATAGAATTAGATTTCAACCTTCCATAACATTTCCCATTTAAAGTTATTATTAAATCCTTAAAAGTTGTTGAAATATTTTAAAATTTATTATATGTAATATATATATAATATAATATTAGTTATAATATATATATAGAAATAAATCAGATTTATTGATTCTGAAAAAAATCAATCAAATTTTCGGCTTTAATCACTTTGACCCTCTGTACACAATTTGAAATATCAAATGACATATTTATAATAGTTATCAAAGTACCAGATGTCAAAAAATTAATATTAATTAAAATTAAAAGATAGTATAGCTAGTACATCCACATACCATGCTCATAACCTAGAATGTGAACCTGGGCTAAATAAAATTTTGAAACTTTTGTATATTCTAAAAAAGCATATATATATATTTAGCGAACCAGATTATAATTAACAAAGCTGTTGGCAAAATGACGGCGTATATTATTCCAAATATTATGTTGAATTCATCATTATAAGAATAACTATTTAGTCTAGTATCAGTAAAGTTTCAAATATATTTGTGTGTGTGTGTAGAAACGTGATTATTAGTTTTTTTTAAGATCAAGGTTTGCCCAATTGCCATCATATTTTATACTGATTAGAAAATAAGGCTTTTCTGTCTTTTATTTATATGCTTTCTCTTCCTCTCTCATTCTATTTCCATTTTTTTTACTTTATTGTTATTAGTCATTATATTAATAAAAAAACTAGTCATCATAAGGATCTCATACTATTGGATATTCACTTGCATTAATTGTGATATTGGAAATGTATTTTATATAATCACATTTCCATACTTTAACTGCATTCAATCTATTTCTTTTTTATTCGTTGATTTGTTTTTGGAGCTATAATTTTCCTATTCATTTATGATTAGCTGTTAATATTTAGCAAATTAATCTTAGTTAGAGGCATATAAGACAGAAACATCATTATCTGACAGATAATTAGTTTGATAAATTGTCGTGCTAATTATATCATACTATAACATTGGTATTCACAAAATGACCAGGTAAAGCAGTTTTAAAAAATCATATGAAAGACAAAATGTTTTCCTTATATCTTAATGAAAAATTGTAAAAAAATAGTTATTAGGGAGTGAAAAATTTACATCCTGGTTTTAACCTGCTAAGATGGATAATTGGGTTATTTATGGTCATCCACCTTCACATTATGAATTTTATTCAATCTAGATTCAAAATTTAGGCTACAAATGCAGCAGACAAATGCACTGACAATTATAACTATGAAGACAACTTTATACAATTATTTAGTAAATTAAAATAATTGACATAAAACTGTTGATATTTTTTAGCTCTAAAGACACAAAAATATTATTTTTGAAAAAGACAAATATTCTTTAGACGTTAAACAGTAGAAATTACATTTAAGAAGTCAGTGTTTGATATATAGGATTATAAACGTCATTTATGCAAATAAACATTTAGAAGTAAAAAATGAAAAATTTAAAGTAAACAATCCAATAAATATTTTGCCAACAGATTCTTTTGATTTTTTTAAATATACTGACTGGTTTATGGTAAATAAAATTAATAGCAGTCTGGAAACCTTAACAAGAATTCAATATTTTAGCCAATGACATTAGTTAAAGACAGTTTGGCATGACAAAAAAGTTTTTTGGTTTAATTGATTTAAACATAAATCGGATAAATGACATATTAAAAAAGTTTTTGATTTATATCTAATATTATACATATATATGCGAGTGTATGTGTGCATTATTTGGGCAAAAAATATCTCTAATGATAATAGTATTTCTAATTGGCAACAGTGCATATTCCAGAGAATACTTTGAAGTCTAGAAAAATACATTTACATCTATAGATATCATCTTTAAAATGGGTGTATATTTATGTCATTTATTAGAAAAAAATCAAAAAGCCTGATATTATTTAATAATATTTTATTAACTATCAAAACATGTATTGTATTCAATTTTACTATATATATAAGCGTACATATCTCATATTATAGTTTTTTCTATACAGAAAAGTTATTTAATTTGTATTCCTTTTTAAACTAATATTTTAAAAATCAGAAAACACAAGATCTAACATTTATTTTTTATAATTAAGCATATAACTTTTAAAATATATGTACTTTTACAAATATTTTAGTTTCAAATTCTACTTTAAAATAACTTTCAAGTTTAATTTTTTTTTTTTTAATTACACACTCAAGTTAAACAAAATATAAATTACTAATCAAGAAAAATTACCAAATTTGTCACTTTTTTTATTTTGCTGTAATATCATATAAATGCAATTTATCCACTTTACTTTGAACACATTTTAGCAAAAATCTTTTATTGTACAAATATGCATACACAGTATCATATGTTTTGACTGTTCTGCAGTCTTCTTCAGAGTTGTAATATAGTGAAAAAAATAAAATACATAACTATATAAATAATTTTATTGTTTATGTTTTTATGGTATTATTTGTATAATTATGTATTTTATTATGTTCATTATATCATAATTCTGAAGAAGACTGCTTGATCATTGAAACATAAGATTGTATATGTGTATATGTACAATAAAAGGTTTTTTGCTAAAAAGTGTCCAAAGTAAAGTAGATAAATTGCATTTAAACAATAATAACTTTAAGGATTTTTATGCTGTCACTTTAAAATATTAGTCTATTGTTTTTGGAATTAAGATAACTTGTAATATAGGATGATGCCACCATGCTTGGAAAAGTTCATATAATTACAATATATATATATATATATATATATATATATATATATATATATATATATATATAGATTGGAATATATATATATATATATATATATATTCCAATCTAGTAAAAAAGAGAGGGATGCTAAGCATAGTACAGCTAAGTAAAAGATTATCTAACTAACTTAAATAAAGGAATAGGATAATAGTATGAATAACAATATGACTAAGTTCAGTGGATGGTTAGTTATCTTAACATTCACTACAGAGACATGCATTAAAATATAAGGGAATTTCAAGACAATAATAAAATGCATTATTATAAAGTAAATAAATAAACTAGGAAGAGGAAAAACTTCACTTATTCCTATGGAACACTTTTGAATCATATATTTTCTCTCTATCAAATACATTCTCTGAGCAACATAAATATTTTACATTTAATATAACTCCTTCTAATAGAATCTTTCTGCATTTTTTTTTCAATCTTATGGAGCAGTTATCTATCACCAAACACTTGTTTTATTGCCACAATCTGAGCTACTTTATTCTTGTAGAGTAAAATAGAATGTACCTTTCTAATAGTACAATAAACAATAATGAATTTTTTATGCCACCACAATAATTTTGATACTAAAAAAGAAATTAATAATTAATGAAATAATAAATAATGATCTCATGATTCTTTTTGTTAACTTTGGAAAATATATCATTATATTGTGTTGCTAAACAAATAAATAGCATCCTAGTAGATTATAGGAGACATACACTTTCTCTTTAAACTAATGTATCAAACAGGCAAAACACTCTATATAGCATTGCCACTCAGTGGAAGCCAGAGTAATCAATGGATGCCAGAAGTCTTGTGCATAAAATCCCCATCTAGTGCCTACTCACCAATATTCCCAGACTAGTTCCTAGCTTGTGGCCTTTGTCAGTGAGAAGCCTTGGATCTGAGAGCACTGCACCTAGATCTTAGGATCTAATGTAACCCTCCAGCAGCCACCTTTTTTCTCTATTTAACTACAAAACCATAAGTCTCAAATGGGAAAACAATAATATTTTCAATCCAAGCTCATTAGCTTATATAGTCATATAGGTCTGAACTCAGTTCAGTACCTATGCATTTTGGTGTCTTTGGTTCTTTAATAACGATAGACACCACTATCCTATTAGGCAAGATTGGTTTTAGGCCAATAAACATCACATGATCACCATTTTTTATGCTTGTTGATAATTGTTATTAAAACAGACAACACTTTCCATACAGTATTGCCACTCACATCCAAGGTTCCTCAATGGTGAAAGTGACAAGCCAGAAACTAGTCTGGGGATATTGAATGAGTAGGCCCAGATGGGAATTTTATGCACAAGCCTTCTGGAATCCATTGATTACTCTGGCTTGCACTAAGTGGCAATAATGTATGGAGAGTTTTGCCTCTTTAATTACAGTCATAAGCAAGCATAACAAATTATGATCATGTGAAGTTTATTGGCTTAAAACCAATCCTGCCTAATAGGATAGTGGTGGCTATGGTTATTAAAGAACCAAATACAGAAAAATGTATAGGTACTGAACTGAGTTCAGATCTATATGACTATATAAGCTAATGAGCTTAAATTGAAAATATTATTGTGTTTTCAATTTGAGACTTATTGTTTTGTAGATAAGTAGAGATAAAAGGTGGCTACTGAAGGGTTGCATTAAATCCTAACAGTGCTCTCAGATCCAAGGCTCCTCACTGATGAAAGCCACATGTGAGAAACTAATCTCAGGATATTGGATGAGTAGGCACTAGATGGGAGATTGCACAAGCCTTCTGGCACCCATTGATTATTCTGGCTTGCACTGAGTGGCCATACTGTATGGGGAGTTTTGCCTGTTTTGATAGCAGCTATAAGCAAGCATAAAAAATGGTGATCATGTGATGTTTATTGGCTTAAAACTAATCCTGCCTAATAAGACAGTGGTGGCTATGGTTATTAAAAAACCAAAGACATCAAAATGTATATGTACTGAACTGAGTTCAGACCTATATGACTATATAAGCTAACAAGCTTGGACTGAAAAAATTACTGTGTTTTCAATTTGAGACTCATGGTTTTGTAGGTAAGTAGAGATAAAAGGTGGCTGCTGGAGCATTGCATTATCTAGGTGCAGTTCTCTCATATCCAAGGCTCCTCACTGACAAAAGCCATAAACCAGAAACTACTCAGGGGGTATTGGATGAGTAGGCCCTAGATGGGGATTTTATGCACAAGCCTTTAGCATCCATTGATCACTTTGGCTCGCACTGAGTGGCAATACTGTATGGAGAGTTTTGCCTGTTTTAATAACAATTATAAGCAAGCATAAGAAATGGTGATCATGTGATGTTTATTGGCTTAACACTAATGTGTCCTAATATAATACAATTATAATAATAATAATTGCATAAAGAAGCATTTAATTTGCTTAACAATTGCATAAAACAAAAATATATAAAACTTAGAAAATCATAATCTTTTACTCAGGATGACCCTCAAAATAATAGAAAGAAAGGTTACCTTTTATATCCTTCTACTACCAATCAACAATACAATTAAAATAATTAAGTTTAATTATTGTACTTTTGTTGATAAGATAAATAAAATAACGTGCAGTGTAAAAAAATGCATTTGATAATCAAAAAAAAAAAATATTCAGTTTTTTTTTAAACTACAATTCCCAGCATTGAAACTGAACCATTTATGCAGTATTTTTATTTTAACATTAGGATTTTGGATCTGTATGAGAATTGATCATCACATTCACTAAGATTTCTGTTATATAATTAAGAATTGAGGACACAAGAAATTATATAGAAAAACAAAGACTAGATTTAAATAACAATAAATACATTTATTAACATACTGAATATACAAACAGAAAATTAATTTACAACATCATTGTAAAAGCCATTTTCCAAATATAGGCACTGTTATTTTTTAATAGCATATCACAAATAATTTATACATAATCTCTTAACACTAGCAAACTAACTGTTATACTTTTAAACATTTGGGATGAGTTATTAATAATACATTCAATTAATGTAAATTGTTTCATTATTTAGTTAATTTATTTATAATCTATTCAAAGCCAAATTATCCCATTAGCCAAGCATTTAATTTAAAAAAAGCTAAAACTATAAGTCAAGCAATACAATCTCTAGAATATACCCCTTTGTCAGGTAACAACTCGTAATACCTTTATTAACAATATTAAAACACATTAAAGATTGAAATAACTTTAATTTGAACTAATTTATGACTGAGTTTAAATGAGTAAACTTGATGATAATGACAATTATCATATCAAGACAAGACAATTATTGTCTAGCACTATTTTTTAAGTAAATAAGAATACATGGGAACGTTCATCAGAAACCATTGTAACAGTCAGAAAACGTGTGACTAATTAACATAGTGCAGAATTTTACCACCACACAGAACTGCAGCACCATCTAGGTAGCGAAGCCACCCGTAGTACTGAGTTCGAACATAGTTTATCGGTTCCACAATACAATCTACAAAACAACGCATCTGATGTGACATTAGTAAACATTTATTTAGGCACGGTGGTCAGGGATATGCAAGAGATTCATGATTTTATTTTTGAGTTAGCCAATAATCACACTAATATTAATTAAACATTCATATTTACATAATCAAGGAAGTATTATATAGAATGGGTATCGAATAAATAAAACATAACTGCAGACGTATAGTTTAAAATTATTTATTGAAACATTTTAATAAAAAAAATCATTTACTAATAATATTTGCTAGGATTTAAAGTTTCAGTTGCAGGATTTGTGATACTATTATCTATTAAAGAATACATTTATTTATTTAGACATCTTTTATATTTAAGACCTCAGTAGCGGTTTCCGATACTTTAATGTTTACCAAAGAAATACATTTATTTGAAGGCGTAATCTAGCTACCTAAAATTCTCAAGCAAGTATTTCTAAGGCATGCCTTGAGGGATTTATACCTTTGCAATGCAAGAGTCTAAAGTAAAATTTATAAGAGTAGTGGCGGAAATATATTTATTTAATTAAAATATTTATTTATAACTAAGGGCAAACATTTATCTGAGAGTGAATTATGAAGATAATGCAGGGGCGGAGTGATACATAGAATAATAAAGTTAGTTAAAGAAACACGTGGTATGTTTTAGAAAGGCGATATGGAATGGCAGTATATTGAAACTGCAAAGCCGTGAATGAGTTTATGAGAATGACGGGATGGCGTTTTCGATCGGCCCAAAGAAGTAAGGTGTCACATAAGCATAACCAAGGAAAAGCGGTTCATGCCGCGATTTGCCTGCTGGCTGCATGATGGTCATCAAGTCCTATGGGACATTCATTTGTCAGCTTGTGTAAGATGACAGGTTAATTTCAACCCTATAGAATCCGGAATATTCACGGCTTGTAATAGGGCACCGCATCTCTAAAACGTAACACATGTATAATGTATAGACGATTCTGGTAAGATTTAAATATATTTTCTAACTTTGCCCTACATTATCAACCTTTAATAAAGAATGTTGGCGACTCTCAAAGAAATGCAATTTTATGGAATTATTCTTTAAGATTTAATAAATATAAAACATATATAAACTGGGTGATTATTACAACTAATACGCCAGACATTTGCTAAGCAGTAGACCCCTACATTACAATAAAGGAAGCATTGAAAGCATGTCGATTTATATGCAAATATTGTTATTTATGAAAGTAAATATTAATGAAAATTTGACATGTATCCACAGTTTCAAGCGATCATAGATTTGTACTTAGAAAATAATGAGCATGCTATAATTATATGATAAAATGTAGATTTTAAAAATACATACCCAAGAAAGATAGAGTGAGGTAAGCTAGATTATTAGAGAAATTTACACAATAAATTAATTATTAAATTTTAGTTTTACAAATGATAATTTTACATTTTATAAGTTATATAAGTAGTATGAAAAATGATCTATAGCATATTAGTAGAGTACTCTAGAGAATTTGAACACAGGTACCTGTTTTATGAGAAGTTTTCTGATTCCATTGGTTAGTAGCAAATTGTTCATTATTAGCAGTTCTTTCCTGTGTTTAGGTGGTTCATTTAATTTAACAGCAGCAGCAGCTTTCTCATTATTTTAGGCAGCAGATCTTCATAGTTGAAGTTATGAAGGGCGATGGAAGGTTTGGCATCTGATAGGCCATCTCCCGGGCGGAGAATAGTCTGGACGCTTTTACTAGGTCATACCGTGGCAGGAACAATTTATTTAATATTTTGGAGACTCTCAACTGATCGAGAGCAGAGCTAAAGTTAAAGTGCCTGTTTCTAGCAAGTCTAAGATGGCCTCCTTTCTTAAATCTTATCTTCACATTTTTGTTAGTGTATTTTTAAATTCCACTTAATCTGCCCTAAGAATAATCAATGCATTTTTGTTAATTCTAATTAGAGAAAACTGCCGTTCTATTGTTTATGTTTAGATTTTATATTTAGTTTTTGCAATTTGATTTTAGGGAATTTTTCTTTTTAATTAATCTATTATCTCTCACCGACCAATTCTTTTTAAAATTTCAAAGACAAAAAGAGAACATACGATTACTTTTACTTTTAATTAAATATTACATCTGATTTCTAAAATTATTATTAAACGAAATTTAAACAAAGCAATAAATAACGAATTTTACAATTCCAAATAAATGATTAAAATTACATATTTTTATATTACTAAAAGAAGAAATCTAAATTATATTACTTATCTTTATTTATTGCCTTAAATTTGAGATCAAAATGTGTGCATGTTTATGTTGAATTGTGCATATATCTATACATTTTTAATATTGCTACACACACAATTCGATACCAAAAAGTTTAAATTTGGGTAGGATAGAGCGGTGAGTGAGAGACAATAGAAAAAAAGGTGAAACTTAAGATTCGAATATGAATCTTACCATTTCATTTTCCTGTACTTCCCGTGAACAATTAAGGAAGAACAAAGGAGGCAAGGGAAAAAAATTTTTGCTACATCACATAATTTAAATACGAAAAAAAACTTTTTTTTTTACAGATATATAGAAATATAGAAAGCAGAGGTTACATGAAGCAATGAATAATTTATATACCCGGATCTAGAATTTATAGTTTAATTTAAAATGGCCTAATTTGGCCGTGTCTGGTTAGAAATCTCATATTAGATACACTGATAATATATATATAAATTCTTAGAGTAATAGTAATTAAAATAATAATATAAAAAAATTATTAAGGGTAATAGTAATTAAAACAATAATATATATATACAAAATTTTCTATCTAAAGCCCTATTTGATTAACGTAGGTTCCATTCTACCAAATTCAATACCAAATTCATTTTACTAATTTTATATACACATAATGACTGTCCTAAGAGGCTAAAATATTTTATAACCCCAGGTCAGGTGGATAATATCTACATGGTTTGAGATTATGGGCATTACATGTCCCTTTTATGGTATCTTCTTTTTTTAATAAATATGCATTCGGGCCATATGTGCGGTCAATTATAAAGGGTCCCGGTACAAAGGAAAGAACTTTTTATATACTCTTTTATCTCGGTTACTTTGTTGAGAGTTCTGTACCCAAACATAGTTCCCAACCTGGAAATGTTGGCTTCTCTGATCTGCTCATAATTTCCATTCTGCCCTTTCCGTAAGGCAGCAGTGTGCCTTGCATCTGTCAGTTTCAATATTGATTTCATGTTCATCCATGGGTAATGGCATCTTGATCAGTTCATAATTTCCGTTCTGCCCTTTCCGTAAGGCAGCGGTGTGCCTTGCGTCTGTCAGTTTCAATATTGATTTCATGTTCATCCATGGGTAATGGCATCTTGATCAGTTATGAGTCCACTTTACCAAAATGCAAACATGTTTGTGTCATGCCAGTGGCCTCATTGATGGTTCCATTGATATATTGAAAAATCTTTTCAGTTTGATTCACCCAGCCTCTGTGATTCTGGTTAACATGGGTCCTAAATAGTTGGTTTATTTCCCTCATAACCCTTTCACATGGGTTAGACTGAAAACTTCGAATTGAGGTCAGAATATGTTTAACATTCCATTGCCTCAACCAAGTCTTCCATTCTTGAGATGTAAAGCTGATCCGTGGTCTAAGAGGATGGTGATCAGTTTTCCAATCTTGATGAACTGACACTTTTGTAACACTCGAATTGCGCAACGGGAGTCTGCCTGCATTACAGGATAGGCCCAAGCATATTTTGAGAATAGATCATAAGTTACAAGTAAGTAACAGAATCTACAGTAGGATGACAATGGGCCATAGTGATCGATCGCAAGTATTTCATTTGGTGCGGGCGGGAAGATAGAGGCACCTACTCCACTAAAGTGGTTTATCTCTTGCACAAATAGCACATTTCTTGAGGGTATCTGTCACATCTTCATATAGTTTTGACCAGTGAAATTGTCATATTATAGCTTCTTCTGTTTTTCTGGGGCCATAGTGCCCTACTAAGCCATGCATATACATGTTGAGATGGATTCTGAGGTCAGGTGGTACCAAGATTTTCCAGTAAATTTTATCTCCCACAATCTGCTGCTGCAGCAACCCATTTCTTATCCGGTATAGCTTCTTTCCTCGAGGTGTTGTGCAGCCTTGTATTGGATTTCCTTGCTGTTGTACAATTTGGATAAGCTTTTTGTATAGTGGTTGTTGCTCTTGCCAATGTTGAAGGTTCCTTTACTTGTGTTCCATCTCCTGGTCCAGTACCATTGCTGCAATTACCAATGGCTGATCACTTATTATGGGGTTGTGTGGCTCCAGTTCTATAGGATGTCGACTTAATATATTGGCCACTGTATTTTCAGGCCCAGGGCAGTAGACGACTTTATAATGAAATCTTTGAAGTGAAAGACTCCATCTGATGAGGTGATCATTGTTCAGGTAACTTTTATTTAGAAATTCGAGACACCGGTGGTCAGTAATGATAATCAATTTTGAACCCAGGAGTATCTGCTTGAATTTATTACATGACCACACGATTGCTAGTGTCTCTTGTTCTGTCACTGTGTAGTTCTTTTTGGCTCCTTTCAGAGTATGGCTGCTAAAATATAGTATTTGGTGTTGGCCTTCTTGG
Source organism: Epiperipatus broadwayi (assembly GCA_028023455.1). Taxonomy (NCBI): domain Eukaryota; kingdom Metazoa; phylum Onychophora; class Udeonychophora; order Euonychophora; family Peripatidae; genus Epiperipatus; species Epiperipatus broadwayi. The sequence continues at coordinate 367,663 of JAQFVV010000247.1, forward strand.
TTGATTTGAAATAGAACCACGCCTAATCCTTTCTGACTACTATCAGTCTGCAAATAAAAAGGACGGGTAAAATCTGGGTAGTGTAACATCACAGTCTCTAAAAATCTTCTCTTTACTCAACTAAAGTCTCCTTCGTGGATATTTGTCCATTCCCATCGGTGGTGGGGTCTTATCAATTCTACTAGGGATGATGTATCTTTGGCAAAATTGGGGTAAAACTTGTGATAGTATTTGCAAAGACCAGAAATGATCGAATTTGTTTTCGGTTCATTGGCCTAGGAAAATTTTCAATGGCTGCGACCTTGTCAGGGTGAGCCCTAATTCCTTGACCATTTACAATATGGCCTAGAAAGGAAATCTCCCTCAATGTGCAAGAAAATTTTTTTTAAATTAACAGTTATATTTTTTTGGGTGCACTCATCGAAAAATTGTTTTAAATCTTCCAGATGTTCTGCAATGTCTCTTGATGCAACTATTACATCGTCTACATAACATACCAATTTTTTCTTTAACTTTTCTGACAATACTTGGTCCAAACACCTCATGAGGCCAGCCCCACTATTTATCAACCCAAAGGGTACTCTCTTAAACATGTGGGTTTGCCCATTGTATCAGAACGCAGTATATTTTTGATCCTGGAGGTGGAGAGTCATTTGCCAGTAACTAGCAGTTAGGTCAAGGGTAGAGAAAATATTCTTAGCAGTCAACTTGATAAACGTTTCTTGGATGGGTGGTGGGATGTCTCGCTCAGGTATAGTAATGTTGTTTAATGTCCTAGCATCTAGACACAATCATATGGTTCCATCTTTCTTTTTGACCATGACCAACGGGTTATTATAGGGTGATGACCCTTTTTCAATTACACCCCAGTCAATCATCTGCTCAATTTGGGCATTCATTTCTTCTTGATACTAAAATGGGATAGGTATGTGTGGGTCTGGAATGGTGTCTCTTCTTTTACTCATATCCGATGGATGTAATCACTAATTTCACCAGGGACCTGAGAAAATATTGTATGATTTTCCATAAGTAATTGTGGGTCTGGAATGGTGTCTCTTCTTTTACTCGTATCCGATGGACGTAATCACTAATTTCACCAGGGACCTGAGAAAATATTGTATGATTTTCCATAAGTAATTGTGGTAACTGGAATCGGCCCTTTACCTTGTCTAACGATGATCCTATAATTTTCTCTTGGATATCCTGATCAGGAATAGCCTCCAGACATCTTAATTGGATTTCTTCAATGTGTTTATTAGTATCAAAACTAATCTACTTCTGCTGCAAAGTTAGTATCTTTTTTATAGTCCAGGATACATTCATGTTGGGTTAAGAAGTCAGATCCAATTCTCACGTCCTGAATTAGTCCTTTGATCACTAAGAAGGTGTGCCCTGCGTTGGCTTCTCCTATCGATATTTCCAACCAGACTTGATACTTTTCAATTCTGATCGTCCTCCCATCTCGCAGCTTCATTTGGATTGGAAGAGCAGGGAGCCTGGGTATGAGTCCATGTTTTTTTGTAATTTGTTAACCAATCTCTAGAAACACAGAAAATTGGGCAAAAGGACAATCTGAAGTCCCAAGTGGATCCTCTTCTTGGATGACTGACATTAGGTTAGTCATCTCCACTACTTTCAGCTTCTGGCAAGATGAATGCTGGTACTGGAAATCTCTTACTGAAGTCCCACTTGATCAAATTGCCATTTGGTTTCTTTCTTTCTCACTATGATTGCTAGTAGTTGCTGATTGCTATTGTCTGGTCTCCTGCTTCTATTTGTGATCTACTAATCTTTTAGGCCAATGATTATCATCTAAAGCCACAAGAAATTCTCCCATCTCTTCAATGTCTTTGATACAACTTCTGATCATCAGCTTTTGGGTAGTTAATGGTATATTTTGTTGAATTGTTCTAATGATATATGTATCTGCCAATGCAAATGTCATGAGAGATTTAAATCGGTTTGCTTGGTGGAGGAGAAACTGAGCATGTGTTTCTCAGGGCATTGCTCCGTATTTTTCATGACAGAGCATGTTGTATATACCATTTTGATGCTCGTCACTCCAATATTGTTTCATTAATGCATCTTTGTACTTCTCTATAGTTTGAGGTTTCCATTTCACCATATCCCACCAGTCTTTTGCATAGCCCTGTAAATGGTAACTGGCAATAGATATCTGTTCACCTGCTCCTGTCTTATGCACTTGAAAGAAACTTTGTAAGCTCTCTAAGTGGGTTTGAGAATTTTCTCCTGTCTCGCCTCTAAAGATTTTTATCTGAATAATCTTTGCTAAGTAGTTTTGAGGTCTAACCTCCCTTGTCTTTATATTTTCCTCCTTTTTATTGACTTGGGTTCTTCTATATTCATTTGCTATCATTCCTAACTCTCTCAAGACAAATTTTTGATTTTCCTGATATTCCTTAGCTCTCATCTTTTCTTCTTACTGTCTCTTTTTTGATTCTTCATCTCTTCTTCTCACTTCCTCCTCATAAATTTTCCTCATTTCTTCCCTATTCTATCTAAGTATTTCAAGCAACTTTAAATTAAAGTCCATCGAGCCTCCATAAGTTTTAGATAAATCTACTTGCTCTGTATTAATATTTTCTTTCATTTTCCTAATATTATTTATTTATTTTAAATTACTAGCATTTGACTATTCCCCACTGGTATCTTGGTCCTATCATACTCTTTCACTGCCCTCACCTACTCTACATTGCCCTATATGTATATTTTCTATATTGCTGCATTTAATATATATATTATAGCAAACTACTGCTAACGCATATAATAAGCCACTGCTGTCTATATATATAATAGCACTTTAATAAATATTTACTGTTAACATAATACCAAGCCTCTGCTGTCTATGATATATATAATGGTGCTTTAATAAAATATTTACTGCTACTTGCTTTCTCATTTAGAGACTGATTACTTTTTTTTTTTGAAATATATATAAAAAAATTTTTTCATTAGATCCGAGTATTTTCGTTCCTTCTTAAATTACACACACATCCCTGCTTTCCTTAAATTTATTATTACATCTACCGTCCTTTCATTCACTCGACCCACATTATTTCACTCGATTTATTTTTTTCATTATTTTTATCAAAACAAACTCATATATATATAGAATATGTAGCTAACTCGAGTAACGAATGCTAAAAGAAATTTATATGCATTATAAATCTGCTCAGGTATGTGGGTATTGTAACCGAAGCCTCCATGTTTGTTGGCACCAAATGCTAAAAAAAAAATTATACTCTGTAACAGTAAGAAAACGTGTGACTCGTTAACTTAGTGCAGAATTCGACCACCACACAGACCTGGAGCACCATCTAGGTAGCGAAGCCACCCATAGTACTGAGCTCGAACCTAGTTTATCAGATGCACAATACAATCTACAAAACAACGCATCTGATGCGACATTAGTAAACATTTGTTTAGGCCTGGTGGTCAAGGATATGCAAGAGATTCATGATTTTATTTTCGAGTTAGCCAATAATCACACTAATATTAATTAAACATTCATATTTACATAATCAAGAAAGTATTATATAGAATGGGTATCAAATAAATAAAATGTAACTGCAGATGTATAGTTTGAAATTATTTATTGAAACATTTTAATAAAAAAAATCATTTACTAATAATATTTGCTAAGATTTAAAGTTTCAGTAGCAGGATTTATGATACTATTATATATTAAAGAATACATTTATTTATTTAGACATATTTTGTATTTAAGACCTCAGTAGTGGTATTTCCGATACTGTAATGTTTACAAAAGAAATACATTTATTTGAAGGCATAATCTAGCTACCTAATATTCTTGAGCAAGTATTTCTAAGGCATGCCTTGAGGGATATATACATGTTCAATGCAAGAGTCTAAAGTAAAATTTATAAGAGTAGCGGCGGACATATATTTATTTAATTAAAATATTTATTTATAACTAAGGGCAAACATTTATCTGAGAGTGAATTATGAAGATAATGCAGGGGTGGAGTGATACATAGAATAATAAAAGTAGTTAAAGAAACACATGGTACGTGTTAGAAAGGCAATATGGAATGGCAGTATATTAAAACTGCAAAGCCGTGAATGAGTTTATAAGAATGACGGGCTGGCATTTGCCATCGGCCCAAAGAAGTCAGGTGTCACATAAGCATAACCAAGGACAAGCGGCTGGTGCCACGATTTGCCTGCTGGCTGCATGACGGTTGTGACGTCCTACAGGACATTCATTTGTCAGCTTGTGTAGGATGACTGGGGTTAATTTCAACCCTATAGAATCCGGAATATTCACGGCTTGTAATAGGTCACTGCACCTCTAAAATGTAACACATGTATAATGTATAGATGATTCTGGTAAGATTTAAATATATTTTCTAACTCGGCCCTACATTATCAACCTTTCATAAAGAACGTTGGTGACTCTCAAAGAAATACAATTTTATGGAATTATTCATTAAGATTTAATAAATATAAAACATATATAAACTGGGTGATTATTACAACTAATAGACCAGCCATTTTCTAAGCAGTAGACCCCTACATTACAATAAAGGGAGCATTGAATGCATGTCAATTTATATGCAAATATTAAGTTATTTATGAAAGTAAATATTAATGAAAATTTGACACGCATCCACAGTTTCAAGCGATCATAGATTTGTACTTAGAAAATTATGAGCATTTGATAGTTATATGATAAAATGTAGATTTTAGAAAAATGTACCCAGGTAAGCTAGATTATTAGAGAAATTTACACAATAAATTAATTATTAAATTTTAGTTTTACAAATGATAATTTTACATTTTATAAGTTATACAAGTAGTATGAAGAATGAGCTATAGCATATTAGTAGACTACTCTAGAGAATTTGAACACAGGTACCTGTTTTATGAGAAGTTTTCCAATTCCATTGGTTAGTAGCAAATTGTTCATGATTAGCAGTTCTTTTCTATGTTTAGGTGGTTCATTTAATTTAACAGCAGCAGTAGCTTTCTCATTATTTTAGGCAGCAGATCTTCATGATTGAATTTATGAAGGGCAATGGAAGGTTTGGCATCTGATAGGCCATCTCCCGGGTGGAGAATAGTCTGGGCACTTTTACTCAGTCATACCATGGCAGGAACAATTTATTTAATATTTTGGAAGACTCTCAACTGATCGAGAGCAGAGCTAAAGTTAAAGTGCCTGTTTCTAGCAAGTCTAAGATGGCCTCCCTTCTTAGATCTTATCTTTACATTTTTGTTAGTGTATTTTTAGATTCCCCTTAATCTGCCCTGAGGATAATCAATGCATTTTTGTTAATTCTAATTAGAGAAAACTGCCGTTCTATTGTTTATGCTTAGATTTTACATTTAGTTTTTGCAATTTGATTTTAGGGAATTTTTCTTTTTAATTAATCTATTATGTCTCACCGACCGATTCTTTTTAAAATTTCAAAGACAAAAAGAGAACATACGATTACTTTTACTTTTAATTAAATTATTACATCTGATTTCTAAAATTATTATTAAATGAAATTTAAACAAAGCAATAAATAACGAATTTTACAATTCCAAATAAATGATTAAAATTACATATTTTTATATAACTAAAAAAAGAAATCTAAATTATAGTATTTATCTTTATTTATTGCCTTAAATTTGAGATTGAAATGTGTGCATGTTTTAGTTGAATTCTACATATATCTATACATTTTTAATATTGCTACACACACAATTCGATACCAAAAATTTAAATTTGGGTAGGATAGTGCGGTGAGTGAGAGATGATAGGAAAAAAGGTGAAACTTAAGATTCGAATACGAATCTAACTGTTTCACCATATACACACATATTAAATATTTAATATTAAATATTTAACCTTAAAATGTTTTACCAATCCATCAGTGAATTACTCCCAGATGGTGATAAAAACAATGTTGTATATGTGCATTTTTTATTATGCTAGGCACCAAAATATGCATTTAAAATTATTAATAAATTGTTGCTTTACTTGAGAATTGCTGGGAAAGCACAGCAGCACAATACATACACTGTTTCACTCAACAAAAGCACTACAGAAATAAATACATCAACATCTATCATATCATGCCATATCATTCTTAAGAACACAAATAACTTCACCTTTCATCATAGAAAACAATTAACAATATCATGAAGGATATATTAATGAAGACAGGCTCCTCTGAGCAAAACTACATGAATGAAATGGCATGGTATATTCCAACACCTTTATTGTAAACAAAAATACATGTGTGGGCAAGGTCTAGACACATAAAGAAAAATGAAAACACCATGAAATGATTCTCTTATGGGACCTAGTTACCAAAGCAAAACATGAAAATATTCCTAGAATATAAAATATTATCCGCTCATGGAATACAAATGTGAAACAATGGAGGGAATGCACTTCATCTCACAATGCACAATAAGTAAAGTACCATTTAATAAAGTCTAATGCTGAGAGACAGAAACCCTAGACTAAGAAATGAAAAGATAACAATGTTATCACTCATAAACTAAATAAATTAATATTCATGCTAAAAATTACATATATGCAACAATGTCTGAAACCAACAAGTTTACTGTCAGTCAAAAAACTGTAAAATATTTTAAAATAGCATACCAATTCTACACTGAATAAGCAATGCACACATGCAATAAACAATATAAAAAATTATACAGATAAAGTGGTTATAATAGCAGAGATAAATATTAATAAATACATTACTAATAAATGCTTAGTTATATTAAAACAATCATAAAATTATTATATTCTAATAATTATAAACTATTGTGAGCTGATAAATATGCATGGGCTGTTTACCCATAAATGAATAAAACACTCATGAATGCTATTTAAAAATGTAAAATAAATATCTCTATTTAGACTAAAAGGTATTATAAAATTTACCTTAAAGCAATGAATATAACATACAAAATTTACCCTTCCACATAGTATGAATACCAACATATTATATTATAAATCATTTAAAGAAAACATAATTTAATATATAAAATATTAAAGAAAAAATATAATTATTTAAACACCCTAGTTCTTTAGCAGAATTTCTATCATAGTGAGCAGTTTGTTGGTGGCACAATGTCCTTCTCAGTGAATTACCTATAGAATGGCACATCCATAATTATCACATATATTATCTTTCATAAAAATGAGAGCAAATATGACTTTCTAAATTAAGCAATAAATAACACGAACATTTGAGAAAAGTTTTCTTTCAAATAAGCAAAAGTATGTATCCATTTTAAAATGGTTCTTCATATAAGCTAGCATGTTTGAGAATTTCCAGTTCTCCATTGAATATTGTTCAAGGTTTTACTGGAAATAAACACTTTTTTTTCCTTCCTTTGACACGAATAATAATAATAATAATAATAATATTAATAATAATAATAATAATAATAATAATAATAATAATAATAATAATAATAATAATAATAATAATAATAATAATAATAATAATAATAATAATAATAATAATAATAATAATAATAATAATAATAATAATAATAATAATAATAATAATAATAATAATAATAATAATAATAATAATAATAATAATAATAATAATAATAATAATAATAATAATAATAAATTCTTATTTTTTCTTTTTTTATAAAATCCACTTAGAGATATCATTTTAACAATTTTTTTTTTTAAAAATTAGTATTAAATTTGAAAGTCCACACTCCAAGATAACACATTTACATAATGTTTATTATTTTTATACATTCAAGATATATTTGTCTTCATAGAGTTTTCCACTAATTTCTTTGGTTTAATTTTATTTTAAATATTTTTAGCAAAATACTGAGAAAATGAAACAGATTATAAAGTTCTCCTGCATCAACTATAACAGGATAGTACTTGTAGATTTTTATATTGAGAATACTTCAAATATCTACTGAAGTCAATGTGAGTTGAGCATTTTAGCATTAGTAATTAGTAATAACAGTTAATATAGCTCTTTGGCTTAAAAATCAAATTTTTAACAGTCCTTTTTTATGATTAACTTTTTAGTCTCTTTCTCCTGAAAATAAAATATGATAAAGAGAAGCAAATTAGTACAATGACCAGCACAGTTTTGTAAACTAATATAAAAAATATCACTTGGTTTTTTTTCATAATTTTGTTGATGGAATTGCATCATAATAAAATAAATATTCTTCCAATGCATGATATTAATGGTTTAGACAATTATAATTAAGCTAGGCATTAAACAGCAAAGAATACTTTATCAAGTTGTCTAACATGGCATTCTAGGTTAACAAATATAAAATTTTAGCAAATTAACACTTAGATAAATAAAAAATAATTAAAAATATTATTACTTTTATTTAAAGTAGATGACAAGATTGTAGTATACCTGAAAATATCAATAAGAGCAGTGGGCAGTCACAAGCCCAGTACACTGACAATCCTCATCTTTTATATGTCTATTGACAAAAAACATTAATTAATACACACATCCTCAAAAAATTGTGACTCTATTTTAAAATATGTAAATCGACATGTAGAACTAATTATCAAAATTATGCAACTTTGCTCTACTTTTTGGGTTCATGTGACACATTAATAAGTCAAAGTTGAAAAAAAAGGCCAACTCACCTTTATTAACTAATACAATTAATAAAAATAAGATAATAAATAATATTTTATTCTTTTTTAAAAAAAATATCACCTTTTTTAAAAAAATTTATCAAACTCTTATTGATTGATTTTAACCCTTTTATGTTTGAGTTAATTAAATATTTATTTTTAAATATTTAATGACTAAAAATTAAATATTTTTGCAATTAAAACCAAGATACATACATTCACATAGATTCTCACACACACATATACAGGAAATTACATTTTGAAATTGAATCATTTTTAATAATTAACTTACATATTTTAAACAGTTTAATATTACTTAAATAAATCAATTAGCTTTACTCAGAGATATATATTTTTTTAAATCTACCAAATAAAAGAACTTAAACCAAATTATTAATTAGTCTGAAATAAATTAAATAATTGTACTCTAATATTCATAAACTATCTGTCAACATTTATTAAACTTTAACTATAAAATTAACTTCATTCTGCTTTCTCTCTTTCTAGAAGTATACATAAATTAAACAGTAATTTTTAACCAAAAGTATACATCTTTGAATGCTAGAACTATATCTTTGTAACATCTATTTTATACTTATAATTATCTAAATAGAGTAAAAATATTAATACATACGGTTTAGATAGCATAATTTATACAATAAATGCTATTATCTTTTTTTATTTATTTATTTATTTATTTATTAGTTTTTCTTTTTTTTTCTTTTAGACGAGCATAAATTCATAAACTGAGATAGTCAATGAAGACACTGTGCAATTGCACAGGGTTACAATGTGTGTGTATATATATATTGTAAGGTGATGCCCAATCATTTATAACGTTTTCCGTTTTGCTAGGCCACTACACACTAATATAAATTGTGAGCAAGTTGATCAAGCTATGTCAAAAAGAAGAAAGTTGTATTTTGATTTCTATTAAAAACATAGCTATATTTCCTGATCAACTCGGCCTTGTAATTGTTGAGAATTATGCTATCAACAACATCAGCTTTTAATTTATTTGAAAGGCACCAGAATTTTGCAAGAACCTACTGAACCATCACATAGCATCTCGAAAATTAAAAAGAAAAGATATTTTTAAACTAATCGGTATTACATCATACCGTAACAAGAATTATTTTTTTAAGATTACTATTCCTGGGCTTATTGAAACATATTGGCAAAGGTAAATTACGTTTTAAATCTCATTAGACTAATAATAAAAAAATAATTATTATTAATAATGCACAAATGAAAATTGGTATTAGAAATATTTTTATTCTAATAGACTAAAAAATATCTGAAATAAATTACTTATCAATTAAATTAGAGAGAACACAACTCAGACATGAATCAATTAATAAAAAACAATTTTACAATTACTGTTCATATCTAAATTTCTTTTAGAAAGTTCCTTAAAAAAGTGAATGTCTCTTGTACCATAAAATTAATGTCTCTATCGGGATTGTTTAAACATACTTTTAAAAATTGTTTAAAAATGTTTAATTTGGTCACAATCAGGAGTAATGAAGTATAACTTACCGGTAAGTTTTGTGAATTCAAAAGTAGATAACTATGCATAGTTTTTTGGGTAGAGTGAGCTCAGCCTTTTGGTTATTATTTGATCTTGTGGTCCATTCTCCTAGTTGGTCATGAAGGCTTTTCCTGGTGTACATATTCAGGCATGATGTTCACAGAAGCTCTGGTTCACTCCAACATGCCGAATTATTTCAGTGTAGGGTGATACTGGATGTATTATTGTTATCCAGGACTGACTAGAGAGACTAACGAAACAAGATGTTCTTCAAACTGACCTCTGCCTTTTATACTAGAGGCCCAGTTTTCTGACTTCTGTGCATATCTTTTGTTTGTCAAAATATATGTTGATATCTTATATATTCTTTATAAAATTTATGTAACAAAGTTTTTATTTTTTTCAGCAAAATTCTGCCATCTTTAATTAGTTGAAGTATTTTTACTTTCTCTTATCTAGATTGGTAATTTATGTCTTTTGTTCTCTCCAATTCTACTTTTATTTCTAATTACATTAAAAAATACGAAAAAATAATTTAACTTTCACTGTACGTTATTTTTTAAAAAAAAAAATTAGTCAAAAAAAATATCTAAATTTACTTTTATTTTTTAGCTTTTACCAAATGCCAATATATTTGCAACGTATATAAATAAATGTTACACATTATAAAAAAATAATAATAAGTAACTGATGTTTTGAATAACATGTATAAAGATTATATAGGCAGCCAACTTTTAAAACATAATTTTAAAATATTTGGAGACACACACATATATATATACAAATAATATTTTTATAAAGTGCAGACAGTATTGAAAATTAAATTGAGAGAGTGCAAACTTCTCAAGCGCTTGTGACTATTAGTAACCGATCAGATCTTAAGCACTGAAACAGAGAATTTAACAAGAAAAAAGTGGTTCCCATTCTCTTCTTTACTTGTCTTTCTATATACCCAAGCCAGTCCAAAGTACTTATATTTGAGAGTGTGAATCTTAAATATCATCACACTTAATTGACTGAGTTCAAATTATAAACATACAGAATGAAATCTTTCAATTTACTACGCAATAGTTTTTCGATGTTATAACTTTGCAGCAATATATGTAAATAATATTTTTATAAAGCGCAGATGGTATTGAAAATTAAATTGAGAGAGTACAAACTTCTCAAGTGCTTGTGACTATTAGTAACCAATCAGATCTTAATCACTGGGACAGAGAATTTAACAAGAAAAGAGTGGTTCCCACTCTCTTCTTTACTTGTCTTTCTATATATCCAAGCCAGATAAAAGTACTTTGGGCTGGCTTGAATATATTACAAGACAAGTAAAGAAGAGAGTGGGAACAACTCTTTTTTGTTAAATTCTTTGTCCCAGTGCTTAAGATCTGATTGGTTACTAATAGACACAAGCCCTTGAGAAGTTTGCACTCTCTCAATTTAATTTTCAATACCATCTGCACTCTATAAAAATATTATTTACATATATTGCTGCAAAGTTATAACATCGAAAAACTACTGTGTAGTAAATCAAAAGATTTCACGCTGTATGTTTATAATTTGAACTCAGTCAATTAATTGTGATGATATTTAAGATTCACACTCTCAGATATAAGTACTTTGGACTGGCTTGGATATATAGAAAGACAAGTAAAGAAGAGAGTGGGAACCACTCTTTTCTTGTTAAATTCTCTGTCCCAGTGCTTAAGATCTGATTAGTTACTAATAGTCACAAGCACTTGAGAAGTTTGCACGCTCTTGATTTAATGTATATACAAACCATACATTCATAAAGGAATGAACTAATTTAATTTTTTAGTAAATATAGAATAAAATATATCATACACACATTTATACCTGAATGTTTAAGATTTTCAATCATGATGTGACAAAAATAATAAAGAAAATATCTGACATTAAATTTTATTAACGAAGTTTCTTTTGTTTAAAAGAGTAAAAAAGAGTAAACATTTGTTGATTTTGGAATGTGAAAAAAACTAAGGAACAGTTGTTTTTTTAAGTTTGTTGTTTGGTTTTTGTTCAAATGGAGTATGTGAAAGTAAAGCTTTAGAATAAGAATACTTTTAAATATTATTATATTAGTTATCAAGCATCTATTTTATAGTGCGATGTTTATAATTGTAATTCACTAAATATCAGCCTTTTACAGCTACTGTACATGCGCTTTAATGAGTGTTAAATAATAAATGAATACTTTTCAGTGCCCATACAAGATATAGCTTTTAAGAAAGAATAAAATGAATCCACTTATTCTTTCCAAACCCAAATGTTTATATATGGGCAAATCTTAAGTACTGGCAAATAAAGCGTGAAGATAGATCATTCACTTTAAATTACGGTTCGCGTTGTCTGACTTAATGACATCGACGAAATTACTTAGAATTTACTTAAATTTCACTTTCAAACGAAACTCAAACATATGTAAACAAGCATCTATTTTATAGCGTGATGTTATTTAACACTCATTAAAGTGCATGTACAGTAGCTGTAAAAGGCTGATATTTAGTGAATTACAATTATAAACATCGCGCTATAAAATAGATGCTTGTTTACATATGTTTGAGTTTCGTTTGAAAGTGATGTTTAAGTAAATTCTAAGTAATTTCGTCGATGTCATTAAGTCAGACAACGCGAACCGTAATTTAAAGTGAATGATCTATCTTCACGCTTTATTTGCCAGTACTTAAGATTTGCCCATATATAAACATTTGGGTTCGGAAAGAATAAGTGAATTCATTTTATTCTTTCTTAAATGCTATATCTTGTAGGGGCACTGAAAAGTATTCATTTATTATTTAACACTCATTAAAGCGCATGTACAGTAGCTGTAAAAGGCTGATATTTAGTGAATTATATTAGTTATCATGATTTCGTTATTAAAAAAAAACTGTTTAATATTTTGAATTATATTATTTATTAGTGCAAAATATTTTAAAGATGAAAAGAGACATTATTTAAGTGATGAACTTTCATTCATTTGAATAAATTTTGATTCATATTTGTTTATCATCCTCAAAAATATAATTATTTTAAAATGTTTTTTTTAAAGATAAAGCCAACTAATAATGAAATTATCAAGCATCTCTATATATATATATATATATATATATATATATATATATATATATATATATATATATATATATATATATATATATATATATATATATATATAAACTGCATATAAATAGCATTTGTATTTATATTATAATGCAAGCTTTGGAAAAAACTTATATTTAACTACTTATATGTGTATATATAAAATCTGACAAATAGCATATCAAAACCCAAATGGCACCAAGCCCAGAGATCACTCACAGAAACCAGACAACTTACCAAAAAGCTCAAAATTAAAAGAACCAAATAACTCCTCTAGACGCAAAAATCTAACAATCTCTTCTGATGATACAGATGATGCACCTCTCAGCATAGACCATCAAGACCATAACAATGCACTCGGAACCCCAAGACCTCTAAGATCAAAACCAGTGATTTCTAACACTAAATCTATAATGGACTCATTGAAACTATCAATATCCTATATGAATTTATCCCATATGAAAGCTCCCACACCTACAAAAAATAGATCTTCACCACCCATCTCAGACTGACTCAGACATGGATTTCAACCTACCCCCTAATGCTAATAATAAACAAAAATCTTCCAAACTTTCAAAGGTCTACTCTGAAGAAGAGGACTCACACCTATCCCCTGTTTCTGAGCCAAACTACCTAAAGTTCTCCTTTCCCTACAGTGTAAATTCTATTCTGGAAAAAAACAAGAGGAAGGTACAAAGCACACCTAAAAACTCTCTCAGTCATAAATCACACAATAAAACTGAGCTCTTTCAAGCTGATTTCCACAGGCCATCCTTGCCAGATCAGAAATTCAGTGATCACAAGGACCATTACAACCTTCAATCAAAGATTCCGCTGGCGGTAAAACCAAGCAGCAATAATCTTTATGGATAGGATCAAGTGCCAAATCATTGGTCTTAACATCAGGGGAATTAATTCTAATGACTGTTTATATGCGATTAGGCATTTTGTCTATCTTACATCTCCTCATATTTTATTCTTAGGAGAGACCAAATATCATCTAAACTCCAACCCTCACATAATTCTCGAACTTTTAAAACTGGGCTTCACTCTTCTGTCTACTAATACATCAGCTGCTGGAGGCATAGGAATCATCATTAATAGCAGGAAACCACCTTTTTCCTATAAAGTGCTTTACCATGATGCCAATCTCATTGCGATCAAGCTTATATACCAATCTAGTGAATTCATTGCAATATACGTATACTGCCAGAACAACCCATTAACCTATTCTAGAATAATACACACCATAAATCTCATCACTGAAAACAACACAGGCTCTTCAATCCTCTTGGGGGACTTCAACCTGCAATATGATGTGTTCACATGGAAATACCTTCATCTCTTAGCCAGGGGTTTCATAAATGGCAGAGGTTTCTTCCCTGTGGATGCATACTCATTCTATACAAAGAGCTCCAGAACACTGATCGACTTAATGTTTTACACCTCAGAGCTGCACTATGGTTTGGAAGCTAAGCTTCAACCCATTCCCTTCTCAGACAAACTTGCCCTGATAGCACCTCTAGATCTGGACTCCTACACTCCCTTAGACTACAATAAAACAATCAGAATTATAACTAAAGCTGCTGCCACGGAAGCTGTTTTCTCAGATGCCTACATACTTTTTGAAAAAATTGACATTCTTAACATAAATCCAGAGGAAGCCTGGTTTGCCTTCACAGGCATCCTCCAAACCATAATCATACAGCACACCAAAAAACGTAAAGGGTCAACAACCCTTATGAATGAGCTTGATCTGCTACACCATAGGATTAATAATTTCTCAAGTGATGGTACTATAGACAAACTCCTATTACTTAAAACACAGTACAAGCAGAAACAAGCTGCAATTGCTGAAATAATAGCAACAAAGAATGCTAGGTTATACTTACCTGGCCAACACTGCTGGACATGTGGCTATCCCAGATGGCGCTGGGGGCAAGGAAGAAACAAAAAACTCTTTTGTCCCTACTCATCGATGGTAGCCATACCTCCGGCAACCAAATGCTCATTCAAATAGAGTCATATTTCAAAAACCACCTATCAAACTCTGTTACCTACCCCACAAATCAGTGGCATGAAACATCACAAAACAATGAACATGGAATAACAATATCTAACATCAAAAACTGCTTGGCCACCCTACCATCCAATGTCCATCCAGGACTACACGGCATTCCAAAGTTCATATTTATGAACCTTGATAATTTCACAGCTCCCATAGTATTAAAACTAATTAACCATCTTGAAACAGCAAAAAAATAATCCCCAAACTTTATCCCATAGCGATGGTTCCCTTTCTTAAGAAAAACTGGGATGCATCTGCTCTATCTAGCATAAGACCAATCTCCATGACCCCAATTCTGTTAAAGGTCATTTAAGGTGTGATCAAGGAGAAAATACAAGATGTTATTCTGGACAACATATTCCAGTTGCAATTTGCAAAGAAGGGCTCATCCACACTCTCTGCACTCGGGGAGGTAAAAATTCTCTGTAATCATATCAGATCCAAGAATCTATACAAACCCATTGCCATTCAGCTAGACATCTCTGGAGCATTTAATTCAGTAGATGTCAACATCCTGCTCAATTGCCTCTCAGCACTAGACATTCCTACTCAAATCATTCAGATATTGGACAATCTACTAAACAACAGATTGGTCCTAATTTCCCTGAGTGGTTTCTTTACAGATGGTTTTATTCCTTAAAAATCCATACCCCAAGGATCTCCACTTAGAGGTCTCCTATTTATACTCTACTTAAACCCCCTTGTCTACATGGATGATGTCTTTATCACCTTACCCTCCCAAAAATATCTAAAACCTCTCATCCAAATAATCAAAAAATTTTCCGAATCCTCCAAACTTTCCTTCAACCTCAACAAATCATCGGCCTGGAAAATCAACACCGGCAAAAAGATATCATCGTCTTTTTCAGCAGACCCCCAAAACTTTTTGGGGTTTCCCATATACAAGTCACCGCAAGCCACATCGATACAAATACAGAATTCCATCATTGAAGCTGCCACCAACACAGTTAAAAACCTTGCCAATATTTATTTATCACTGCAAGGGAAAATCTCTCTCCTCAATATCAAGGTAATGGCAAAGATTAGCTACTATCTACCCATAATTAACATAACAAAGACTTTCAATACAAAAATCAACCGAATCTGTGAACGGCAGTTGTGGAATGGTAAAACAGCGGCCATAGGAATTGAACACATGCAGCGACATAGTAAAAATAATGGTATGTCGTTGCATGCAACATTTTCTATATATTACCAAAAGTGCCACTCTCTGATCCACATCCTACAAAAGAAATTTCCCCAGATTGTAGTGGAACAACCAGTCATTCCATCAGACAGACCTCCACCTTCAAAGATAAGCTGGCTAAATCAGATACTTGACTACCTTTTCGCTCACAAAGGCCACTCTACCCTAGTATTCAGACAAAAAATCTCCATTTGGGATGCTCATGGCCTGCTATTTCCCACACAAAACTCTACTATTCCTTACCTCGGTGGTAACAATCATGTGGTCACCAGGTTTTTCAAGCATCTCAAGCTGGAGCCAATGTTCCTGGACTTTCTCATAAAAATCAACCTGAATTCACTCCAGACGAACTGGTTCCTGCACTACAGGAGATCCCTCAAGAATATAGATCCTATGTGTCACAACTGCCATAGAACCTGTGAAACCTTTGATCATATGATAAATGATTGCCCAGCATATGACAAAATCAGAACAATGATTACTTACCATTGCCACATTTCCCTGAACAATATCTTAAATATTAAATGCTGCTTCCTGTCCAGGGATTATGTCACCACAAGACTCTCAACCTTTCTCACTTATGCCATCTGGATGGCCAGATGTCGCAACAAGTTTAGCTTTCCTCATCCCAAGCCTGAAGACACATTCATTTCCATGCTAAAGGAATTTCGCCATAAGGACAGAATAATCTCTTCAAGATTTTTATTTGACAACATGTGGAGCCTGATTAAGCTGGATTAACAACACCAGTAACCACATCAGAACATTTGGTTGCCTGACTAACATGGATAACTATTATTTTTGATTTATAATTGTATCATTATTACATATGGTTTTTCAATAAAATTATTTATAAAATCTAATGATGCAATCACAGGGTCTTTCTACCTTCTTTGTGTCATTAGATCATGATGGAGTATAATAACCACTGGTATTCTTAGAGTTTAAATCAGTATGGAATGATTTGGAGATAGAATTTGAAAGGAGATGGCTATACAATCAAAAGCCCAGGAATTCGATTTTATCATGGGAATTGTTAAATGGTTGGAATTTTTAATATAATTCAATATGTGTGAATAAAAGAAAGACACTACCTTCTAAGAACACTGAAGCCACTCTTGAAAATTTAACCTGCTATTGTTTTTTTAAAGAAGTCCAAGATTTCGTTTAATTTTAATGCTTTTAAATATTTTATATTTTGTATTTTTTTTTAGTGTATACTGAGAGTTGAGTTACAATTTTTCTCACCCTTATACCCATTTGTAAAAAACATTTTTTTTTCCAAAAAAAGCCATTGGTTTAAATTTATATAAGGAAAGAGAGATGCAAATACACTACTCAAGGTATACATAGATACATTTTTTTATGTTTGTAAATAAAATATTAGCATAATTGGATGCATTAAATGGACAATAACTTAAAAGACAAATGGGAAGATTTTAAACATATATACTTTATTAGACAATTAATATATTAACATTAAATATTAATTAGACTTACTAATAAGTAAGTATATATGAGTACATTTTCTTGTTTGAATAATTAACAGCTTTATGAATGGACTATATCTACAAAACACAAATTAGTACTTCATAGACATAACCTTAATATACATTTAAAGGACATAAACAAAGTAATAATGTATAAAATATGTATATTAAATAATAAATACTTTATTGTACATTATGCACTATAATTTTATAATTTTTATTTTGATTGATATTTTAATATTCAAATCACAGTTAGTCTTATTGTAGTAAAGACAAATCAATACTTTATTATATTCATGTATATATTCTTATTGAGTT
Source organism: Epiperipatus broadwayi (assembly GCA_028023455.1). Lineage (NCBI taxonomy): Eukaryota > Metazoa > Onychophora > Udeonychophora > Euonychophora > Peripatidae > Epiperipatus > Epiperipatus broadwayi. Next base: position 386,032 of record JAQFVV010000247.1, read on the forward strand.
ATAAATATTATAAATTTAACCCAGATTTGTTAATAAATATTTGTTTTTGAAGTTAAAATCTTTGTTTCTCTGGTCTCTAGATTATCAAGCATCATTCATACTTCACTCACCAGAATATCTATTATACATGTGTACAGATTTTTAATATATTCATTAGTAAAAGCCATTAGGGACCTATATAGAGGTCACATTATTGCCATCCTATTTAAATCCATCCTTGAGCAGAGTTAAAGGCAAATGTCTACACTGAGTTAGAACCCTGAGTCATAATAGGACCCGTAAGTAAGAAAAGGCTCTGGATATACCATTTTAAAATTATTCAGTCTGGCATGATACATAGGTTTGAATGTGCAGACTTGGTAGTCCATGACATATTTAGGCTAGACCAGTAGGTATAGTCACTACCTTACATATTGAGTCCATTACATATTTTGGCACACAGTGTGTTAGGCATGAATTCATAGGCTTGCCAAGTATGTACAGACTTCAATCTATTACATATTTTGGCAATCTACATTGCATGAAGATTTAAGTTCACCACAGGTGCAAACTACACTGTTACATTTTTGGCACCATCAACATTGAAGCCTGACTAATAGGTGCACCAGCATATATAGACTTAATGAAAGTTGATTATCACATCGCATTCATAACAGCCAATTATTGAATTCATTCTAGTTTATTGTCTGTTACATTTTGGTACACAATTTTCGTATAGTTTTAAAGAGTAAAATATGTTATATTTTACTATAAATTGTCCATGAAAAAATAATTCAGTATAACCTAATTCATCATATTTTAGTTAGTCATTTAATAAACTATATATTATATAACCCCATGGATTAAATGGTGTGGCAAGTTAATGGTATAATTAACATAGTCAATGAACAATAAGTTGAGATACCTCTGAGTGAAGGTACGAATTGATAAATAGAGACCAAAACTAAATAGTTGATCAAGAATCTAATAAGAGTAGGCAAGTGAGGCAGATAAAGGGCAAAATATATAAAACTGGCAGTAATACCAATGAGGTAGAAAATACTTTAGGTAATTAAAATACTTACATGAGATGACACAGGTTGGTAGGAGATCCTATGACATATTATTGAATATTATATAGGAAAAAAATAACTTTGCATTCATAGAGTAAATATTTTAAAGAAAAATATTAGTTTATTTTGTATGTTGTTTAGAAGTGGGAGATTTTTAGCAAGTATGAATAAAGAATTAAATGTAAAGCCCCAGGATGTTAGTGGCAATGGAGCTGAGAAATATAAAATGATCAGTAGACATAAATGGGTCTGGGAGGTTAATGGTTGGAGTTAAGCATTCTTTGCCAATGCAAGAGGAAAGGCAAATGATATCTCAAATTCAAAGAGGCTCAAATGAACAGTCTGCACAATCACCTAGAATTGGATTGACATAGGCTGCAGAAGATAAAAGTGCCATGATGCAAATGCTTCAAATGATAAAGAATTAAATGGATGCCATGAGTGATCAGATAGATAAGTCAAGGCTGATATGAATGATCAGATGGATAAGATGAGTGGTCAGATGAATAGTATGTGTTGTAAAATGGATAACATGAGTAGATGTATGGATAATATGGAGGCAAAAATAGCAACCGATCCTGATATAAGCCAAATCACAGAAGTGAAGTGAGATAAGGTAGATCATAAGACAGACAAAAGGGAAAGTGAAAAAATTACAGTGGAAGATGAAAAAAAATTTTGCCTGGTAAGCCTTATCATTGGCATAATTGATACATTGTTTATACTCAATATTATTTGTATATTTGGAGCAAAGCTATGGTTTTAGGGTTACACAAAGATAGTGAAGGATGGGTTTTTCCAATTTATTGTGGATGGAAAAATTTGTTACAATATATACTAGGGGTAATACTGTAGATGATTCAAATGACATAGTGATCAGGAACAACTTTTAAAATTACATAATGCACATAGTCAAGTTAAGCCTGGTACTCTTAGTCAACCTATTCTATTTTCACCTGATGTAACATGTTTAGCCATTGGAGATTTGTCTTTTATATGTAAAAAAGATGAGGAGATGATTATCCACAATTCAAATAAACCACAACAAGTCATTATCTTACAAAAGGATATGCCTGGTTTTAGTGTGAATCCAACAGAGGCACTAAACATTCTTTTATTGGTAAAACTTTACTTAATCCTGAATTTTCTGTTGGGTGGGTATCTCAGGTCTCCAAAAATAAAATAGAAAAGCATCTTATTAACCTTAGTTTGGGGAAGATATTATCAAACATAGATCAGAATAATCTAGATACTCCAATACCAACCCCACAAATAAACACTGAGATAAACCTAAGTATTACACAAGAAAGCTGTCACAATCACCATGTTGTGACACAGCAGAGTAATGATGTAGAAAGTCATCCTGCCATTGTTGAAACTAATGAACCTGATCAGAAATTATTAGAAAGAGAGGATGTGAGTGAAGCACAGAGCAATCAATGCAAGAAGACATTAACAGTGTCACAAGGAAAAAAACTTTAGTCCACCAGATCAACCAGAAAGTTTGAACTCAGGAGACCAATTCACTTTTGGATAATTTAGATTATAAATATGATGAAGTTCAAAGAAGAACATTCAAATGATAGTGTTTTCACCTACCAAGTGAAGCTAGGCTCTCATGACTCCTAATGGCTAACCTTGAATTAAAGTATGAACCCATGAGACTCAAGATGACTTCGCATACTGATGATGTCATTATGGAATATGTAAAAATAGATATGTGAAAAACAAATGGGGTATAGACTTGGTATTATTTCCATATATTCATACTTACCATCAGAGCAAAGTCAAAGTATTCTTCAGGCATAAGGTGTTGATGAATTGAATAACCACCATCAGGTCAAAATAATTTTAACTCAGATGACAAGCCCCAAAAAAGGTTGCCACCATAGGCAGATTAAATTTAAAGATACAAATGAAGTCAATAGATCTTGTTCATCTTGAGTATATACTATGGTACATAAAGTCCTTTCATAATCAGGAAGATGACCAAATTATAGAAAGTTTCACAAATGATAATAAAGTATAACCATACTCCTGCAAAGAAACAAAAATGTTCCAAATTCCATAAGTTGTGTAACACTTATGAAGGTCCCTTCACATTCGTTGAATAAGTGAATGAAAGTCCTTAAAAGAGAAAGGAACAAATTAAGGGACAGACTTCATGATTGCGACCCTGGAATATAAAAATGGTCTTTCGTAATGATTGAATCCTGTAAATATGTTAAAGGAGATTCCCTTTAAGATAAGTAAATGAGTATATATGTATATAAAAGGAAAAACATGTTACATTAAATTTTACTTTTGACCATTAAATCTTATGTAGGTAATAGAGGGTGGGTGAAGCAGACAGAATGGATAGTGAATTACATTAATTGGGGTGCAAATGAATCTACTGGATTCACAACCATCCAACTACATTTTAACAAACCTATTCCTTCATTATTTGTAAAATACCAGCCTCTAATTGAATGTCATAACTATGACATGGAAACTAAAATTCAAATGGCTCACCAACAATTAATTAATAAATCTAATTTTAAAAATAAGAATAGGAAGAAAAGTTGACATCACTTTAAGATTGGAGACAAGGTTTTTGTGAGAACACATCACCCAAGTAAACCAATGGATAATGTTTATCATAAATTTTGTCAACAATATGCTGGACCATATGCTATTGTGAAACAAGCTGGCCCAAATGCATTTTGGTTAAATATTGAGGGAGAAATAAAAGGAAGTTATAATGCTCGGATATTGAAGCCATACATTGGTTGTCAAGAAGAACTGCCAAATACAGAAGCTTAGTTATCCATAAATGAAAGAATATGATTAAAGTAGATGAAAGAGGAGTTTATAAAAAAAATGTAAATGTGTATATGCAAGTATATTGTAATGAGAAAGATAGCATTGTTCGTGAGTAAATGGCTAGAGTAGGTAGATGTGATGAGGATATACTGAAATTAATGTTGAAGCATTTCATTGAGGTATCTTAGAATCGGCTGAGATGTGGGAATTGACCCATACAATGTGGGTATCCCATATTTCATTCAGCCCTTATAAAAATCCAATAAGACTTCCAAGGAGCAGGGTATAGGCTGAAGAACCCAAATACGTGCCTTCTGGAACAGAGACACTTAACCAGTCAAATTCAGGATATTAAACCATCATATAGTCAGTAATTCTGGTAAAGATAGTAGGAACAATCTTAATGATGACAGCAATTCAATGTTAAGATGAAAGAGATAAGGATAGGAATTTAACAAAAATGAGTTAAAAAAAGTAAATGTATATAAATGAGTAAATTAAAATAACCAAGAAAGCATTACAACTCTCCCTTATTTAAAAAGAATAAAATTATCCAACATGATAATCATCCAAACCTTTGTTCATGTCTTAAAATTTTGACAATAGTCTAAATTTTAACTTTCTAAGGGTGGGGGAAATGTAAGGTGATGCCCAATCCTTATAAACAAATAATAATAAGTAACTGATGTTTTGAATAACATGTATAAATATTATATAGGGAGCCAACTTTTAAAACATAATTTTAAAATATTTGGAGACACACACATATATATATACAAACATAACCATACATTCATAAAGGAATGAACTAATTTCATTTTTTATTAAATATAGAATAAAATATATACATACCCACATTTATACATGAATGTTTAAGATTTCCAATCATGATGTGACAAAAATAATAAAGAAAATATCTGACATTAAATTTTATTAACCAAGTTTCTTTTGTTTAAAAGAGTAAAAAAAGAGTAAACATTTGTTGATTTTGGAACATGAAAAAAACTAAGCAACAGTTTTTTTCTTTTAGTTTGTTGTTTGATTTTTGTTCAAATGGAGTACATGAAAGTAAAGCTTTAGAATAAGAATATTTTTTAATTATTATTATATTTGTTATTGTGATTTCATTTTGTTATTTAAAAAAACTGTTTAATATTTTGAATTACATTATTTATTAGTGCAAAATATTTTAAAGATGAAAAGAGACATTATTTAAGTGATGAACTTTCATTCGTTTGAATAAATTCTGATTCATATTTGTTTATCATCCTCAAAAATATAATTATTTTAAAATGTTTCTTTTAAAAGATAAAGCCAACTAATAATGAAATAGAATTTTAAAAACACTAATTTGTATTTCTTTTAAAGTAAAATCTATTATCATACCTCTCATATATATATATATATAAACTATATAAATAGTGTTCATATTTAAATTATAATGCAAGCTTTGGAAAAAAACTTATATTTAACTAACTATGTGTATATATAAAATCTAATGATGCAATCTTGCTAATTTAATTGTCATAGGGTCTTTCTGCCTCCTTTGTGTCATTAGATCGTGATGGAGTATAATACCCATTGGTATATTTAGTGTTTAAATCAGCATGGAATGATTTGGAGATGGAATTGGAAAGGTGATGGCTATAAAATCAAAAGCCCAGGAATTCAATTTCGTCGTGGGAATTGTTAAATGGTTGGAATTTTTAATATCATTCAATATGCATGAATAAAAGAAAGACACTATCTGCTAAGAACACTGAAGCCACTCTTGAAAATTTAACCTGCTATTGCTTTTAAAGAAGTCCAAGATTTCATTTAATTTTAATGCTTAAAAATATTTTATATTTTGTATTATTATTTTTTAGTGTATACTGGGAGTTGAGTTACAATTTTTCTCACTCTTATACCCATTTGTAGAAAACATTTTTTTTCTAAAAGAACCCATTTGTTTAAATTTATATAAGGGGAGAGAGATGCAAATACACAACTCAAGGTATACATAGATATTTTTTTATATTTGTAAATAAAATATTAGCATAATTGAATGCTTAAATTAAATGGACAATGACTTAAAAGATAAAAGGGAAGATTTTTCACATATACACTTTATTACACATTTAATATATTAAAATTAAATATTAATTAGACTTACTAATAAGTAATTATATAAAAATACATTTTCTTGTTTGCATGATTAACAGTTTTATGAATGAACTATATCTACAAAACATAAATTAGCACTTCATGGACATACCTTAATATACATTTAAAGGACATAAACAAAGTAATAATTGTACATCTAGTAATGTAGTTTCTTATCTAAAATAATCTATACTTTATTGTACATTATGCACTATAATTTTATAATTTTTATTTTGATTGAAATTTTAATATTTAAATCACAGCTAGTCTTATTGTAGTAAAGACAAATCAATACTTTCTTATATTCATGTATATATTTTTATTGAGTTATAAATATTATAAATTTAACCCAGATTTGTTAATAAATATTTGTTTTTGAAGTTAAAATCTTTGTTTCTCTGATCTCTAGATTATCAAGCATCATTCATACTTTACTCACCAAAATATCTATTATACATGTATACAGATTTTTAATATATTCATTAGTAAAAGCCATTAGGACCTATATACAGGTCACATTATTGCCATCCTGTTTAAATCCATCCTTGAGCAGAGTTAAAGGCAAATGTCTACACTGAGTTAGAACCCCGAATCGTAATAGGACCCATAAGTCGAGAAGGCTCTGGATATACCATTTTAAAGTATTCGGTCTGGCATGAATACATAGATTTGCCATATGTACAGACTTTGGTCCATTACATATTTGGGCAAGAACAGTAGGTAGAGTCATTATGATTCGGTCCGTTACAATATATATATATATTGTAACGTTTTTCGTATTACTAGGCCCTTATACGCCTCAAATTTATATTTGAGCGTGAGTTGATCAAGCTGTCTCAAAAAGAAAAAAGAAAGTTGTATTTCTATTCTAAAAACACAGCTATTTTTCCTGACCAACTTCAGCCTATTAATTGTTAAGAATTGTGCTATTGACAAAATCAACTTTTAATTTTATTTCATATGGGCGCCAGGATTCCTAAGAATCCGCTGAAATATGTCGCCAGCACCTCTCGCAAGTTGTAAAACAAAAAAAAAATAAAAAGATTTTTATTATATTTTTTTTTAAGGGGCGGTAATTCTACCGTAATGAGAATTAATGATTTTTACGATTATTAGTCCTGGGCGTATTGAAACATATTGGCAAAGGTAACTTACGTTTAAATCTTATTACACTAAAAATAAATTTAATAATAAAAAATAATAACTATTATTAATAACGCACAATGAAAAGGTTGATAAAAGTAAAATCTCTTTTATTCTATCAAACAAAAATATTTATAAGTTAAATTACATATTAACTACACAGGAAAGTACACACACACTAATCCAGATACTGAATCGATTAACAAAAACAGTGAGATTAAGCAATTAAAGCGATTTAATAATGTCCCAAGATCTTGTATAAATTTCTTTATTAGAAAGTCTCTTGAATACGAAAAGAAAAGTCTATATCAGGATGGTAGTCTAAGCTTAGATAAATAATTGTTTGCAAACTTTTAAGTCACTATCAGGAAAATTTACTCTTAACTTACCGGTAAGTTCATGTAGGTTTATGGGATCCCAGATCATGAGAATTTCCATTGGTCTCTCCTGCCGGCGTCTTCCATTATTGTTCCGTTCTATAGCTGGAGAAAAGGCACGGTTGTATTGACCCTTTTATTGCAAAAAGCGGTCTTCACAAGTCCCGTTTCCATGCTTGCGTGACAGCTTGGTACAGCAAGGGGCATACCTGTGTAGAAGTATATTTCTTGCCACCGGTTATGCTCATGGAAACCTCCAACTTTCAGAGATGTAACTAGAAGTTAAAGAGAAGACCCACATTGAAGTTGTCATCTCCTTTTTATATCGCGCTCCATTTTTTGAACTTCTGCGCACTCTTTTGTCTTTTTATCAGCATATAAGATAATAATCTTATACACTCTCTCTTAAATTTAAGTTACAAAGTTCTCTTTTTTTTTAGCATTATTCTTCCATCTTTAATTAGCTAAAATATTTTTCTTTTAGCTTATACTTTTGGAATTCTTTTTATTTATCTGGATTAGTAATCTGTATGTCATTTATTCTTTCCAATTAGATAAAAAAAAATAAGAATGACAATTTTAACTTTCATTGCACGTTTTAACAAAAATTATACTAATCAAAAAAAAATCTAAATTTACTTTTTTAGCTTTTACCAAATGCCAATATATTTGTAACGTATATAAATAAACGTTACAATATATTATAACCTTCAATGGTATGCCATTTGCCCTTGAATTTATAACCAATACCATAAAATTCCAAAACATACTCCCTTGTAACATTCCTATGATAATGCAATAATCATATAGCCATTAAACTTATTTTGAACGTCACTTGATACTAACTCTAAATGTGACTATCACACTCATTGATAATTCAAAGTATAACCATAATTTTATAATCAATCTCAATTATTTTATATCTGAGGTTTGAATTATACATTCTTGTGTACAATAAGACTTTATTTATTATTCTGAATTTATAATGACACAAACTATAAATAAATAGTTCCAGCTATTGTTTAATAATGAGACTTCTATTTTGATCACTTGTATTCAACACTTATTACAATAAGTTTATAAATAATGTAAATATTTTCCACCAAACTGTCCACAATAAATAAATAATAAGAACTATCAGAATAAATTTATCTTTATTATATGCATTAGTCATAAATCAATAAATTATAAACTCCATAATCTCAGAGTTTCTTCATAAATTTATTAATCTCAGTGACATATAATGACACTTGTGATGCAATAAGTAAGAAAATAAATTTTGTTCATACTCATAGACTACTACATTAAGTTTCCTTATAATTAAAACTAACAATATAATCAAAATAATCTTAATTATTTATATATAGGGTATATGAGCACATACTTTCACATGACCCACCACTCTATCTCATATCACTGATATACTTGAACGCATATATGTCAAAAAGATAAATAATCACTAATATACATACGTATTTCATACTTAAACAGCAATCATCAGTTGTTTCAGATTATCATCTCTACACATATATGCAATAAATATATATGAAATACATGTACTGGTGATTATTTATCTTTTCGTCATATATGGGTTCAAGTGTATCAGTGATATAAGATAGAGTTGTGGGTCATGTGAAAGTCTGTGCTCATATATCCTATATATTACATATATTGACACAGGTATATAATAAGTCTGCATTTCAGTTCTTAAATATTATGTAACTTTGTCACTAAGTTTCATGAATTTTAATTATGTGACTTTTAAATAATATGTACTCTTGTAGTGCAAAGACTATTATAATTTCATGATTTGGATTTTCTGATTATGTGCATGAAGATAAAGATTTTATTTTTTAAAATATAAAAATAACCATAAATAGTTTATAGATTAATATAATCAAAGTAAAATAATTACAATAATATTTCAACAATCAATTTAAACTCATAATATATATATATATAAATATATATAAGTCTAAATATATATATATATATATATATATATATATATATTTAGCACGCTCTTAATTTTATATATATATATCACTTATGAATAAACAAAGTTCTCTTTTGCGTTTAAAATCTAGCTACTTTTTTGATTATAACATTAGAATAAGAATCTTTCATCAATGTACTTAACAGACAATGCTGCCAACAAAATAATGACATTCAATTGGAGAGGATGCACAATTTTCTAAGCCTATACAGGATCAATTGAAAGATTTATCATAGTCCCTACACATAAAATATTCATGTTATGAATTTAAAACTTTTCTGATAAGTTCAATCTTATCTACCTTCAATATTTATTCCTAACACCAATAAATATAACAGGCACAATGATGGATTAATCAAAAGTTCAATCTTATCTACCAATGCACATCATATCACTAACCTTAAATAAAACTTGACAATAATAAATCATAATAAAATATTCCAACACAATATTTATGTCACCCTAAGAGTACTATAGTCCAAAGCATAATTTAAAACAATATATAAAAATGATTTCAAATATCTACTATGTATTATATAATAAAACCATAAACACAATATGAAAAACCATTAAAACAACTTGTATTCATAATATAATAATTAGGTATAAGAATTAAAAATTAACAGTTTATAAAAATTGTACACCATCTCCAAATGTATCCATTCATTCATACCATTCTTTAAACAATTCAAGTGCTCATATTATCTTTGTTTATATAATAATACAACTATATTTTAATAACATGAACACCCACATGTGATACATACAGATTATAAACAAATTGTTAGCAAAAAATATTATATGTATAAAGCAAAACTTATAGATAAATTTATACCCAAAAATTTTATTTTGCCCTTTACCACTTATAACAGTTTGTGAGTCCTAAAATTACTAATTTAATGCAATGGTTTCTAGTCATGGTTAAAAACATGTCAATTTCACACTCTTCCGACTGTCCAAATCCCGTCACTTTTAATGGTACCATTATGGTTTTACCATTGTTTGAAAAATTAGAAAAAGTTCCATAAGATGCTGCTCTCTCTTGAATTATTTTACAAGTAAATAATCAATAAAATGCTGTTCAAAACTTCAACAAAAGAAGTGGGCGGATCCTCCTTGAATCTTATTGGCTGTTACATTTCGGCAACAAAGAAAATGGCCATAAATCACTGAAAAGTTACGATTTGTTTTTAATTTTGAAAATGATAAATTAATATTTTAGACCATTTTAAAAATATTTTTTGACAAATTCTACATTATTTTGATAAAATATGCTGAAAATAAAATTATTTTAAAAAAATAGTTAAGATTTTAACAAAAATTAATAAAAATTATTTACTTTTTCTGCAATGTAAAACTGTCAAACAAATCATGTCATCACGAAAACATTTTGGTTGGTTTGTACGATTTTGTTTTACATTCACCGCTCGTAAAGATTTCTACAATTATAAAGAGAAATTTATTTTTGAAAAAACTTTTATTCACTTTCATAATCTGACAAATTATTAATATACTTTTTACAAACGAAACTAAACTGAATATAATATTAAAAGATGAATATATTTTGATGATTGAATTTTTATTTTGACACTTGAGTTTGTCAATTGGCCAATTAAAAGTTTAAACTTTTACCTATCTCGGCCAATAAAAAAATCAGCAACAAAGAGGTTAAAGCACACTTCATATCATTCTAGTTTAATAAGGATTTCATAATAACTCAGAATATTTTGTTAAGAAATAGCCTGAGTAATTTAAGATCACAAATTGGCAAATAATTCTTCAATATCTGAGACATGACACAATCCAAAGCAATATGAAGTTTATATAGCACATTATTTCTTTTATGTCACATAGTAAATAAAACTTTTCATTGGAGTAGGGCACACTTCAGCAAATATATATTCTATATTCATTACTAAAATTTACATTAACCTTCTGAAATCCAGGCAGCCATTGTTACTTCTTTAAAAAATTTACCCTAACTCTAATAACTTAGATATTTTGTGTTTGAATGTAATAAATATAAAAAGACATAAATTATAAGAAAGGTCATATATGAAAGAATGTAATGAAGCTGTTAAAATAGTCATTTCATAAAGAAAAAGTTAAGAAAAAAAATATTTTTAATAGTTTTAAGAATGTTTATTTTTACACTGATTCACAAATTCTAAATTTTGAAATTCAAATGATAAAATGACAATTTCATAAACAGCTTCAGCACATCCATCACAAAATTACAAAAAAAAAAGATGTATTGGAAGTCTTATCTGAGGTAATTTTTCACTGAGAAAATTACTAAAACAGCAGTCTTGCCATGGTCCATTTTCATTCTAGAGCCAGATGTGTTCATTTGTGCAAAAGTATCTATAACAATATGGAGAAAAAAGTAACAGAACAGTGTATTCAAAAAAAATAAATATCAAACTGATAAAAAATAAAATGAATAAAAATAAATCAATAAAGATAAAAAAAATTTTTTATTATGAACAATGATTACATGTGTAAAAGAAAGATTGGGTTCAAATACATGGTGCTGTAACACAGAGTGGATGGATTGAGGAAGCCAGAAAGTCTGTATAAAATATCCTATATTACTTGCCTAAAATTGACACAAATCAATTGCATGTCATAACTTTATAAGTCCGGGTTGATGCAATAATTCGTTCATAGACCAAATAAATTCAAACTTGGCCATGCGTGATACACTATTCATATTTATAATCATGCCAAAAAATGCATCAGCTCACAGGATGACAGATTACCCCAATCCCGAACTTTTTTCCATTCTACAGCATATTTATTTGTCTCAGCACATATAAAATTTTATAATCAGCACAAACATAATTTATCAAGCAATAAATAAAAAAAAATCAGTAATTGCATACTCATGGGTGATGGTAAAATATAGCCCAGGAGAGACCCTTGAACATTATCCAGAAATGTACGTGAGTCCGGTCAAGAAGAGGGCCCAGAATCGCAGACAACTTCAACAGGAAAATCAGAACGAAAACCTTCAGTAATTGATGCGATGATTGCGGAATAACCTTTTTACAATATCTAAAATGATAAAAAGCAAAAAAACAATTTTTTTAGGTACTCTTCACTAAAAAAATTCATAAAAAAATCTAAAAATTGTCATAGAGAAAAAATTCTTACATTTTCTTGCAGGAAACAAAACGAGGCTAAGAAAGAAGTAAGTCGTGTATGTATGACATTTACCAATTACACGCAAACTCAATTGAAAGTCGTAATTTCTAAATAGTCATATAGAAGTCGTACTGGGAGTCAAAAATAAAGAGCTAGTCTTTTACATTATCTTTGAAGGCCAAAAATATAATTCCTTGGAACAAGGTAATTTTCACTTCTCAATTGTGCAAACATTTTAATAAACATTTTTTAATTTAATTTTTTATTTTTACAAAGTGGTACAATGTTCTACCTACATAGAATATAAGTATTAAATACACAAGTCAAAATAATTTACTTCAAAGACAAGGCAAATATATTTCAGATATTCAGTATTATTAGAGTTTATAGCTATTTTAATTATATTTTCTTAAATATTATTCTAATCTGTATATAGTTCAAATTTCTCTTGCTTTTTAAATTTTTACCAAAAATTTAACATGATGGAGAATATAATTGCTATTATTATCATAACAGCAAATCATTATAAAGTTTATAATTAATTTCAAAAGAAAAAAGAAGTTCAAGATTAAAATTTATGCTATTATAAAGTTTATAATTAATTTCAGCATAAAGACTTAATACGTTTTTCCTGAAATTGAACATAATACTTGTATCAATAATAGTAGAACAATGATTTTTATTTTAATTAAAGCACTAGCTTTATGATAAATTAGTAGTCAAAGGTAGTTCAAAATAATGTAATTTTACATGTGCAATATTTACAATGTTAGCCAATCAATATTATGAGTTTTATGTTTCTTTTCTCCAATAAAGCTAGTTGTTGGAATGTCATAATTGTGTATATTTAACAGATACTTTCTAGTGAGATGAATGAGCCAATTTGGAAGGATGTCCTAGCAGTTTGTTTTCTAGCCTTTCATGTTTTAGAGCTATATCTAACTAATTGAATAATATATTCACAAGTTAATTAGCTAGTCAATTAGTTACTTAATTAGTTAGCTAACAAGCTAATGAATTAGTAATTACCAACACCTAATATGCTAATTTTATAAGATAAATCATGTGATCTTAACGAAATCAATGATCGACAGATTTAAGGCATTATTAACTGATAATTAATATGATCTGATCTTAATTAGTAGTCAGGGCATATGTTCTTATAATGGATTGTTTTTTAAACTGTCTGAATTTTTAAACATCATAATTTAATAATACCTTTAATAAAAAAAAATAGTAAACAATTCATTATTTAACAATAAATTAATTTATTGCAGTAATGATAAATTAATTAAACACTTTTTTCAAGAATAAGATTACAGTTTAGATAGTATTAAATATTAATTCCTTCAACAATGAACTCTAATTGTAATCAGTTCTTCTAAACTTTTTTTTTAGTCAAAATAACTATCATACATGCATGCACATACTTGCAAGATCTAAATGTTAATTAAATTTGTCTAAACAAACTATAACTAACTATTTGTATTGTAAAATACTACAGAAACAGTCAAATTATTTATGTTTGCTTTAATGTAAGTTATCTACTCCCCTTTTCCTTCTTATTTGTTTAAATATATATTCACATTTCACCTATACATTGTTCTCTAAGCAATCCTTAAGGTTATAATATATATATATATATATATATGTGTGTGTGACTGTGTGCATGTGTTTGTATATAAATTATTGTTATATAAATTTAATATTAAACCTAAACTAAAACTAATATTTTTTATCTGATAAAAATTGAAATTTGAAAGATTCCAATGTAAATACCCACATTTTAATATAAATATATGTTACGCATGTGTGACAATATTATATGTACATAGATCAGGTTATTTATATCTTAGAAAAATTTCAAAGTTTTAAGTATGTAATATACAGAATTTACATCATGAACTATATATTGGAAAAATATAAAATAAAATTTTGTTATTTATAGCACTGAGGAAACTTTTAGCCATTCAAAATACTGGAAAAAAAAGATATTAATAAAAAGCAATAAAAAGATAAAATTGGTCATCAAATAATTTAATACTATGTTACTCAAGAAAAATAAAAAATAAAATGGTAAGACACATGAAATATATTGTAATGGTATACATATATGTTGCTACATCGCTCTCAAATGAAAATATAAAAAAAGGTTCAATAGACAAAATTTATTTAAATTGATATTAACAAATACACAGATATATAAAATGCACAGATAGTAAACTGATTAAATAATTAGTTAAAGTTAAAAGTGATAAGGAAAAGTTAAAAATTTAAAAACAAAAGATTATTTTAAGGAAGATAAAAAAATAATGAATATCGTTAATTTTTTTTTTTTTAAGTTATTTTTAAATTATAGTAGGATGAAATAAGAAACAGTTTTTACTGTGTCTATATGTTAAGGTTGAGCATAGACTTTCCCCCCTCTCCCATCTAATAACACTGATACACTTAAACATACATATGTTGAAAAGATAAATAATCACCAATATACGTATTTCATGGCAAACAGATCCTTGAAGCAGAACTTAAAATTACTAGTGATTTTCCTACCCTAAAAGCAAACTAACTAATAAAGATGTATACACATAGAAAAAATAGAAAAACCATCATCACCAATGGAAACTGAGCTGAATCAAGAGAGATCGATCCTGAAATTCGGTGATAAGGAATTCAAAATCATATAAAAAGGAGAGAAAAAACATATTTAAAAAAACAACTTCTTAGTGATTAGATTATTTTTGTGGTTGTATTTGATTAAAAATATTTTGTAGCTGTATTGTGAACCTTCATGATGTAGGGGTTATGCAATAAACTCATTTCCCCTCAGCTGCAGCAATTGAGATGACTTCCAGAGTGGACAGTCTCTGAAGGACATCAAATAGAATTCACCTCCAATAAAAAAGAAAATCCAATCAGTGATGGATAAAGTCGATAACTGGGATATAAAGCACATAAAGGACCATAGAGATTACAGTCACCAAGTCAATCACAGTCTAAAAAATTCTTCAAAATAAAAAAGAAGTATGAACTTTTAAATGAAATTTGAACTGTAAACTATTGAACTATTTAATCTAAGAATATACAAACTTTCTGTTTTAATGATAATTAAACCTGAATGTTATTTCTTCTCTAAAAAAAACTATTATCTGACAATTAAACTAAATCTCAATTTTTTATTAAATATTTTATGTATAACATGTTTGCTACTGTCATTTACATCCTCATTTAAGTTAAATTAATAAATTTAAAGTTAGGTATAGATTACTGCATAGACTTGTTAAGATTATGTTGGTTATTAAATAGGGTTAATTTTGGACTAATTGTTTCATAGTTGAATTGATGCTGGTGGAGGGATATATGGGGGTTTTATGTCAGTGTAATTTGGGGTGGCACATTGGGTTCTCATTCCCTTGTGCAATGTTAATGTATGAGGTATATTGCCCATTTGAATGCATGACCAGAAAATGGTAGCCAATATGTTGAAAATGGTAGTAGAGATATTTCCTATGTGATTGTTTTTTTATGCTCTGGATGGGAAGTATAACTCAGCAAGGATCACCCCCCCCCCAATATAGAGCATTTCTTTTCCAAATATATTCAAGTGATTCCTTCATCAGACAGATCCACATTCTTTTAATGGATGAGGATCATTATGTTTCTTTAATAACATCAGGTTGCAGTTGAAAGTTTCTGTAATCATAATTTTTGTTATGCTATCATTCTCATTTTGCATTGATCACATAAGTATATCAGTAAATTAGCATTGGTTTGGATGCAAACTTTTGACTTGGAGTTAAAAGATTTGTATTTTCAATATGTGTTCTATGCAGTGTATTTGCACTTAACAAAATATGAAAATAGTATTAAAATATATAAAATTTCATCCATAAGTGTAATTTTAGATAAATATGAATTTAACCTATTTAATAATAAATGTTAAAAATTTAAATCCTCAAATTTGTTTTAATATTGTATGTGCATAATAAATGTTTTGTCACAATTAGTTCTGGCAGTGATTTGTTTTATTATCATTATTAATTTTATTTGAAATCAATTTGTATTTACAAAAATTAATATTTTATGTCTTAAAGTTTCAGTTTCTTCATGATCTTGTGACTGGGCTATCAGTCAAATAAAAGGTGAACCTTACCCATACAAGTCTGCCTCCTCTATAAATTATTCTATGTTCAAATAGCCTAGTGGTACCATGGTAAGGCATATAGGGGTAGAGAGGAGTCTAGATCATTATAATCTATTAAGAAGTATTATTAATAGTTAAATAAAATGCATGACGAAATTCATGAACTTTATTTAAAACCAAAAAAAAATTATTTATGGCATTTTTACCATATATTTTCTAAATATATATCTTATTTAAATTTTTATCCTCAGGTACATCAATGTGCAAAATGAGCATGTGTCAAAGTCTTTTATCAATTTTATTATTTTATATTGCAATTATTTTATATAATGTCAATGGTATGATGCAGACTGTGAGTCAGTATAAAATAAAATTTCAGAAATCTTAGTTTATGTGGAAATCTAGTACAAATATTTATATTTCTGTGCAAAAAGCTTCAAATTTTCTAAGTCAAATAAGTCATATCACAATTTTATATTAAAATAAATATATATAACTTATAATTTCATTATTTAATCATATGTGTTGCAATGTAAAATTAATAATTTATTCAGCGATATAAAGATATCCTTAGCTAAAAGACAACATAATATCGAGTTTAAAATTAAGTTATTTTTGTTGCAGTAATGGTTTAAACTAATAATTATATAATTTAAAAAAGCAATCTTGTTCTCTTTATCACTGTAATAACTTCTAATATAAGTTTGAGTAATCAATATTTTTCAGCTGATAATTCAATTTATTAATCACTATTTTCAGAATGATTTGTAGGTTTTGATAAGAGAACTTTAACTATTCAATTTTATAACCATTTGGAAGATATGTGTGTGTGTGTGTGTATAACTTATGAAAACATTTGTATGAACATATTTATTTATATATATATAATCATAAAACCAGTTAACACTTAGACAATATCAATAACAATCAACATTCTCAAACTATTTTCAAGGCAATCTCCTTTTAACAATAAAGATGAATTTCCACCTTTATTTATGGTTCAATATATCTATATAGACACTGAAGATAGCAATTTGTCCACTGAGATTGAAATTATTGATAGTAAGAAGTTTAAATAAATCTGTTTAATCTGGCAAATATAACTTCTTCTGAATGCAGACTAGTAAATAGTCAATTATAACATTACAAACTGTAATTATAATTTTCAAGTTGCACCCAAAGTATTACTTAAATAAGTGTAATAATACTCAAGGCTAAGTGGGTTTATAAATAATTATTAAAACCAATAGACACATAGACCATCAACAATCTCAAACTATTGTCTAAGTGTTGACTAGTTTTAATTATTACTGATAAACCAATTTAGCCTTGAGCATTATAATACTTATTATTTAAATAATACTTTGAGTGCAATTTGAAAATTATTGCAGTTTGTAATGTTATAATTGACTATTTATTAATCTGCATTCAGAACAGCTTATTCCAATCTTTGTTTTCAAGTTGCAATCTTTAATGTGTATATAAATATATTGGACCATAAATAATGGTGGGATTCCAATTTTATTGTTAAATGGAGGTTACCTTGACAACAGTTTGAGATTGTTGATTGTTATTGATATTGGAATTGTCTATATCTTGAATAGTTTTAATGAATACTTATAAACTCATTTACCCTGGAACATTATTACACTTATATATATATATATATATATAAGTGTATATAATATTCCATATATATATATATATATATATATATATATATTGATTGTAAGTATACTTGTTACTTTGATAATAAAAAAGGAATTAAAAGTTCACAGTCATTTGTATAATTGTATTAATTTTACCTATGGATTCCAAATCCTTATTCATAAAGTCAAAAGCTAAAAACCACTCTGAGAATAAGAATTAATAAATTGCATTAGCCACTGGAAACTACTGAATATTCAGGCTTACAGTATAATAGAGAAAATAGTAAGCCAATACATATAATTTATCTGTTAGCACATAAATTATAAAATTATAATAGTGTCTTTTTTGGCTAAAAAAATGTTAAAACTAATAAATAAGAAAGGGTAATAAATTAATATTTCACAAAACTCACACATCAGCAAAAAAATAAGAAAATAAATAATATTGGGAAATCTTGAATACATCAATATTACTTTGATACTACATTTGAAAATAAATAACATTCGCATATAATTACGCATGCTAAATTTTAAAGATTACTTTTAAAATATAAAAAAAGGTCTTGTATTATTAAACAAGATAAAAATATTGATATGGTAAAATGTGTAACAATAAAAATTATGCAAATAATTAATTAGATTTGTTTAATTTTTCACATTAAATTATTAATGCTTGACTAATAAATCAAGACATGCTATGAAAATGAATTTTATAAATGGATTAAATATATAAAATATCGAATTATTTTCCTTTATAGACTGCATTTGACCTGAGACAATATTTTTTTACGTAAAGATAAAATCTATATTTAGTAATTTTCCAATTATCAATGTTGCATTTTTATTTATAGATTCGCTACACTATTGCAGATGTATATAAATTATAGAGGGTGAGGAGAATCCAGAAATGGATTAAATTTACAGAATTGCAAATATAATTTAATATTTATAATGGATTCTGAGCAATGTATAATTCATCTCAAAAACTAATAAAATATCCATAAGAGTCAATATATGAATGCTATAGGTAATAAAAATGACTGGTAGTTAAAACTAACAAAGTAGAATTACATAATAAAATAAATACCACATTTATCAAAATATTAAAATTGTGAGAATAGTATAATAAAAAATATAAAATTTGTAGAATCTTCCAGAAATTTCTTACCTTTAGTTTATCTGATGGCTGAAGAGTGATGCTTACTTATAAGAGAGGACTTGAGTTTATTGTGTTAGTGGATGGATCTAACATGGTGGTATCAAGATAAAAGATATGCCAATAAAATATTTTAAAAATGGCTCTGTTTAGTATAGTATTATGATAAAGTTATGGACTCATAAACTAAGTTTTCTAGATTAAGCGTCAACCTGACATTTCTGGTATTCAAATACTATTATGACACGGTAACTAAACACTAGTTTTTTACTATATAATGCAAAAAAATGCAAACTTTGTCACAGATAAACATTGTGCAGCAAATAATAATAATCATGAGTTGATTTCAAATTCAAAAATTTACTAGAAACATGAATATAAAAATACTTTCATAATGAAAAAAATTAATAAATAACAAACTAGTACAGTTCTAAAACATATAATACCATTTCCAACTTTGATATACATTTAACAATACTATTTTTACAGCAAAACTTTACACTTACAGTTTTGACTGTCCTGTAGTCATTGTCACAGCTACAATATCCAAATATATAATCATACAACTAATACATTATATTTATATACATAATCAATAACATAATCTTAGCTTCACTATTATAAATAATCATTTTCCAGTTTATTATTCTACTTTTAACTAATTTTATTTTCTCATTTATAGCATTTTATTATTAAATTATTCTAAAACAATTTTATTATAATTTTAAAACTATAATCTACTATGTCATCTACCACTTTATTATTATTATTTTTATTATATTTTCTTAATTACTTCTAAATCTTCTTTATTTTTATTATATATTTAACAATTAACTTTTTTACATTATAAATTATCTTTTTATTACATTATTAAATACTTACGTCCTTATAATCCTATCTCCAAAAACCAACTGACAAATTTTCAAAAATTCTTATGCCTGTTTAACACCTCCATCTATCATCATTTTCTTCAACTTTATTTTTAAACAATTTATACTCAAACTATTATTAATAGTAATAACTATAATTATTCATAAAATTATTGTCTTTACCCCAAAATCCCTATTAAAATTTTGTCTTATATTTGTAATCAATACTGCCTTTTTAATTTTCCTATCCCTTCTATTACTTGTTTAATTAATAATTTATATACTATCCTTCTCAAACCTATGACCTGTTTCTAATGAATGCAAGTAAATAAATAGGTGACCTCTTATCATTTTATGTTGAACTAATCTTGTACAAATTGAATTTTTTGTCTCGCCTACATTCAATTTTATATACCCCATTTATGCATTTTTCTACTTTTCTTACATATTTATTATCTCATATATTAAGTATATTTTTCGTTCTTTTATTTACTATCTTAAATTTTTTTATATTATTAAACTTTTTACTGATTTTAATAATTAGTTTTTTTCATCCTTTTTACAATACTATTATTATAAGTTCTAATACCCATACATTCATTCTTATCTAGTTTATTTTTTCTTGATACTATCTCCTGATTTTTATTACATTTTTTTTCTGATTTCCTTATACTTTCATCTATAATTTTCTCTGGATATTCATTATCTTTAAATTCTTTCATTATCAATTCTGTCTGTTTACTATAACTTCTTCATCTGAGCAATAATTCCTAGCTCTATATATTCTTGATTTTATACTACATGTTTTATATTTTATATCTATATTCAAATTCAAATTACTTATATTGCTATCCATATTAGATTTTTTATACATAGATGTTTCTATCTTGCACTTACCATTTCTATAAACTTCTTTAACAAAATATCTAAATATGATAATTTATTATCATTTTCTTTTTCTATTGTAAATTTTATATTTTTATCTAACTTATTAATCTCTTCAAGATACATATCTATTTGTCTTTGACTCTTGTTAAAAATCAATAAATAATCATCAACATATCTTTTCATAGCAATTGGACCATTACTATTATTAATTATTAAATATTCCATATATATATATTGAAACAGTAAGATTCATATTCGAATCTTAAGTTTCACCTTTTTCTGTCGTCTCTCACTGACCGGTCTATCCCACCCAAATTTAAACTTTTTGGTATCGAATTGTATGTGTAGCAATATTAAAAATGTATAAATATATGTAGAATTCAGCATAAACACGCACACATTTCGATCTCAAATTAAAGGCAATAAATAGGGATAAAATAATATAATTTAGATTTCTTTTAGTTATATGATTTTGTATAATTTTAATCATTTATTTTGGATTATAAAGTTCGTATTTATTGCTTTGTTTAAATTTCGTTTAATAATAATTCTAAAAAAATCTGATGTAATATTTAATTAAAAGTTAAAATAATCTTATGTTCCCTTTTTGTCTTTGAAATTTAAAAGCATCGGTCAGTAATAGATAATAGATTAATTAAAGAAAAAATTCCCAAAATGTAATTAGTAAATGTAAAATGTAAACAATAGAACGGCAGCTTTTTTTAATTAAAACCAACAAAATGCATTGATTATCCTCAGGGCAGATTAAGTAGAACCTAAAAATACCTTAACAAAAATGTGAAAGATCAAGATAAAAAAAGAGGCCATCTTAGACTTGCTGGAGACATTCACTTAAACTTTAGCTCTGCTCTCGATCACTGAGAGTCTCCAAAATAAAAAAATAAATTGTTCCTGCCAAGGTATGACCGAGTAAAAGCACCTAGATTATTCTCCATCAGGAGATGGCCTATCGGATGCCGAACTTTCCATTGCCCATCATAAATTCACCATGAAGATCTGCTGCCTGAAATAAATGAGAAAGCTGCTGCTGCTGTGAAAGTAAATGAAATATCTAAATACAAGAAAGAATTGCCACTCATGAACTTTTTGCTGCTAAACTAATGGAATCAGAAAACTTCTTATAAAACAGGTACCTGTCTGTGTTCAAACTCTAGAGTACTCTAATAACATGCTATAGCTCTTCTTCATATTACTTATCTAAATTATAAAATGTAAAAACTATCATTTGTATAACTAAAATTGAATAATTAATGTAATGTGTAAATGTCTCTAATAATCTAGCTTACCTCACTCTATCTTTCTTGGGTGTGTATTTCTATAATCTACATTTTTATCTATAGTTATTATTTAATTATTGCATGCTCATAATTGTCTCAATTTTCAAAGTTTAAATCTATGATCGCTTAAAACAGTGAATGCGTGTCAAATTTTCATTAATATTTACTTTCCTAAATAACTTAACTTTCATATAAATCGACACGCATTCAGTGCATCATTTATTGTAATGCAGGGTCTACTACTTCACAAATGGCTGGCATATTAGTTGTAATAACTCGCAGTTTATATAGGTTTTGTATTTATTAAATCTTAATGAATAATTCTAGAAAATTACATTTCTTTGAGAGTCGCCAACGTTCTTTAGTAAATGTTGATAATGTAGGGCCGAGTTAGAAATCTATTTAAATCTCATCATAATTGTTTATACATTATACATGTGTTACATTTTAGAGATGCGATGACCCATTCTGCCGTGAAATTTCTGGATTCTTCAGGGTTGAATTTAACCCCAGTCATCCTACACAAGCGGGCATAATGGGTGCTCCTGTAGGATTTGACAATGTCATGCAGCCAGCCAGCAAACTGCGACACGGACCGCTTGTCCCTGGTTATGCTTATGTGACACCTTACTTTGTTGGGCTGATGGCAGAGACCAGCCCGACATTCTTTTAAACTCATTCACGGCATTGCAGCTTCGATATACTGCCATTCCATATTGCCTTTCTAAAGCGTATCACGTGTTCCTTTACTTAGTTTTATTATTCTATATATCACTCCACCTCTGCATTATCTTCATAATTCACTCTCAAATAAATGTTTGCCCTTAGTCATAAAATAAATATTTTAATTAAATAAATATATGTCCGCCGCTACTCTTAAATCTTACTTTAGACTCTTGCATTGCAAAGGTATAAATCCCTCCAGGCATGCATTAGAAATACTTACTCGAGAATTTTAGGTAGCTAGATTATGCCTTCAAATAAGTGAATTCCTTTTTTAAACATTACAGTATCGGAAATACCACTACTGAAGTCCTCAATATAAAATAATGTCTAAATAAATAAATGTATTCTTTAAAATATAATCATGTCGCAAATCCCACTACTGAAGCTTTGAATCCACAAAATATTATTAGTAAATGATTGTTTTATTAAAATGTATTAATAAATAATTTTAAACTATACGTCTGCAGTTACGTTTCATTTATTCGATACCCATTCTATATAATATTTCCTCGATTATGTAAATATGAATGTTTAATTAATATTAGTTTGATTATTGGCTAACTCGAAAATAAAATCATGAATCTCTTGCATATCCCTGACCACCATGCCTAAAGAAATATTTACTAATGTCACATCAGATGCGTTGTTTCATGGATTGTATTGTGGAACCGATAAACTATGTTCGAACTCAGTACCATGGGTGGCTTCACTACCTCGATGGTGCTGCTGCTCTGTGTGGTGGTTGAGTTCTGCACTATGTTTACGAGTCACGTGTTTTCTGACTGTTACAATATATATATATTACTAAGTACCCGACTTAATGTCTCTCATATTAATATTTTTTTTCTTTGTTTATAACATTCTCCATTAAATTCGAATGTAATCTCTTTACAAATAATTCTTATTATTCCCTCAATTTTTCTATTGGTCTGTTTACTTTTTTATGCTCTTCATTTCTATATCTTTTTATTGCTAACTCTATTTCTTCTTCTACATTTATATTCATGTACATTGACACAACATCTATTTTTACCATAGTCAACTTATAATTATTATTTTCATTTATTTTATCACTAATCTCTTTTATTAGATCTTTATTATTTTTAATATAAAAACTACTTTTATCATTAATGTATTTCTTAAAAATATTATTTGATATCTATTTAGATATTCTATCAAAACATGACTTTGTACCATTTATAATTGATCTTAGCAATAAAAAGATATAGAAGTGATGAGTATAAAAGAATAAACATACCAATAGAGATATTGATATTTAACTCTAAAACCAAAACTGCCAACCTTCTCCCTGTTGCCATTCCCAGAGTCATCAAAGGGACCAAGTTCCTCAGGTTTGAGCCCAAATATGTGGACTTCCTGATAAAGATTAACCTTGGGGCACTACCAACAGGGAGTTTCCTATGCTATCACCAAGGCTACAACATCCCTTGTGCCCAATGTGTAGAGAATAGGAAGAGATAATTGACCACCTTCTATTTCAATGTGATTTCTGGTCAGAACTACGAAACTATGTGCTGATGAAAATGACCGTGCCAGACCCAGCCTATGTGATGATCTGGACTGCCTTTGAGAAGGATCTATTCAGCTCCATCCATCCGGCAACCTTTATAAATTTCAGAATAAAATGGTGTTCAAGAAAGAATCCCTTTTCCAGACTGAAGACCTCTTTGTGAAATTCATCTGGCAAGAGGATCAGATAAGAAGATCTGTCTGCCTTCACTTGCTGATTAAACTTGGGAGCAGCTGAAAATATAGAAAACTATGCATCAACTGAACATTCCTGCCTAAACTTATCTCTGCAAATACAGTGTTCTATCATATAAATAATCCAATCTATTTGGTCGATTGTTTAACTACTGTTGAGGCTTTATTAAATGTTTGTATGCAGCCCAAATGCAAGTTCCTGACTGTGATTCATATTGATACTCAATTTCTTTAACTACTGTAACCAATTAATGTAATTTCATAACTCATTTGATGTAGTACCTAATTATTGGGCCAGCTGTTAGAAATACCCACAAAAGTGTGAATCTTGACTGTATAATTCCATTTGTACATTTTTCTGTATTTCTTTTAAACTATCCTTCTAAACAATGGAATGCAATATGCAGGTTTCTTATTGTATTTCATATTTATACTCAATCTTTTTTTTAAATAATTATAGCAAAATATTGTGGTTTGTAACTTGCTTGATGTACACTTCAATCATTAGGCTGGTTGTATAAAAATTTGTTTGTATACCTCTCTTTGTACATTCTACAGAATTGTTACTAATGTTTATTACAAAATGATGGAACAACAAATGCAAATTCCAAACAGTATTCAAATTTTATTGTATCCCCTGTATTCGACCTTTTCTATGAATAAAGTTTATTTTTGGAAAGAAAAATAATGAGAATTAGTTGTAAAGAGATTACAATTGAATTTAATGGAGAATATTATAAACAAAGGAAAGGATTATAAATAGGAGGAGCATTAATTGGGGTACTTAATAATATATATTGTAATGGTATAATATACCATTACATTATTTTAAATTTAAAATAAAATAGGAAAAGGTTGTAAATAAAATTGATGTATTAAAAATGGAAAAGAAAATCAAAGTAATTACTTAAATATATATATATATAATTGCACAGATGGAAAACATAAAAAAAATATTATTTAAAAGTAAGTTAATGTATATATATATATATATAAAGATTAATATTTTTTGTTGAAGTAATATAAAAGAAAATAGAAACAAATGTTAATTAGTTTCTATTTAAAAGAACTGTGTTTTAAATCTTAAAATGGAAATGATTGTTCTATCTAATGAATCTAAACAAGCGAGCCCTTGCGACACTTTATAATGTAAAGATTAGTTAAGAGATAAAAATTAAAGATTATATGTTTCCTGCTCTAAAACAGATTGTCCAACAAATGCACGGGCTAGAAAGGAAAGCATCAGGACCAATAAGAACAAAGAATGTTATGAGTGATGGATCCAGAGAATTTCTGATAAGAGAGGCTACAAGTTATAAAGGATGAAAATCAAATTATTAGTACTATTTTTACTTACTTAAAAATGAATTGACTATTGATGCTTGAGCTGCAGCTGAATTGTGGATCCCTAAAATATAAGGGTCTCATGATGAAGTAGTTTCCTGTTGTGCAGCAGCTGAGGCAGCCTCCAAATTTATAGTTCCTAAAAGGATGACATATCATGGTATATCTCTAAAGAAAGCCATAGGAAAAAGTCATAACCAAGGACCTCTAGACACCTGCTGAAATCCAGAGTGGTCATCAAGATTTACTAGAACGTATGAACTTTTGTCATTATAAACTGTCTAAATATATCTCAGCAGTAAGTGTTAATAAGTTAAAACCTCACTAATAATTATATTCTTATCTGACAATTAATAGAACTTTAAATCCATTATTAATATTGTTATTTAGGTTATTTCTATTTATTTATTTTTGTTATGTGTTAACTAAATTATTAAATTGTAGTAAATTTAAGTTGGGTGTAGATGGCTGCATAGATTTGTTAATGTTTATGTTAGTTTGAGGAGGTTTAATTTAAGACTATTTATTTCATAGTTGAGTTGAGCCTAGTGAAGCAATGTATGGGTGTTTATATCAATATAATATGAAATGTGTTAGGATACAGGGCACCATGCCCAAATGAATGCATGGACCAGAGATGTAGCCTTTGTATTGCAATGGACATGGATGTACTTTCCACAACATTGATCTTCATATGCTATATGGATTGGGACTAAAAGTTGGCAAGGACTGCTCTTCCTCTATATGGAGCATTCAGTTTTCCTTTTTTCTCTCTTTGCCAGACAAATGGACATCCCTGTGCTGAATGAAGATCACTATTATAAATAATATCATGCCACATATGCACATTCCTGTTGGCATCATTTTATGCTAATGTCTTCATGTTGCATTGGTTGTGCTGTATATCAGGAAGCTAGCATTGATTTAGTTGTGAACTGTTAGTCTGGGTTTAAATATTTTAAAAGTTTTCAATTGTGTAGTTTATGTAGCCTCTCTATGCTCAACATTATAAAATATTAAATTATATAAACTGTCTATCTGTGCAAACTTACTAAGATAACAGAACTTAAATTTAAAATAATCATAATAATAAAATCTAAAGCAATGTTAAATTAATTCCTCAAATTTGTTTTTTATATATATGCATAAATAAATGTTTGTGTTATTATTATTGGCAATGGCTTATCTATTATCATTTTTCGTTATCAATAATACTTTAAAAGTTTCTATTATTAAATTGCAGCTACTCCTTGAGCTAGCAACAAGGGCATGTCAATTGAATAAAATGGAATGTTACTGAGAAGTTACTGCATATGATATAATTTTTTCCAAGCTCAAATGGCATGGTAGTGCTCTGTATGGCAGTTAGAGCAGGAGTGATTGCCCAACTGTTATAATATATATATATATATATATGATTGCCCAACTGTTATAATATATATAAGGAAAATATGGAAGATTTAAAGATTAATAATAGTAATGGTCCAATTTTTATGAAAAGGTATGTTGATGATTATTTATTGATTTTTAATAAGAGTTAAAGACAAATAGATATGCATCTTGAAGAGATTAATAAGTTAGATTAAAATATAAAATTTACAATAGAAAAGGAAAATGACAATAAATTATCATATTAGGATATTTTGTTAAAGAAGTTATATGAAAATGGTCAGTGCAAGAGAGAAACATCTATATATAAACAATGTAATATGGATAGTAATATAAGTAATTAGAATTCGAATATAGATATAAAAATATAAAATCATCATCATCAACTATTATCAATCAACTACAGGATGAAGGTCTCTCCAAGTTCATTCCATATTCTCTGATTTTTAGCTTCTCTTCTCCACAGCACCCCTGCACACTTTCTTATTTCATCCATCCATCTTACATGTAGTCTCTTTCTGGGTCATTTACAAACACTTGGACTTCAGTTTAAGATTTCAGCTATCATCTCTTCTAGCAATATGTCCAACCCAACTCCACTTCAGTCTTTTAATTTTTTCAATTAGAGACTAAAATAAAATAAAATGTAGTGCATGGACTTTAAAAAATATACTTCATGCAGCAACCAGGCTGTCATCATCAACATTGATGGGAATATCATCATCATCACTGTATGCCCATAAACACTTATATACATCCTCTTTTATATATCAGACCATTATGTATGAACCTAGCTTAGAGAACATAAGTTCTATAACTGTTACTTGATCAAAAGATGATGCAACACATAATATTCTAAAACACATTCAGAATCAAGTTGGCTGGAATAACTTTAACAATGAAATACAAGTTTGTTAACAACAATAAAAAAATAATATTAAGATTTGCAGAATACGACTATGCACATGTAAATCTTCTGATTTTGATTAATATACTAAATTTAATTTATTACATTGTGGCTTACATATATGTTCCAATGTACAACACCTATATATATATATATATATATATGTGTGAATATATATATATATATATATATATATATTCACACACAGACATGCAGTATAATTTCTGGACATATTTAAATAAGTCCTAAAATACAATAAATGATTTAATTTTACCTATACTATTTTACATATATATGCACTGACATGTGGTATATAAAATGAGCATATTTGAAGTCATTTAATAAAAAATGTTTAATATAAATACCTCAAATTAGGTTTACTTAAACATATATATATATATATATTGAACCGGATAGTATCCATTTCAAAGGTCACTTCACAAAAGTAGAACTAACTTTTGGTTTTATTAAATTTAAAGCATAAAGCTATTTAAAAAATTGTTTATAAGAGTGCATACATTTAAAACATACTCATTTATATTTAAAATAGGTCTTTTAAATTTTTTTTTATAGAATTGATTTTAAAATAGTTTTCTTTCACCACTTGTTTTTAAGCAATTTGCTTAAAAACAAGCAAGCTTGTTAATTACATTCCTGTCTCTTTTATTTTAATCATTTCTAAGTTCATTCTAAAAGCAGAAATTTAATTTTGTATTGTTTTTGTTTAAAATAATTCCTGGTTAGAATTCCTCATTAGATTGAACAGGAGATTGGGATTTTCCATGCCTAAGGTGTAGAATTCGACATCAGGAAAAGTTTCCATGAGAAATGTAGCATAGTATAAATAACCCCACAAATTTTGGGACAATAGTTTTTTAATTATTCTTGACTAACAAGCTGTTTCAAAGTGATAGATTCAATATTTATTTTACACTTTGATTATAGTCTGTGGAGAGTTGTACCACACTGTTTGCAGTTTGGACATTAATTTCTTTTAAAAGAAAAAAGTTTTGCAGTTGTTACAAGATTTGTTTCTTCATGATGTCCAAACCCACTGCCTTACATATTCTAAACTCCAACATGTCTTGCTAGCTTAACCCAAAAGACAGACCTATGCCTGCCAGCTCTTCTTCAATCATGCTCTAAAAGTCTAAAATAAATCGGATCCCCCTATCTGCCTCTACACTTGCCACTGTCAAAACACCTGAAATATGAATTTAAATAAAAGTGTGCACTCCTTGAAAATACCAAACTTTGCTTTACCATGAGGTAAATATTTTCTTTTATTTTTTCCAGAGTAAATTATTTTACTTAAATCTCTTCTCAATCTAATAAATTTATAGACTTTATAATTATTTAACTTTCTATTTATTCACTGTATTTGCTTTTCATTGTATTAATAATGTGTCTTGGAATCTTAGTTTTAAGATTCCAAGTTTGCTTTCAATTTTATTTATCAGTGAGTGTCTAGTGAGTTTGTATTTTTATATGCTTAATATATCTCTAATTATATGCCTAATTTTTTATAAATGCTTTAGCAGCCTTGTAATTTTAAATAGGCTCACCTGTATTTATTTCATTATCTAACAATTGATTTAAAATACTGTGTTCTGCTTTTGCAAACTGCAAAATCTTTTAGCTGCCAGTTTATTGTATTTATTGTTCTGGTTTTCCATATTTGGAGATTTTGTCTCTTCTTTTGTTACAAGGCCATAATTGTGTTTATGTCTCTGAAATAGGGAACTGAAATTGTTTTTTTTGTAATTTTATAAATCGCCAGCTGGAAGATATTAATTCCCTTGTAAATTATAGGTGAAGGACAATTTCTTTCTGCTAAAGTATTTAAGGTTTTAATATTTTCTACTCCTGTGCACTCTCTGATAAACTAACTTATAAAAAAACTAGGTCAGCATTTATATTTAGCTTGCTAGAGTTATGGTGTCTTTTATGTGTGACTTTAAATTTTATCAGAGCATGAACCCAGAACATGGTTTGTAAATTTATTAGTAATTATAATTATTTTACTTTCTTGAAATGTTTGGGCAGATGTAACTGGTTTTCTAATTATTTACTTGTCTCCTTCTTTCTTTTTCAATAAACAATTTAAAATAATATTCTACATATATATCTCACTTTTAAAATGTCATTTTTACTAAATAAATTAACATTTCATTCTCATTATATATAATGCTGCTCACATATACATTTATTTGTGCTTCTCTGCATACAGATAAAGCAGCATATGTATAAATGAATTTTTCAGCTAGCTGAGAGATTCTCTTGGTGAACTGGTCTTAGTGAAACTGATTAAGTCCAGGATTGTCATCATTGGGAAAAGTATAATCAGGTAACTGCTGATATTCTATTGATTTCACTTAGACTTCAGGCCAGCTGGCTATGAGAACAAAGAAGTTCAGTCACCTTCTAGATCCATCTACATCTAATTCATGGTCATTATTTGCATAACTCTGGAATACCAACTAACTCTGGCCAACTTTTTCAAAATCTATAACAACTATTTTGACCATCTCATTTGAAAATAACAAACTACTACTGCTTTTATATCCATCTTTTTTACAGTAGGGTGACAAAAATACATTAATTAAAATCTGTTCTAAAGTTGATTTCAATTCACTTTAATCCTTTGGAATTTTATCAAAGTATGATCTACAAAGACTTTTGAAAATAGATAATAAAAATGTTTATAATTATTTTAATTTTAAAATCAGAATTCAATAAAAAATATTTATTAGACCTTTTTAAATGTTTAATTTATAATAAAATTTTATTTTAAATTCAAAATTATTTAATCTTTTACTATGATTACTCCAATGAGATGTAGAAAATATTTACAAAACTTTTGTGTTTATTTCTACTTTTTATTCAACTTTATGTATATTTGTGCACACACACTATCTTATTGTGTGCCATGTAACACAACTGTTACAGTACATACAGTAGCAACCAATCAGATGAAGTTCATTAGGATGAATGAAAACAATAACAAACTTGTCTAAGCTACCACTAACCAAAATGAGATCTTTATACTCATCCCATTTAGTAATTTACATATATACCCATATACTGTCAATGAATTATATTTATTTTTTGAATGAAGATATGAAACACAGATAAAAGAAATTGTCTGGTGAGTAAAAATATTTATTATAAATCACATATTATTTCAAACATTAAATTTGTGATTAATGAAGATCTATTTTCACTTACTACCCTAAAAAAGTATTAAACCTCAGCTTCAGTGATATAGGAATAAACAATTCTTTTTAATACAAAATGTTATTACTTAGATTATGTTATATGTTTTAATAAAGAAATAGAAGTAGTCATTGGTCTTTCTCCATGGCTCAAATCTATGATGCTATTCTTCTGCTAACTTAACTAGAACTCCTTCTTACATGGTCATATATCAAACTTTAGACACTTTGCAGTTTATTATCTTTGCTTCTAAATATTTTGATTAAAATTAAAGCAGTTAACCATGAAAATAAGTTTGGAAAAACTCTTAAAGAGGTCAGCACAGCAGCCTTGCAAGCAAGCAGTTGGTTGTAGACAGTTGTTGTGGGTTCACCTCCCAGCTGGTGCTGTGACATATGGAGAAAAAAAAATAAAAAACAAAAGAAGTTTCAAACTAAATTTCCAGTGACATTATTTACAACTTAAGAGTAGTAATCTGAAAAAGAAATAATTTTCAAAAGAAGTTTCCTTTATTTAAAAAAAAACAAAAACAATTTGTTTATAATTAAAAGTAGTAATGGCTTGATTTCAATAGTTGAAATATACATTTCAAATATTTATGTTTTTCTCTTAAATTATGTATGTATGTAGGTGTATTGTATATACATTTAGCATTTACTATTAACATCTATCTGGTTAGAAAAATATTGGCATATTGATTTAAAGGTGTTAGTTTTAAGAATTGAAATATTTTTTTTTTACTTTGTAATAATGTATAGTGTGTGCACATAGCTATACATGTACCTATATTTAAATTCATTTACTATGTGACAAAAAAAAAGATAAAATAATTTTTATTAATTTACTATGTAAATTGTTTATATATCTTTGTAAATTTCATTGAGTTTTCAATTTATGGAAATAATTCTTATTTGTAAGTAATCAAAATCAGATTACAGAGTACTTATCAGGTCTTTCACTTTTACTACTTATTTAATTCATTATTTTAAATTATACCAGTGAAGTTATTTAATCTTAAAGTAGATTGTTTTATATATTATATATTTTTTGTTGATCACAATTTCCAGGGTTTTTGTGATTCTAAGCCTCTTACATAATGGTACATTTAGAAAATTTGCAATTTTTAAAAAAATATTTACATGGTGTTAAAATCATAAAGGTTTTATTTAAAATCCAATCTCTTTTTTTCAGATATATTTTATGATAATTAGAATTTTATTGGTGGTAGTATGTTCAAACTATTGGATGCTCCAGAGCAGTGGTGATGATTAGCACTGACATTATAATTATGATTACTGTTGAAGATATTTTAATGGTTAAATATGTATAAGCAACTGAAATATTGATAATTGCTTTTATATTATTCCCTAAGTTTGGCATTGGTTAGAAAATGATGATAAGCCTCAGAATTTTTAGTGTACCTCTTCCTTTTAATCTGATGGTGTTAGGTTTATCACTTAAACATTACTTATATTCGATTCTAAAGCTGATTTCTTGCTCATTTTTAATTATAAAAACAGGGATGTTTTTTGTGGGCAATATTCTTTTATTTCTGTTTGTGATGATTGATGATTCCCATCACCCACTACCATACCCATGTCTATACCATTAAAATGTATAAATATTATTACATTTTGATTTATAAGCCTCGTCAAATTTTTTGTATTCATGACATTGACACCAGTCATTTCAGATAAAAATATATTAATGATTATTAGTAATCAATTGTAACCTCACTCAAAGATTAATATTTTATGTTTTTTAATTTGTATATTTATTACTATCTTACTTATTCAACATTATTTATTAAATTGTATTATATATAGAGCTTGCATTATATCCCAACCCCAGACCGGTTTTTCTAGCATTCTCAGTGAGGTGCTAGGATATTCAAGCATTAGATTATAAATACAAGGACAAACCCAGCACATTATCTAATGGATAACTATTAAGTAGAAAATCTGAAATTTTCAGACATCCATATGTCTTCCAATCTAGCTATCTAACTTAAATAGCCATATGGGAATAAACTAAGTTCAGATACACTATATATTAATGGCTTTAGCAATATAAAGTTGCCAAAGCCTTAATAGCAAAAAATAAAATTAATCTAATGCTTGAATATCCTAGCACCTCACTGAGGATTCCAGTAGCAAAAACCAGTCTGAAGTTGGGGATATTCTGCAAAGCTTGTTAAGAGCTTGTTTGCGAGCTCTATATATAACATTTGTAATAAAAACTTGTTAAATTAGGTCATGTGACATCTGACTTGGATTTTTTTTTTAATTTTGTTTTTTTGATTTTTAAAGCTTTGGTGACTTTATATTGCAAAGCTATTAATATATGGTGTATCTGAACTTACTTCCGTCCCATATGGCTATTTAAGTTTGATAGCTGGATTGGAAGACATATGGATGTCTGAAAATTTCAGATTTTCTATTTAATAGTTATCCATTAGATAAAGTGCTGAGTTTGTCTTGGTATTTTTAATCTAATGCTTGAATATCCTAGCACCTTACTGAGAATGCCAGTAGCAGAAACTGGTCTGAGATTGGGGATATTCTGCAAAGCTTGTTAAGAGCTTATTTGCAAGCTCTATATCATCATCATCATCAACCATTATCAATCCACTGCAGGATGAAGGTCTCTCCAAGTTTAATCCATCTTCTCCGATCTTTAGCTTCTCTTCTCCACAACACCCCTGCACATTTTCTTATTTCATCCATCCATCTCACATGTGGTCTCTTTCTGGGTCTTTTACAATCTCTTGGAATCCAGTTTAAAATTTCAATTGTCCATCTATTATCATCTCTTCTAGCAATATGTCCAGCCCAACTCCATTTCAATCTTTTAATTTTTTCAATAAGGTCAGTAACACCTGTTTGTTATCTTACCCATACATTGCGTTTTCGATCTCTTTTTGTTACTCCCAACATACATCTCTCCATACTCATTTGAGTGGTGTGAAGTCTCTGTATTGCTCTTCCATTAAGTGTCCAAGTCTCAGATCCATAAGTAAAAACTGGTAAAACACATTTGTTAAAAACCATCCTTTTCAAACACATAGGCATATTTCCTTTTAGTATCAAGTTATTAAGCTCTATATATAACATTTTTAATACAAGCTTGTTAAATTAGGTCATGTGACAGCTGACTTGATTTTTTTGTAATTAAAATGTATATTTCAAAACATCAGAAAAATGTAAAATATAGTGATTTCACTGATGCAATCGCATTTAAAAGGCTCACGTTATTCGTATATTTCAACATTATATCACTTTATTTTTTTATCTAAAGGATTTCATGTCAATTGAAATTACCATTATTGCTATTATAGTTCACATGCATTTTGGATATCGTTATTGCACTACTTTCTCTTAACAACTAATAATCATTATAAAATCAGAAATTATTAATGTTATTCAAATAAATGTATATATTTTAATTTTATATTAAAGATTAAGTGTTTCTATTACATTGCAGAAGGGCGCCTTGCAGAAGTCATGGCTGATTTGAGAGATACAAACTCTTTTCTTAAATGTTGATATTGAAGACATGTTTACGGTCAATATTTACAATGTATTTATATATGACTAATGTGAATCTATAATCTTTAAGCCATCATCTAATCTTTGTATAATTATTTTGCATTTATCACAATGGGCCTACGAATATATATTTCTTGTGTGTGTGTGTTTTGCAGATTTTTATGATTCAGCAAAATACATTATCGGTGACGATCATATTTGCTTATTTTTTTATGGTTATTATTATTTTAAAATAAGCTAACAATTCATCTTACTATACAAAAGATTTTTCTGAATACAGATATCGTTTTCATTTACTTTTTTTAAACATTAGAAATCTTAAAAAAGAATGTTGGGAAGGTTAATAAAATTACTATTAGTCAATAAATAAAATGTTTCAATTAACAACTCATTGTTGAAAAAATTTCAGTTTGTAAGTAAAGTGTTTACATTATTGCCAAATAAAGTGTTTTGAACTGACTTGAACAAATCATTTAGATTTGCTTAAAAATGTAAATAAGTCATCTGTCAGTGGCATTAACAAATAGATGCAAACAAGATTGTTGAATCTAGAGAAAATCAATCATTTTCTTCTTGTTAAAACACTTTTTTTACCGATTTCAAAATAAATAAATATATTATTAATTTTTATTTATATATCCGTACAAAAAAGGAAAACATTCTGCAATAATCAACATTTTCAAAATTAGTTACAAAGTTTATCTTTAATACTGGTGACTTAGCAATATATATGTATGTGTGCGTGTTTACGTGTTAGTGGGATAATTGTAGTGGATGCAAAATTTTACAGTACGATCTTCCTTGGATTCTCTTCTTCCACTTACTTTATTTAATATGTTTGCTACACTGATTTAGTTTCTCAAAAGAGAGTCTTTAATGCAGAAGTAGAAAAGCCTTTCAAAAAGGATATGAACAGCTATAAATCTTTTTTTCAAAAATTGGAGTTTTATTCCGAGTGTAAAAGACAATAAGGTATATTCAAATTTTCATTCTAATTATAGGGAAACCTTTTGCAATATTAAACGACTAAAACACAATCCAATTTCATGCTATTTAGGAATAGCCTTGGATCATAACTAGTATTATTTGGAGTTGTGATGCAAATACTTTAAGGCAGCTTCTTTGCACTAGCATATTTTTCTGGTAATTATTGTGCCAATGTCTGGCAAAAAAGTTTCCACAATGGCAAAAACACAAGAAACACACATGGAAGCAAATAACTTTTTCCTCAAATGTATTAATTAATGCATCCATTAATCATATTATAAATGTTTACTAACCTAGTCTATGATTGTTATGTATATTAAATCCCTGAATTACTCAAAATAACTCTATCCCACTTTCATTTATATGTAAAACATCTGACTTTCATTTATATGTAAAACATGACCAAACATGGATAAATATAGTGAAATTGGAAGGATTTAACATTCTGAGAATATTTATAAATATCATTAAAAATATGCTTGAGGAAATTGTAAAAATATAATTCTTCTTTTAATAAAAACAATTGTCAAATGACTTGTTTGTGAACAGAAAAAAATTACTCAACTCAGTGATGTATTAAATTTAGACCCATATAATCTGTAACTTCCCTGAATTTTTGTGTAGCCCACGATACATAATTGAATATCTTTAAAAGAATAAAAGCAAAGTAATTGAGATTATTTGTTTAAATATGTAGAATTTGTTTCAAATTGACTTCTATTTAAAAAATAACAATGACTCATTAAGTTTAGGATACATGCAAATGTGAGTTTGTGACTATAGTTATATTTCTGATGCACTGAATACTTTCTCATTGTACACTTTGGATTTCCAAATAACTTATTCTAGAGATATGTTTATATGTCCTAACTCTGGTGGAATTAAGGTGTATGCATTGTACCAGTCAGAATTGTATGTTCATCTAACAAGAATTAGGATCTAAGCAAAAGTACCTAGAGTTCAATCATATACGAGATACACAGGTCAGGGATACTCATGAACTCTGCCCTATTGCCCACCTCCCAAATCTATCACATTACAAACAACATTTCTGATGATTGCAACCTACTTTCCAATTATCTCCGGCCCAGAGGGTTCAGCAGAGACACAAGAGATTTAAGCTTAACTAAATGATAATGCAAAGTAATAAGAGATGTGTACGCATGAACCAATAAAATCTTCAAAAGATAGATTATTAAATATAAATTTATTTAACATGAAATTAATATTAGAAATCGATTTATATGTGAACAGCTAGATATAGGGATTTACAATGACTTAGAACCTTGATTATACAAAGAATACCTGATCTAGGTTTCACTTATGGTCACCTATGCATTCCATACTAACCTTAATGGCATAACAGGGTTTGATGGACATGCATTACTAAACATATGTGGTAAGAAATTTATTATATGAACCGATGCGGCTTAATATGCTAATATAATTTAACGGGTTTCTATTATTCACGCTATGACATTCTTCAATCATGAAAACTATAACGGATTGCAATGGCCATACCTGGCTATTAGATCGAGTAATGACCTGATTTCCAATTACATAGAATATAACAAAATTCAATAGTTGTGAGTGGGCTTTTATTCTAACCATCACATTTTAAACAATAAATGATCTAGCGAGCTTGGATTACATCTGGATTTTATTAAGAGTTACATTAACTATAAATCAGTTATTTTGGGACATTACAGGATGATTCATCATTTATTATTTATGAAGAGAATGAGGAAAAACATAATTATTTTAACATGGTCATATGACTTGGCATTTATGGTTTTATTAATAATCAATGATTAACGTGTTTAATAGCGGTTAACGAAGGGTGGATAGCGCTAATAAGCGATAACGTATATAAAAGGGCAAATTTAATCTATTTTACAACGAGAACTTTGGGAAGGCTTAGGAGAATCACATCATTATGGCTTACAGACATTTAAAATATATAAGGGAGTATGAACGATAACGTGCGGACCGAATAATAATGCTTGAGAGGACGAGAAGCTTCATCAACTTGACAACGAAGAATATAGGCTTATCCGCACTTGTGACGGATAGCATCCGAAGTGGTTGGCAAGATACCATGGTTCCAATTTGTCGAATGTTAACCCATAGCAGTGCTTACTGAACCAACACAATCTGTGGGAGTCGGGACCTCCAAACTCCACGAGAATTGTGCTATATGGATTCCAAGAATGAGAGAGAGTATGATAAAGCAACTTTTGATTTGTGAACGTTATCATCGGGACATGTGGCGAAGGCTTTCAGGTTTGTCTTAACCCTGATTTATATGGCCTTAAATGGTAATCAAGCCTAGCGTAATGAAATAATTATATCCAAGCGATCCCAAAAAGGGGGCATACAATTTACTTAAAGAACTTATTAGATATATTAATAATAGAATATATAAAACAAAATTAAGAATCCCTTCATTAAACGCATGTTAATCCACCCGAGAAATAAGTTACTTAAATCATCGTTAGATGGCAGGCTACTTATCAAATGAATCATCATTTAGAAATACATATCTGAATTAAATTTATTTATTACTCAATTTCTATAATACTAATCAATAGCGTGAAATAATAGTACATAATATATTTAAATCTTGTCGAATGGCATAATATTAATTAATAAAACACAATTTAGGAGTACTTCTCAATTGAGCGAATTTTATAGCATGGTAAGAAGACTTACGTTTACAGTTAAATATTCCTTAATTGTGGAATAGCAAAAATACAATAGGATTGATTCGCCAGATTGAGTTATTAGCATATTAAATTTGGTATGATTTGCACAATATTAAATAACAAAAAATTGCCGCATTTAAAATAAAAATACAATGAGAGTGAAAACCTAGTATTCAAGTTTAGAGAGTAAAATACAATTTAAATATAAAAGCAATAAGAAATCAAAAAGAGGTCATTATTTAAGCATTTAATCATTGTAGCATCACCGATGGAAAAACAAGCAATTACATTTTTACATTACAAAGAGTACAAAACTAGAAATGTTTAATAAGACATACATTAGGTGGTTGGAATTAATCTTATCGAAGGTTGAAATTTACGTTTTATAGTTAAAAGGATTATTAAGACGAAAGCATTAGAATTCAGTTTTGCGGCAGGGAATTACCTTTCTTTCCGATGACTTTACAGCCGTGTGCACATGTGTTGGTTCCATGTTTGATGAAATCTAGTTAATTTAGCAGTATTTTGACGAAATTATCATTTCAGTTCGTTCTTTATGTAGCATACAATTCATTCTGGCAGTATTTTGGATACGATGGCTTACGAGTATTTTGGCATTGGATAGATCTTGGAAGGATCAGGGAAGCAAATCTAAATACTACTCACTCATCATTTTGCTGTTCTGAGTGATGTAACTTCCTTCATCAACAGAGTTAGAAATTAATATGTAGAGCTCCTTTAGTTAGGAAATGCGGTGGTATTTATACTCGTTTGTTACTGCCTTTGGGTAATCCCCGGATGTGTTAACGGTTACAATGATACAGCAAATTTTGAAATACAAACGAGATCAAGTTCAAGAGAGTTGGTCTTAATCTATTTTAGAATGAAAATAGACCTGCGGAATAAATGTTAAGTAACGTGAAATTTAAATAAATCTGTATCAGAATGAAAACAGATTCCTTCGGAATTTAAAATACGGTAAGCCTTTTTATTTAATACACTCGCATTACACTCTCGAACTTTCTCTCTATTAGAATATATATGAATAAAAATATACATAGTATAACGCTTTTAATTATTAAGTTTTATCTGTTACACACACATACGCATGATTGTTTACCGTAATAGAAATATATAATTTATATGCATATTAACTTTAGACGAGTAGAAGTTTACAGAGACATAAACAATCACGTGCATTGGTATACCTTCACTCCCTAGTGGTTTATAATTAAATGATTGGGTTTGAACCCATGTTTGCAGGTCTCAAACATCACCAGAAAGTGAAGCCAAATGTGTGCAACAGATTTGAGTGCTTCATATTCCCCCAGATACGAAAAAAAAACAATAAAAAAAAAGGATTTTACTTAGAATTGACGCATCATTTCAGGTGACAAGAAAACTCACAACACGGTTTTTTTTTCTAACAGTTACATGGTTCGAACTCTATTTATTAAATTAGCCCTAATAAAACCAACCCTAATTGCCCCACTTAAACCTTACTGTCGACCTCCTTGACAACTAATTAGTAACTACACATATATATATATAACATAAAACACATATATAGAAAAAAAATGTATATAACACTTAGCACTACCTTTAGGTCTACCTTTTAACTATCATATGTGAACTACTATGGAGTCTCCTGGAGCGTTCTATTTTTTTGTCTTTATGTCATCTGTCAGACTTACAAAGTCAGTCCATCCGTTTCGTTGAGCCTAGATTATTGTCTCCCGGATCATAGTATGGATTAGGATTAGTAGGCTCTGCCCCTCATTCTCTCCTATCTCTAATTTTATCTGTTCATCATTCCTTACCCCTTCTACTTCCTTAAAAGTGATTTCCAAGCCGAGCTCCTCATTGCCCATGCTATCATTTTCGCTCCCCAATTCACTGCTTTCCTTCACGTTCATTAATTTTTCCATGATTCTTTTTTTTTATTGTTTGTGATAACTAGATCACTCCCCCTTCCCTTCCTCAACCATCACCTATGCCAAAACTCAACAACTTAGCTATTCAGTTTCTGCCATCTACTTCTATACTATCCCCTATCACTGCCAACATATTTATATTCTACTATTTTCATCAAAGCTAATACATATCAATAACTGAAATAACATATTAAAGATAAATAAAAAAAATGACTTTTACCATGACGTTCCCTTGTCATAAGGTCCACTGGCCTTCTTGCACCTGAAATGCACTGAAAAAAATCTTTTAATTTCCCCTTTGTACAATACATACAAAAAAAACATGTGACACAATGACCCTCTTTTTGCTCATTCACATACCTGATCATTATTTTCGCGAGTGTTTACCGGTTGACAAAATTTATAGTGTGTATAATCCACAGGCGCCATGTCAACACAGTAGGCTTATCACTCGTAACTATCTTTGGTTTGCGTGCACGTCTATAAGTTTAACTGGTCAATTAGGTTTTCCCTTTCCCTTTTTTTTTTTGAAAAAAAAATGAAACAATAAGTTTAAAGCAAAACACTTAGCAAAATTCGGTGATAATATACATGATTGTTGATCCGGTTAATATTATAGATACAAAATGAATTTTGAAATCGCATCTTTTATCGTGCGTCCCTCAGATTCGAGATCAAAAAAAAATCTTCTACATATTTCACCACTAGAGGATGTTACACAATTGACTTCCACAAGACTATATGACACTCTATGTTTCTTGGACTCTTTGGATTGTTTATTGACACGAGGGCATGTAGACCATTGAAGCATTTTGCAACTACATCTGGCTGCTTGGAACTACATAAGATACAATTTACAAGGGTCTTCACCTATTTGTGGTTACTCTAAATACATGAGTCATTAAAGCATTTTTCCAACTACATCTGGCTGCTTGACAACATATAATTCAGTTTATAAGGGTCTTCACCTATTTTTCGGTTACTCTAAATACATGAGTCATTAAAGCATTTTTCCAACTACATCTGGCTGCTTGACAACATATAATTCAGTTTATAAGGGTCTTCACCTATTTACGGTTACTTTTATGGACATTAATGCATACATATACATTTTACTTCCTTATCAAATCATGAATCCAAGATATGAAATACGGTTGACTGGACTACTTTATAAACACAAATGCATGATAAATAAAATAACTGAACACACCAGAGTTCACATAGCTACTTGGGAAGACAACTGTTTTTCCATTATAATGGATACTTCATTTGTTTGGTAACACAAAAAAAATTTCGCCATATGTCTAAAATTCAAATACTCTGTAGGGTATTATGTGGTGTGTGCATATAGTTAAGGCAGTACCATTTCTGGGTTCAAATCTGGAGAAAGAAGAAGAAAAAAAATACTACATATACAGTATCAGATGCTCTGTGGGGTATTGCAGGGTGTGGTAATTTTGAAAGGCCCCATAGTTGGGTGTCCAACCTGGAGAAAAAAAATATCACTGTACCGGTCAGAATTGTATGTTCATCTAACAAGAATTAGGATCTAAGCAAAAGTACCTAGAGTTCAATCATATACGAGATACACAGGTCAGGGATACTCATGAACCCTGCCCTATTGCCCACCTCCCAAATCTATCACATTACAAACAACATTTCTGATGATAGCAACCTACTTTCCAATTATCTCCAGCCCAGAGGGTTCAGCAGAGACACAAGAGATTTAAGCTTAACTAAATGATAATGCAAAGTAATAAGAGATGTGTATGGATGAACCAATAAAATCTCCAAAAGATAAGTTATTAAATATAAATTTATTTAACATGAAATTAATATTAGAAATCGATTTATATGTGAACAGCTAGATATAGAGATTTACAATGACTTAGAACCTTGATTATACAAAGAATACCTGATCTAGGTTTCACTTATGGTCACCTATGCATTCCATACTAACCTTAATGGCATAACAGGGTTTGATGGATATGCATTACTAAACATACGTGGTAAGAAATTTATTATATGAACCGATGTGGCTTAATATGCTAATATGATTTAACGGGTTTCTATTATTCACGCTATGACATTCTTCAATCATGAAAACTATAATGGATTGCAATGGCCATACCTGGCTATTAGATCGAGTAATGACATGATTTCCAATTACATAGAATATAACAAAATTCAATAGTTGTGAGTGGGCTTTTATTCTAACCATCACATTTTAAACAATAAATGATCTAGCGAGCTTGGATTACATCTGGATTTTATTAAGAGTTACATTAACTATAAATCAGTTATTTTGGGACATTACGAGATGATTCATCATTTATTATTTATGAAGAGAATGAGGAAAAACATAATTATTTTAACATGGTCATATGACTTGGCATTTATGGTTTTATTAATAATCAATGATTAACATGTTTAATAGCGGTTAACGAAGGGTGGATAGCGCTAATAAGCGATAACGTATATAAAAGGGCAAATTTAATCTATTCTATAACGAGAACTTTGGGAAGGCTTAGGAGAATCACATCATTATGGCTTACAGACATTTAAAATAGATGAAGGAGTATGAACGATAATGTGCGGACCGAATGATAATGCTTGAGAGGACGAGAAGCTTCATCAACTTGACAACGAAGAATATAGGCTTATCCGCACTTGTGACAGATAGCATCCGAAGTGGTTGGCAAGATACCATGGTTCCGATTTGTCGAATGTTAACCCATAGCAGCGCTTACCGAACCAACACAATCTGTGGGAGTCGGGACCTCCACACTCCACCGAGAATTGTGCTATATGGATTCCAAGAATGAGAGAGAGTATGATAAAGCAACTTTTGATTTGTGAACGTTATCATCGGGACACATGGTGAAGGCTTTCAGGTTTGTCTTAACCCTGATTTATATGGCCTTAAATGGTAATCAAGCCTAGCGTAATGAAATAATTATATCCAAGCAATCCCAAAAAGGGGGCATACAATTTACTTCAAGAACTTATTTGATATATTAATAATAGAATATATAAAACAAAATTAAGAATCCCTTCGTTAAACGCATGTTAATCCACCCGAGAAATAAGTTACTTAAATCATCGTTAGATGGCGGGCTACTTATCAAATGAATCATCATTTAGAAATACATATCTGAATTAAATTTATTTATTACTCAATTTCTATAACACTAATCAATAGCGTGAAATAATAGTACATAATATATTTAAATCTTGTTGAATGGCATAAT
Organism: Epiperipatus broadwayi; assembly: GCA_028023455.1. Taxonomy (NCBI): domain Eukaryota; kingdom Metazoa; phylum Onychophora; class Udeonychophora; order Euonychophora; family Peripatidae; genus Epiperipatus; species Epiperipatus broadwayi. The sequence goes on from JAQFVV010000247.1 coordinate 430,433, forward strand.
ATTAATTAATAAAACACAATTTAGGAGTACTTCTCAATCGGGCGAATTTTATAGCATGGTAAGAAGACTTACGTTTACGGTTAAATATTCCTTAATTGCGGAATAGCAAAAATACAATAGGATTGATTCGCCAGATTGAGTTATTAGCATATTAAATTTGGTATGATTTGCACAATATTAAATAACGAAAAACTGCCGCATTTAAAATAAAAATACAATAAGAGTGAAAACCTAGTATTCAAGTTTAGAGAGTAAAATACAATTTAAATATAAAAGCAATAAGAAATCAAAAAGAGGTCATTATTTAAGCATTTAATCGGTGTAGCATTACCGATGGAAAAACAAGCAATTACATTTTTACATTACAAAGAGTACAAAACTAGAAATGTTTAATAAGACATACATTAGGTGGTTGGAATTAATCTTATCGAAGGTTGAAATTTACGTTTTATAGTTAAAAGGATTATTAAGATGAAAGCATTAGAGTTCAGTTTTGCAGCAGGGAATTACCTTTCTTTCCGATGACTTTACAGCCGTGTGCACATGTGTTGGTTCCATGTTTGACGAAATCTAGTTAATTTAGCAGTATTTTGACAAAATTATCATTTCAGTCCGTTCTTTATGTAGCATACAATTCATTCTGGCAGTATTTTGGATACGATGGCTTACGAGTATTTTGGCATTGGATGGATCTTGGAAGGACCGGGGAAGCAAATCTAAATACTACTCACTCATCATTTTGCAGTTCTGAGTGACGTAACTTCCCCCAGCAACAGGGTTAGAAATTAATATGTAGAGCTCCTTTAGTTAGCAAATGCGGTGGTATTTATACTCGTTTGTTACTGCCTTTGGGTAATCCCCGGATGTGTTAATGGTTACAATGATACAGCAAATTTTGAAATACAAATGAGATTAAGTTCGAGAGAGTTGGTCTTAATCTATTTTAGGATGAAAATAGACCTGCGGAATAAATGTTAAGTAACGTGAAATTTAAATAAATCTGTATCAGAATGAAAACAGATTCCTTAGGAATTTAAAATACGGTAAGTCTTTTTTATTTAATACACTCGCATTACACTCTCGAACTTTCTCTCTATTAGAATATATATGAATAAAAATATACATAGTATAATGCTTTTAATTATTAAGTTTTATCTGTTACACACACATACGCATGATTGTTTACCATAATAGAAATATATAATTTATATGCATATTAACTTTAGACGAGTAGAAGTTTACAGAGACATAAACAATCACGTGCATTGGTATACCTTCACTCCCTAGTGGTTTATAATTAAATGATTAGGTTTGAACCCATGTTTGCAGGTCTCAAACATCACCAGAAAGTGAAGCCAAATGTGTGCAACAGATTTGAGTGC